>CM057153.1:9760281-9834838 GCA_029962745.1 Echinometra lucunter
AAGCAAACAGGGGCGTTGCTAGACATTTTGAATGGGGGGGGGGGTTGTAGAGGCCAGATTGCCGACAAATAATGCCACCGATTGCCGACGACCACCGTCGATAATTCAACCGTATAAAGCCCATTGAGGCATGTTGTGCGCCTCTATCATATTTTCCTTTTGAATTATAAATTTGTTCACCTCACTTGCCCGAATGTGTTTTGTTTTCCGAAAACATCCTGTATCTAAATATAATAAGAGCGAGCGCAGCGAGCGAGGAAAAATATACACACTCTTTCGTACTTAAGTGATAGTTCTTCATCAAACTACATGGTGGGCTTAAAGCTGTCTAAATTACCATATTTGGTCACCTCTATGCCTGATTCATTCAGTTTCAAAGACCATCCTAAATCTTAATATTATACGAGCGAGGGCAGCGAACGAGGAAAAAATCTATTTTTTCATGTTAGAAGTGACCAATTCTTTATCCAAATCACAATGGTATTAACTATGAGATATCTAACTTATACAGGTTCATTTGGTCAAACTCACTTGTCGAATTCGTTGCTTTCCTCCAATCCATCTTGTATCTTGAATATTGTACGAGCGAGGAAAAATACACAGATGCACTCCTTTGCATGATAGAAGTGAAAGTTCTTCATTAAAAAATGCATGATGGGCCTTTAAGATGTTGCTATTTTGATTTTGGTCACCTCTCTTCTCTAATTCATTTGCTTTCAAAGACTATCCTGTATCTAAATATACGAGTGAGCGCAGCGAGTCGAGGAGAATATATATACTCTTTTTTTATGGTAGATGATAATTTTTCATCAATATACATGATGGGCCTAGCGCTTGCCAAATTGTTCTGCTTTCCCAAATCCATCTTGTATCTGAATATTATACGAGCGAGGTCGTAGCGAGCGAGGAAAAATACATAATCCTTTTCATGGTAGAAGGAAAGTTCTTCATCAAAATGCACGATGGGCTTGTAAGGTACCTATTTTGATATATTTGGTCTCATCTCCTACCTAATTTATTTGCTTTTAAGACCATCCTATATTCAAAATATTACACGAGCGAGGGCAGCGGGCGAGGGAAAAATATACATACTCTTTTTACTGTAGAAGTGATAATGCTTCATCAAAATACATGATGGGCTCTAAAGATATCTACATGTAAATTATATATTTGTGTTCATCTCATTTGTCGAATATGTTTGCTTTCCGAAACAATCCTGTATCTGAATATAATACGGGAGCGGGCCGCGAGCAGACATGAGGAAAAATATACATACTTTTTTATGGTAGAAGTAATACTTCTTCATCCAAATACATGATGGCCCTAAAGATTCTAAATTATATAGTGTTCATCTCACTAGCCGAATGTGTTTGCTTCCGGAAACATAGTTGTATCTAAATATAATATGAGCGAGCGCAGCGAGGGAAAAATATACACTCTCTCTTTCGTGTGGTACCAGTGTTTATTTCGTTGTCAAAATGCACAAGCAAAAATAAACCGAATATGACTCTATGAGGGCACCTTACTCCTCTTCCCCCCTTTTTTTTCCTCCTTCCTCTTTCCTCTTCTTTCGCTCGCTCTCTCTTCTTTTTTTTTTGCCGACCAGCGGATCGCGAATTTGCCCACAAGAATTTGGAATTTGGACTCCCCCCCTCTAAGCGACGCCCCTGCACGCAAATTGCGTATACCTAGATGTTCGTTAGTCCGAAAATGAAAGAGGGTTCGTTATCCGAACATTAATTATTATTCCGAACATTTGTGGGGTTTATTCCGAAGGTTCGTTAATCCGAAAAGAAATAAGGTTCGTTAGTCCGGAAACTAACTATTAAACTAACGAACCTTATTTCAGTTTCGGACCAAGGAACCTTCGGAATACGAACCTTATTCATTTTTCGGACTAACGAACCTTCTGAAAAACGAACCTTTAATTTAATTTTGGGACTAACGAACCTTCGGAATAAGAAAACTTCGAAGTAGACGCACCTTCGGAATATAACGAACCTTCGGAATAACGAATCTTCGAAATTACGAACTTGTAACCATATCTTCATACTTGTACAAGGACTGTACTTGTATAGACAATGACTTTGTCTCATCCGCGATTGTTGTCTTTCAAATGTGTTTATTATGCGAGTGAACACAACTTCCTGTCATAGGTGCGTTGCAGTATAGTTGCATATGGTGTAAATCTCCATTTATGATTGTTAAGAATAATATCTTCGCACTATGAATTCTTAGAAATCTATCTCATTCGTAACCATATAATCAGTTCTCTCTTTCTTTCTCTGCTTCTTGGGCTTCCCTCTCGCTTGGCATCTATCCTCTCTCTCTTTCTCAAATCGACCTCTCACTCTCCTCAGGTTATATCTTCTTGAGTTAGCTCTTGCAATTCTCTCTCGTTATCATCTTTCTGTGTGTAGGGCATTGGGATTCATTTAGAGTCTTTCTGTTCTTCGTTGTACAATGTAATTGTATATATTCATTATAATTTCATTTCCAAATTGATCCTTTCCGCATGTGCGTGCTGGTCCAATTTTTTTTATATACCAATAAATAAAAAAAGTGAAATGCCCTTTGGCGGTCCGCCTACATTACGCAAATTGTCATGGCAGCATTCTGATTTAGTGACAGTTGTGGTTGGAACACATGAGGGCCGCTGGCAATAGTTCATTGACCTTTTGACCTTTGAACTTGATCAGATTCAACCAATTTAGAACTTGACCTGCGCCTTTACAAGGTGTACCTGTGGTATGAATTTGGTGATTATAGCTTAAATCCGTAGGAAGTTATTGTGATCACAATGCTTGTTACAGAAAGTTCATTGCCCTTGTCACCTTTGACCTTCGTCAGATTTAACCCATTTTCTAACTTGCCCTGCGCCTCTAAGAGATGTACCTCTGGTATGAATGTTGTGATTCTACCTCAAATCCATAGAAAGTTATTGTGACTACTGTGCTCTTTGCAAGAAGTTCATTGACCTTTTGGTCTTTGACTTTGGTTGACAACGCCAACGACGGAAATAGTAACGCCTATAGTCTCCCTCCGCTACGCAGGCGACACAATGAAACAAAATAGCAGATGATTTTGTACATTTTAATCCCCCCCCCCAAAAAAAAACAAGAACAAAAACAGAAATAAAAACAGGTGACTTGGTTCAATTTTGGATCCAACTCTGGATTCGAATCAAATAAAATCACACCCATATCATGTTGAAATAATCTACCTTAAAACATTTAAATTGGTATCTTGCAACATGTCCAACCTGCAAATGTAGCAATACAAAACGATTTGAGCAAGGCACAGCGACGTTATCTCGCAATACCACACGAAGGAAATTACCCCTTCCTGTGGTATTGCGCAATACCACACGAAGGGATTACCCCCGGGGGATTACCCTAATGCACCATGTACACGAGTTGTTGATGTAGTTGTTGATTTGCTTCTTTTTTTTTTTTTTTTTTTTTGCAATTGAAATATACATATATCGCAGATATGAAATCAAAAGTTTATATCGTTCAAATATGAATGAAAATTAAAATAAGAACACAACTTAAAGGAGAATGCAACCCAGACATCAGTGTGTGCTTCCAGTAATTAAGAAGAACAAGAAGAGTAAACAGTGAAAGTTTGAGCAAAAATCGGGACAATCTGTTCAAGAGTTATGAACTTTTATGTGCCTTCTATACACTGGCGAAGTTAAGGGGGGCACAAGGGGGCCATTTCCCCCCCCCCCCCCCGTTGATCGACGAGCAAAAAAAAAAAGAATAATAACAAAATCGAAAAAAAAAAAAACTGTCATCGAATCCACTTCACATAACTTACCCCAACCCTACCCTGCAAAATGATGAAAGTACTTTTCATATAAGTTACCCATATTACTTTATTTTAGTGTGTAGAAAATGTCATTTTCATACACGAATTTTCAAAAATCTCCCTACCGTGGGAGGAGGATACCCCCCTCCCACCCCCTCCCCTCGCTTGGTCGCTTCGCTCCCTCGCCTTGGCCCCCCTATATGCCACTTCTCACATAAGGTACTCCTAATACTGAATTTTAGTGTGCAGAAAATGCCATTTTCATACACGAATTTTCAAAAATCTCCCTACCGTGGGAGGGAAGATACCCCCCTCCCACACCCTCCCCCGCTCGGTCGCTTCGCTCCCTCGTCTTGGCCCCCCCCCCTGTTGAAAATTCCTGGCTACGCCAGTGCTTCTATACCAAATGACTTGTGCGCCAAATTTCAAGGTTCAGTGAGCACGAGGTGAAAATCGCTGAAGCTCAGTCGTTGGCTTTCATGGGGAATTTGACACCATGGGAGCTTACCCAGTAACAGGTGTTGTCCATCACTGTGAGTTTTATGACCAACAGACCTTATGTAATGCTCTGTATATTCCACCATTTGCCCCATATGGCAAAGTCACTCACTTTCCCTGGCTCGAGAATGCCCGAAGCAGGCCGAAGAATGTTTATGGTGGGACAGCTTGTTTTGCTGTGCTCCAGAAATGTAGCTCTATTACAGGTATTTCCAGTGCTTTTCATAAAGTCTGGTGTCAGCAAATTATGATCCATTCCCCTTGAAAGCCCCCGACTGAATGTCTTTAATTGCAGTTTTGACATCCTTCGCGTGGTAGATTTAATCTAATGCGAAAGAATTCATGTTTTGGAAAGGTGTTTCCGAGTTTTGCTTGAATGAACACATAATAAATACAAAACATCACCACGTTAAAATTATGAAGTAATGAAGTAGGTATTACTTTATTTTGTGCACTAAAGATCACATAACATTTTTCAGTATGTTTATATGACCAGTGTAATGTATCAATGATCCCATTGCATTTCATTAAAAATTCACGCTTCGATGAACACGTGGGACTGAAAAGCCCTTTTTCACTAATGGACTAAAATTCAACTGCTTACTTTGGTTAACTATTACAGGTCTTCTTGGAGAGTTCGTCTGGTTTTATTTTGATGAAAATTCCAATGAGTTATGCTTCAGTGAGCACAAAAGATGAGCAAATTATGCAAATGATAAGATATCATAAGAATAATTTGAAGCCATCCGTGTACTTAATACGGGCAGACATTTTTTCGTTGTATTTTTAAATGAAAATACAGTGCAAACATTTAGAAGAATTTTTCATTAAGGAAGGCATTTTTCTTCTTTTTGACAAATAGAAACAGAATGTTCGGTAGAGATGCTTCTGTTTTAGAAGTAGTAACAATAACCCACGTTCTTATCTAAATACCCAAAATTTCTAATGTATTCATATTGCATCATGTAGGATGAGCCATATTGGTAGAATTTGTCACCGATTGTTATCACAATTTCCAAGTGCAATGAGATTCAAATTTGTTTCTGTCTATAGCATGGAATGGAAACAGGGATGACAACGGCATTCCTTTCCCACTAATACCTTGAACCCCACGGGTCACTTCAATTTGTGAATATCTGTTGGTCTGAAAAAAATAGGGAAAGTAGGGCTGGTGGAATACTTTCCTAAACGCAGTGTTCAGTTGATCTCAGAATGAATTCACAGATGTGCATATGAATAATACATTGGATTACATATATCTATGATACTATCTCTTCATGGATATCATTTATTAACTATATTCTGCGTAGAGCAAATATGTCCAGCTATTCCAGAGATATTTTCGGGGGAGGGGAATAATGTACAGATATACCAAGCTGTGAGAAAGTATAGTGGAATTATTTATATGACGCTGTATGAGGAGGGACTGGCATAGCGCTATTTTTTCCGAGGGGCGAACCCAAGAGGAAAAAATAGCAACTATTGCCAGTCCCTCCGAAGATACATAATTTCCACTATACTTTCGAACTAAATGCTTGGTATATTTGTTTATATCTCTTCTTTACAAATAATAAATAAAAAATGTCGTAGTTCGGAGTAGGTCACTCAAAATGAGTACAAGGGCAACTGATGATTCGTGTACAGTGTACTTGTCTTTTATTCATCCAGCAGAAAATCAGACAAAAAAAAAACACCAAAAAAAACCCCGCAAGATATAAAGCAAGACCATCATAAGTATACAATCAAATAATGACATTAATACATAATGATTGATCTTATTCTTAATTACTATGCATATGATAAAGACACAAGATGGAGCCAATTATACTATGCCAAAGTTAAGTGTCTATCCTTTAGCAAATATCCTACAAAATATTAGCATACTTGTTAAAGTGTGCATTTTAGATAATGCTATAAAATCGGTATTATTTCAAGAGTAGAAATGCATTTCTAAATTAAAAATTATACTAAATGCATCAAATTGTAATTCAAGTTATGAATGTTCATTTCCTCGCAGTTAGCCTGCCTAACCAACCTTATCCTCGAAGGTTTGTAACACTAACCAAACCTGAAGAATGGCAGACAAAGAGACCATCGTCATTATCCTCTAAATCAAAATGACATACAAATGCCCTAAAATTGTAAAGTCTCACTAACTACACTCGTCACTGTCTATAAAACAGAGGACATCTCAAAATACCTCAATCAAAAGGACAGCATCCATAAGTCAAATCGTTTCTGCACAAGAATTCATTTAAAGTTTTTGAGATGTACTCTATATCAATCTCAATCTGATTTCAATTTAAATCAATAAAATCAATACGGTACAAACATAATAGTACACCATGCACACAGTTAGATTTTAGATCTTAGACCACGCCCAAATATAATACAACAGCTTACCCAGGATCAACACCCACTCGTCACGTGATCGTGAACCAACACTCCAACAACACACTGGCTGGACTCAATTCCAGTGTAAGAATTACTTGTACTGCTGTTAAACAAAGAACAAATTCAAAATTACTAAGTTGTCATACATACTTATTTTACTTTTTTCATGCTAGCATTCCATTAAAAGAAATTCTCTGTATCAAGATAAGGACTTCTATCAGTATCAACTTGATAAATCCAACAGTTAACAAGTTAGAGACTGCATATAAGACAACTAACCGTTCCAGTTCCGTAATTGAAATTACTATAACAATTGTCTTATTATATAAATTCTAATGTGTAGAGAGCCATAACCCATTTAATCAAAATATGCTCAATTACTCTTTCATAATTTTTAACGAAGTAATCCATACCACAGACCTTTCCAAATCTAACATGTTTGTATACATGTCCCACACATACAAATCTGTGTTACTAATAATACTTGTTTGAAAATCCATGAGTCTTATCACAAAATAATTCCATCCTAACACTCTAATATGACTAACATTCACTATCAGTACAAATAACATTTCAAATTAAATGTACATACCACACTTCGGAAGATCTGAAGTGTTGCGAACCACCAAAAACGAACTTCGGCTTTCACCCAGCAAAATGTGATACTACGCTGATACAAGCTCAAGAAGGAATCTATCCCGATACCCCGCCCCGATGCTACATGTATTCTGCTCACATCACCAACCTAACCGTATCACTATGAATTAATGCACCTTGCATCATTAAGACCTTCAATCTTTCACCTTCAACAATCTTTCTAGATACCTCTTTACAATGTACCTTTTAACTAATTTGCATATCTTCCGACCATTAATACGTTAACAAAATAAAAGTGCCTACTCTGTTACTAGGCGGAACTAATTTATCTTTTGCAGGAATATCGCACAGTGATTAGTCTTCATTCACGAAAACAGGACAGAAGCTCAGCTGTAATTAACAAAAGGAATCCGAAGAACCCTACACAGTGATTTGTTTTCATTCATAAAAACTAGATGGATGCGATTCTTAGTCGTGTTCGACAAAACAAGGAATCCAACAACCTCGCAAACCAGATGACACGTGTTATTGAGTGAGCCAAATCGAGCTTCAAATATCTTTATCTACAGAAGAAAATACTCTGGCTAAAACTCAAATTTCCACAAAAAACACAACGTAAGACAAAATTTGACATGTTTGACTAACCGTAACTTTCCATACTAATGTTACTTTAATTAACGTTAACAGCTAGCTATTTGATCGAAGATCCTCATTGCCTGGACGAAATCATGCATAGTGAACAGTGAAAGTCTACAACTTTTTGCTGCATTCTAATATACATCATGCCCTACGCACGACTCACAGTTCCTATGAAATCTTCGAAGAAAAGGTCCAACTAGGTAAAGTCTAAGGCTAAGGAGGCGCCATGTTTGTTTACATATCCAATCCGAACCAGCGCAGCAGATACGTATCGGGCGCTAGTGAGCGGGGCCAAAGTACCGGTGACTTGCGCCGATACTGCAGGCGTCAAGGTTATGAGCAGTCCGTATAAGGACAGGACCGGACTCTGCATGCAAGAAGTACATGTCTGTGCGTTCGAACAAAGTTTGTCAATGAACTGTGAGCATGCGCAGTAGTGCGTTGGATCAAAATAGTAAATAGAGCATGCGCAGTTCTGCCCAGGAAAAAAATAGTTAAAGTGATTACACAATGGTAAATTTATATATATATATATATATATATATATATGATCGAGAATAGAATTCTAAGAACAATAACATTAAAAAATTGATTTTCAATCGAAATCAATGCATTTTGGCTAATTTTCTCATAAAAAGTCAAGAGTTGACCAAAAAATTTGAGTATGAGGTACGACGTAAAAGTGGGTACCCAGCTTCGTGTATTGCAGTTGTGCTGCGCGCTAGACTGTACAATATGTATTATACCATGCGCGTATTTTGCTAGAATTGCGCGACATGGTACCCACTTTGACGTCATTTTGACGTCAAAGTGGGTACCCAATTGAAACTGGGTCACAGCTGAGGGGTCAAAAATATCCTGAAATCTTACCACATTTGGGGGTTTCCTTGGCAACACGACTTTCAAAAAAACTTTAGGCAGATGATTTTCTGCTAATAAAATCATGCTCTTTTAAATGAACTAACATTGTTTCAGCATTGGGTACCCCTTTAAAGATATTCGGAGCTCTGGCAGAGACTTGTTCTTCCTAGTGATATCTTTTATCACGAGGACACCAATCGACCAATCATATACTTAGAATCCTCATGAATATAGAAGGGATATAATGTAGGTTATTTGTGATCATTAATTAACATACACCAAGGAATTTCACTGTAACCATAGATGAAGAATAAAACAACTTGTGGATTTTGCCGATATCATCTCTCCCCCAACATATGAATATTCCATCTTTTACAATAAACTAAGCTCAAATGAAATTATAGAGTCTCCTTCTTAACATTACTTGGTATCAGCCGTTAACGTCCGTATTCATTTTAAGATATGACCAATTCTAATTAAAGAAAACAAATATTTTACAAAATTCAGAAGCCATAATGAAAATTCATACAAAAAAGGGGCGAAATTTCAGTTTTTAAGAAGAAAGGGGGCCAAATAGAAATTTCCATGGTCCGTTTTTTCAAGAGAAAAGAACTCCCTTGGATATTTCAAAAGTTAAATTTAGTTAACATACCATTGAGATAATACAAAGGAAAAATATGTAATATATATGTAAGATAACGAACTAGCGTGGAAGGAACATGTATCCAAAGTAGCTAGTAAAGTTAGTAGGAAGTTAGGTATTTTAAGAAGATTAAAGGGATGTGCCAATGAAAATACATTACTCACTCTATATAATGCTATGGTTATGCCTATCCTAGATTAGTGATGTATTGTTTGGGGGATAAATTCAAAGAAGACACTGAAAGATTGAATAACTTACAGAAAAGAGCCGCAAGGATTATTTTAAATGCTAATTTTTTGACTCCTTCGGATAATTTATTTGCCCTCTTAGATTGGAAATGGTTTGAAGATAGAGTTCGTTTTTTCAGGTATATTGTAATGTTCAAATGTATGAAAGGTATTGCCCCCTCATGTTTATCGAAGTTATTCATATTAGGAAAGAGATTCATTCGCACAGAACGAGATCCTCTTCACAAAACAAGTTACACCACCCCAAATGCAATATGGAATCATTTAAACACTTTTTTTCACTATCTAGCTGTCTCACTCTGGAATAGTTTGGCACCCTCATGTCAAAATATAACCTCTCTTTCACTCTTCAGACAATATTTGCAAGATAATTTTCAAGTCCATCCCTATAGGCAGGCTTAATCTTATCTGTTTGTCTTCATCATGTACACTGGAATCAGTAAGTTCTGTCAGTTTTTGTATTTTTTAATGTGTTATTTTCTTAATTTGATGTTATATGTAAATATTCATCGATATACATGTCATTTTTTAAGGATGATCTTGCTCGATTGTTTTTATATTTTATGGTTCACAGGAACCCAAGGGAGAGCAGCTTTTTGTTGATTGGGTTTCCTGTTAAAAGATTGTAAATAAATAAATAAAATCCTTTTTAGCCTCTGTGTATGCAATAATATGGATTTTTGAAGGGATACCTATATGGGCACTTTGGACACCGATTTTCAAAATTCAGTAGGTGGCATCATCTTAAGCATTAGATTTTATTTCGGAATCCACGTCTAAGAAAAAGTGAACACCATTTCCATGTTGGATCCGCCTGTGTACCAACTATATTTCAAGTACAAAGGACAGTGCTACACACACAAAAAAAAAACATTAATTGCAACATGTTAAAAATAATATCTGAAACTGTGAATAAACATAAATGTACATAACTTCAACATAAATTCAACTGTTGCAGAAAACGTGTATACGGCACAAGGGTATAAATAATCTGGTAGCCTTATCATGCAGCACTCTGTTGAGTGTTGGCAGGAGAGACCGAATGGGAAGTGATGAGTGGCCCCGAAATTCGTCCCGTGAAGATGTTTCTAATGGCGGCTCTGAAATGCGGATGCTTTGTGCCGTAGATCACTGGGTTCATACAGTTGTTGAAAAGGAGGAAAGCTTGTGACATGGGTACACCCTTGGGCCCGAAATTGCCATCAGCAAGAACTGCAGAACCGTAAGGGATGATACATATGAGAAACCCAAGGACAACGTAGAAGGTATTCTTGGTGATACGGGTATCAAGATCATTGCCTTTCTTGGATGGTTGTTTACTAACGGCAGCGGTGGGATTCTGTTGAGATAGCGATAAGGAAAAAATGCAAGAAAGAAAAGCATTAATTTGGACAAACTTAAAAAGCCACAAAGACAATAAAAAGCCATTAACGATATAACAAGGCAAGATTGTTCATGCTGATACGGGTCTAAAGATGACGCCTTTCTTGGCCAGTGGTTTACCGGCTGCATCAATGGAATTCTGTTGGAATACTGATAGGAGCAATTCCACAAGTAGTATGATGCATGTGAATGAGTTCCTTATATGATATATCCGCACGAGTTGAGGGCTGTGTGCATTTATCGCCTCGGAATAGTTTTAACTAGACAGATGGCGCAATAAAAGTGCACTGTATTCTCTCTAAATTCTTTAGATAGGAAATCAATCTATAAGATTGTGGTTGGGATGTAGATGTAGTGGATGTAGTGTCTTTTGGGGCCGAGCTCTTCATAGTCTTTAAACAATTCTCGGTCTACAGATTTATCTATAATCAACCGATCATTCTTTTATTTGGATGGATGTACTACTCTTTGGAACCGAACTGAAATGGATGTACTATACCTTTTGGAACCGAAATGATTTTCCAATGCCAATTTTTTGAAACTTTCCAATTGGAAATTCAGCTTTATGTTTGTATAAGTGTTTAAAGCTACTGAAAATGAGTACATTATAACCCTAAAAAAGTCAACTTTGATGAAAAATGGATGTAGTGCCTTGTGGGGCCGAGCTCTTCATATTTGAATGCATTTGAAACTCGACAGTTCAATGAAGAATACGTGTTTGAATAATGTATACTGTATTTACAATGTATAAATGTGGTGTACATGTACCTTGCATTATATTTGTTAATGTGTTGCTATTGAAATCAATAAAATTCCTGTGGAGGGATAAATATTGAAAAACAAAGAAGAAAAGGTTGTGGTTGGGGACCAATCCAAAATTAGATTGAGAAAGAGATTGACTTCTAAGTCTATTAGATTGAGATTTTCAATCTAATTTTGGGATTGGTCCCTCATCTCAGTCTAAAGAATTTAGAGAGTTATTATTATCATTATTATCATTATTATTATTATTATCATCATCATCATCATCATCATCATTATCATTATTATTATTACAATCATCAACATCATCATCATTATTATCATTGAATGAATGGGAGAATGATAAGTATTCTATGATTAACTTGATCCTTTGTGCCTCTCTCATGTAAATCCGAAGTTGCACATAAAGTGATAAATGTGGGACTGCCAAAAAAAACCCATGTCTTTCAAGATGTTTTAAAGTACAGAAAATATCAGGGGAAAGCTCTTAAAACCCAAGTATTTCATTATTTCCAAAGTGTAAAACGTTACTGACGTCCTAACGTTACTAACAAACTTTATCATATGCCACTTATACCATGTATACATGAAAAAGTCATAGTGAGTACGTTTTCATACCGAAACTATGGCAGAAAATGACTGGAAAAATATCCTGCTTTTTAAATAATCGACCAAAGATGACCGTCATATTTGAAAGAGTAATACCGCTTTCACACCAAGGTACGGTCGCTGGGTACGGGCGCAGAGACCGACCCAGCGACCGATCGGACGTGCTTTCACACCGCCGTCATAATTTGGTCAGGCCCTGAGCGATCGGTCGCAGTATAGCTGACCGAGCCGGAAGCGGAAGTAGATATAGCGCGTGGGCATGAATGGGGGGAGGGGGGGGGGGTCATTGCATTTCGATCGGTCGCAGAGAACGATGTGCTTTCACATCAAGTTTGCATCGGTCGCTGAAGTACCTATTAGGTCGGACTCAGCGACCGATCGTTTTGGCCGGAAACGATCGGTCGCTGAGTACGACGAAATGCTTTCACACCATGGTTTCATCGGTCGCTGGGTACGGTCTCTGCGACCGTACCCAGCGACCGTACCTTGGTGTGAAAGCGGTATTAGTAAGACATTTTCAACATTAGAAAAACAATCAAACTTGTCACATTTGTGTGCATTTGAATAATTCCTTGAAAATAAAACACGACAAAATGTCCATCATGTATGTATTTTTATTAGTAGTCAAAAACAGGTGTTTTGGTACTTCGTGAGCGTCAGATTCTGAAGAGAAATGTATTTAACGTGAGTCAGACTAGATAGTATAGGGTCGACTAGGTCTTCATTCTATTGAAAAAACTGCATTGGTGAGGTGCAATAATGAGAAAAAATTAAGAAAGATAGAAAAAAATACAAACGCCGACCTGAGCCCTCCGCTCCATCGATGGTTTCGACTGGGCACCATCTGTGTTATGTCCACTCCCATCTCCAGTGCCATTAGCACCTTCCTCGCCGGTTGAACCTGCGTCTTGTACTGTCGAGCTGACGGTAGCTACAGCGGTATTCTGTTGACGTTGCTGTTGCTGCCCAGCTGACCACGCATTTTGCCGCCTCACGTGCAGTTTGACGTGTATGAAGATTCGTAGGTATACGCACAGTACGATGGCTAGTGGTATGCAAGTCAAGAAGCTGCCAGCTAGATAGGCGTGGGTAACACTCTCTGTTCCGTCTGGTCTATCTTCCAGATCACTGCAGAGATGAGGCCCGTCGTCGTAACCAAGACGCGTTGCACCAATGGCGTAAGGCACGATGATGACCGAGAATGGGATTAGCCAGGTGAAGAAAAGAATAACGCCGGTGTTAAAGCGGCTATAAACCTGCAATGGCAGAACATACAATGTCAGGCTTTAAACAAAATGAAATGCAATTTTTTTTTTTTGGGGGGGGGGGGGGGGTGCTGTTTTCTGCGCTGCCTTTAGCAGTTCATGAAGGTTATCTATTTTTCGTGAAATCATATTTCATTTATTCTACATTTTCTGTAAGCAAAGGCAGTACCGATCAAGGGCTTAAATATTTCAAATTTCATTTGAAAAATATCGAATGCAGCTAATCTTTAATTTTGCAGGATCTGCCACCTTATGGAAGGGGAAAGTGTTTTCATACGGGTAATTTTTTCAACTTTAACTGGCGGGAGGATGTTGCTTTTCGTAGATGAGGTGATGTTGTTGTTGAATTTGGTTTTTACAGACGTCTATCAATCAAATATGATTATTTACGTCTGGGACCGACCTTTAACGTCACCTTCTTGAACCTGGGTCCGCTGAATCGGTAAAACCCGCCGCACACTATACGATCCGATTTTCGAACAAATGACATTTAGCATTAAATGAAAGTTTAAATAAGTAAAATTATCTTGTTTGAAGTTCAGAATAATAAAAGGAATACTAAAATCGAAATTTTGGTTTTGCCTTGTGGTCGGAGTAAAGGCCAAATCGGCTTCAAATCGTAGCCGGCAGTAAGATTGCTATGACGTCACTACGATTCGGAATTGAGATCGCTTTTATTGCTACAGGGAGGCTCGCAATAGCCCGGAATTTCGATTTTTATATTCATACGACTTTTCGAAACTTTGATCAATAACATGATAAAGATTTCACATTTTTGAATGTTCATGCCAAATTCTATTTTTTTTCAAATATTTGTTTCAAAATTTTTTTTTCAAAATCGGATCGCAGACAGATCGCATAGTGTGCAGTGGGCTTAACTTCCACTGTTTGCTGGATACAGGCGCACGCCAGGGGAGCGTTTCATCAACATTTGTTGTCTGACAAGTTGTCAGATCTGACATCTTTCCTTGATTTTGATTGGCTGAGAAGCATCGTTACTGTGGCAACTGTCGGATAAAACAGACTTTGTCGGATAAAACATCCGACAAGTCCTTTCATGAAACGCTCCCCTGCACATCCAGTCTGTGTTGGTTAGTCTTGATTCAAGAATTCATGTTGTTGGTTTATACAATTTATCTTGGAATTTGGTTTGGAAGAGAGAATTAGAGAGATTTAAAGAAGAAATTAGTGCCGAATTAAGCTGTTTAGCATTGTAACTATGATACAATGGTATGAAAAACGGTATTAATGGATTATTTCATACCAATCTAGCAAGTGACTTTATTTTGAAAAAAAAAATGAATGGAAAGGGAAGGTACATGTTTGATTTGTTACATTTAAACGCATCACAGTGCATAATCAGGTTTGAAAATCAGCAACAAATTCTTTTATTGTTTGTTTGCTGCAACTTGTGCCAAATAGTTGTGGCGGAAATCTATTCAACGCAGGAATAATAAAAACACATTGAGATAACTTTGTACAAATAACGAGGTTTATTTTCTGTTAAAGCTCACAGACTTATGCGATAATGTGTGACGATTTTATTGTTTGTTTGCTGCAACTTGTGTCAAATAGTTGTGGCGGAAATCTATTCAACGCAGGAATAATAAAAACACATTGAGATAACTTTGTACAAATAACGAGGTTTATTTTCTGTTAAAGCTTACAGACTTATGCGATAATGTGTAACGATGGTAAATATGTTCAAAATGGATATTTGAATCCTAAGCTACACCTTAGTCAAATTGAGTTAAAAAGTTATTGCCTTTCCTGAAAACCGTTGGTTATATCTTGTGTTTCTTGATACCTTTATCAAAGTTATTATCACTATATAAGTGTAAGATTATTGCACATAAAAACAAAATTTTAGTACATGTGGGAACTTGATTCCTGGGAGTTGATATTATTACAAAGAGCAATAATTTAGTGTAATTTCCCTTTCTTTGTTTTTGTTGACAGGAATCATTCTACACAACTGATCAATTTGGTAGTGATGAGTCCATGACTGCGTCTCAATAAAGTGTCCAACATGTGAGTTAGGCTACATTGTATATAGAGGTTTACTTTGTTTTTTCTTTGATTGCAACGACGTGTGATTACTGAACTCAAACAGTCTTATCGAGTTCATAACATCCTGCTCTGGTACAAGATTACTCATACTAATCGATATATACTGTCAAAAGACAGGGTTTCGGTCACCGCTAAAGGTGCTCTCACATTAGAGCTACGGTTAGAGTCGGTTCATGACGGTCAGTGACGGTTAAGTGACCGTCACTGTCTGTTCTTGACCGTTTTGGACCGTCACACTGCCGTCATAAGGCCGTATTAAACCGTACAAGAACCTTCTATGAACCGTAGTAAAGACGGCAGTAAGTGATGGTTGGAGAGAAGTTTCGAACATGTTCAGAACTTCCTTTCTAACCGAGTAAGACCGACTGATCCAAAATAACCGAAGTAAACCGTACAACGACCTTACAACAACCGTTATAAGACCGTTATGGACCGTACTTGACCGTTATGGATCGAACTTGGCCGCAGTAGTGACCGTCTCACTTAATGCCAGTACGACCAAACTCGGTTAAATACGGTCCGTAGCCGTAGGTAGACCATAGCGCTAGTCTGAGAGCACGTTTGAGTCATATTCCTGTACTTTTCATTAAGACGTGCGCGTTCATCGCTTTTGTTTTGTTTTTATTTTTGTTTATTCCAAAGAAATAAAAACATATTGTTTACATATTTGCTTTATGATAGCAGGTAATTCGATTTAATTTCCAAAACAGTCCCTGTGCATCAAAGCATTTCATGTTTAAGAATCTGAGTAGGATCTATGACAAAAAATATAATTGATTCTCCCTTTTTGATTCATTTGTGAATGAATCTGAACAATTCAATCGTGAAATCGTGTTGAACTGATGGCAGTTGATGCGCGGTAAGTGTATACTGGAATGCGTGACGAGGAAAGTTGTAGAAAAGGGAGCAGAAAAGAAGGAGGATGAGGTTTAAGGACTGATCTGGCCTCGCCGAATACAACGAGATTTTTTGATAAGAGGAAGGCCTACACTCTATGGCTACCTTTATGATTGGGCTATATGAGCATATTCACACGTACACATAACATAGCAGGATTTAACAATAGAAATGAACAGAAATCTCGCTATCATTATCAATATAAGGTCTGACTAGCCTTTTTACACACCTTTCTATACGTTGCAGTTGAAGTCGTGATGAGAAACATGCGGTTAAATCCAATCGCCACAAGATGCCAGACACTGCTACCAACGCAGGTGAACCGTAGCACAGCAACCATGATGCAAGTCACATCCGGTAACGGCCATCCGTGGGTTGCTACCAGCCCGACGATGATCCACGGGATCGTCAGACTCACAAGAATATCGCTGATAGCTAGGCTTGTTATGTAGACATTGGTGATCGTACGGAGCTTAGGATACAGGATGACACAGCAGACGACCAGCATGTTACCGAAGAAAGCGACGACGGCGATCGACCCTAACCAAGCTGCCAGCCACTTCCGAGCACCCAGGTTGCGGTAGTCACCCTCCGATTCGTTGTCGAGTGGCAAGGTGGAGATGTTTGATAAATCCATGTTGACAGGGGTTCGCTCCGTATGGAAAGAACATTCAAACGTGTAAAAGGGTATTTAAAAGTCCCCCCCCCCCCACTCCAGGGTCAGAGGGACCGCATACGTGTTCCCAAAATCTCCAGTAAGGTGTACTTTTCGGCCGACAAAGTCCGGCCCGAGAATTGTAAAAAAAAAAAAGGGGGGTGTATTTGACTCTTCACCCGGACATGCCGGAGATTTCCTTAGAAAGGGGGGTCTTTTTCAGCTTCGATCAAATGATAAATTCGGTCCTTGACGTTAGGGTATGAAATGCAGATTATAATTATCAATAAATTCGTATGTTTCTACGATGGTTATTCCTCATGTTATTTCCGATCATTTGCAACAGCGCCAAGTCGTCTTAACCGGGATCTTAACTTTCCTGAGATAGGGGGTTGAAATGAGAGCTCACCTGAGAGGGGATGAATTGAGCAGTGTTCCGGATTTAGGGGGTCTCCAAGGCAGGAAAATCGCGACAAAGCCCACGAAAAGCCCGCGAAAGGGGGGGGGGGTTCAGAAATTTTGGATATCCGGAGATAGGGGGTATTTCAGTTGGGAACAAGCCTATGCGTACCCTAAATAACACTGGGGGGGGGGGCGGGTTAAAAGTGTAAGAAGTAAAACTTTAGGGTAATTCCGTACGTGGTTGTTCGCCACCGAGCAGTCAACTTGTGGTACTGTATTGAATTTACAAACAGATTCTTCTGCAAGTGCTACCGAAGACTGAAAAAGATGGAGAAGAATAAAGTCTTTACCCGAATATACAATTAACATTAAGCAAGTATGACAGAAAACGATTTAAGTGCAAATAACCTTCGAGTTTTTTCCATTTGGTTTATCTTCCTTGCAGTAATCATAAATAGATATCTTTTAGGCATGCGGATTTGGTAGATTGCACTTCACCGACGTTATGTTAGCTTGAATTGCGCCGCCGTGATTGTCAGTGTATTCTACGCGGTTCAAGTGCAATTTAGACCTACTGAATCGTTTGGAGGTTGTCTCTTTCACTTTTCGATTTACATAAAGAAAACAAAATTCAGTATTTTTATATACTACTCTCGCAAAATTGTACAGGAATGAAAAGTGGGAGAGGGGCAGAGAGAGAGAGAGAGAGAGAGAGAGAGTCGTTAAGGAAGGGGGAGAGAGGGAATGACATGGATAGAGAAACAGGACTGGCATAACTGATAATGTCAGAGAAATAATGAATAGAAAGAAAGTGAAATGGAGAGGAAGAGAGAGAGCAAGAGAGAAGGAGAGAGAGATGAATAAATCATAAGGATATGAAATGGTAAAGGTAGAGGAAGCAAATACTATGGGGAGAGAGAGAGCGAGAGAGAGAGAGATGGGATGCATAGTAGAGAACACAATACATTTATATATTAGAGGGGCATTTCAAGTTAACTCACAATGCTGAATGAATGTGTCGAGGCAAGTACAATACCTCGTCGGAATATTCACTTACGACTGAGTAGCGTTGAACCTGACGGTGCGTGTAAGCTGAATGAAGGTATCTCAATGAGGGCGTTGGCCTTAGTCATTTTCGGACTTACGAACCTTCAGAATAACGAACCTTCGGAATAACGAATCTTCGGAATAACGAACTGTACCAATATTGTTCTGCACAGGAGGAGGTTCTGTTGCCATTATTCATTTAAATCCATGGAACTTGGGGCCCATTACAGATTTTCACTGGTTGAGTATGTTTATCCCTTTCACTCAGTGAAATGCATATGCTCTTCAACTTGTCACTATTTTACAGGAGATTGTGAATTATTAAAAGTACGTTGGGAAGGATCTTATTTTTCTCCTGGAAGAATGTGGTTAATATGGAATTCACGTTAATCTTCCTCTGCACAATTACCCCTTAAAAACAATGCGACATCAGGAACAATTTCCATACACTAGAAGAAAAGATGGGGCAGGCGCGTAGCCAGGGGGCGATGAGCCCCCCCCCCCCCCCCCCAAAAAAAAAAAAAAAAAAAAACGCCAACAAAAAAGGGAAAAAGAAAGAAAAGGGAAAAGAAAGCGTGAGCGAGAAAAGAACGTAAGAAGACCGGGAGCAGACAAGGAACATTGACAAAAAACGTCGGAGCTTCCGCGCTTCACCGCGGGAGGGGGGAAACTCCCCCCCCCCCCCCTGCACCCTCCCCCCCCCCCCGGGAGCGCGCTTCGCACGCTCAGTTAGTGATTTGCACGCTTCGTGTGCTCACTACCGCCCCCCTAAAATGAAATCCTAGCTACGCCACTGAGATGAGGGAAATGTATCTCAAGACTTTTCACGTAAGTGGAAGGAAAGAACCGCTCTTGCATAATATATATCCAGAGCTGTATATAGAATGCAAAATATCATACTAGTATGTTAAAAAAACAAGCACGACATATTGCTATATTTAACCAGGGTCCCTTTTTTATTGAAAGTGGGTTAAAATAATTTCTAGAGCGAAAAAGAGGGATTCAGATTGAGATGAATCATTTATTGTCATGAAAGCATATACATTTCATTACAGTCTGAATCAAATGATACATGTAAACATTAACGTTGCACAAAAATCAGAATAACTGCACATATATTAGCAAAAACACATCGGAACATTAGCACATATAAGATTTTAAAAGTCAGGAGATTATGAATTATTCAAAGTACGTTGGGAAGGATCTTATTTTTCTCCTGGAAGAATGTGGTTAATATGGAATTCACGTTAATCTTCCTCTGCACAATTACCCCTTAAAAACAATATATTGTAAATTATACAGACGCCAAGGTATGAAACTATTCTTATTTCTGTAAGTCTTACATTCAGGCAGCAGAGATATTTTCTATTTCTCAGGGAGTACCTACTTTCCATTTTAGCAGGTAAGAGACAGTTGAGTTTATGATCGGGATTTCGACCTTGGGTGAACAATTTAAGGCAAAGTTTTCTTCAGCGGTCAGATAAATATATGCTATTCCAGCTATATTTAATAGAAGTTGAGGGAAACTTTGCGAGAACGGGAAATTATTCGGCAGAAAGATTTTGTGGATATGCACCGCCCCCGCCTGCCCCTCCCGAAAAAACCCTGTGGCGGTGTTTCATGCAGCCACTCCCATCTTCCCAAATTTCTAGGTCACGGAAACAAAATCATGAAGGCAGAGAGATGCATGAATAAAGTCAAAGGGAGAGATTTTGCAGACAGGCATATTCGTCGGTGAGGACACAAAACTTGTATCTACAAAAACAAATGTTCAGGAGATCGTAAAACATGGCTGCCAAGATACTATGAGCAATGGGATTGCCTTCCCTTTGACATGCCGTGATGGTGTCATTTTGGGGTTAGAGAGCAAGGATTTGGAGAGGACATCATTTGACTGATTATCTGGAGATTAATACAAAAAGTAATTTTTACCCAAATCTGAGATACGAGGTTTCATTACCAACCGAAATTATTAAGTAACGGAGAGACAAAGAGTGTGGGAAAGGAATGACAAAGACCAAGAGACGGGCAGATAGAGAGAGACACACACACACACGCAGACAGAGTGAGCCTGAGATAATGCGTTTGACATTTTTTATATACTTGCGGTATAGCATCCATATTGCCTCGGCGTCACAATATTATTATATCCCGCCACTCTTGTAAGAGATAGAGAGAGAGAGGGGGGGGTG
This sequence comes from Echinometra lucunter, assembly GCA_029962745.1. NCBI lineage: Eukaryota > Metazoa > Echinodermata > Echinoidea > Camarodonta > Echinometridae > Echinometra > Echinometra lucunter. Next base: position 9,781,257 of record CM057153.1, read on the forward strand.
TAAAAATATACCCTCACTTTTCAAAGAAGAAATCATATCTTTATCAGTCATTAATTTGTTGAAAATTTTTCATAAATCTATTATCAACGTTTAAAATTTCTATTTGAAATGCTATATGGGAGAGTGTGCGTGTGTGTGTGTGCAGTGGTGAGGATACGTGTGTGTTTTGGGGGGTGTGCGGGTGTGTGTGTGTCTACTCTTGTGTGAGTTTGTACTAGAATTTTCGGCAAACTCTTTCGATCATCCCCTCCTCTAAACGGATTTACGCCGGTGGATTTAAGAATGAAATAATCTAAACTAAGGTGAATGAAATGCTTGGAAATCAGAAATGGCGGTAATTTGAAAATTCAAATCGTTATTTTTCCTCTTTTGAATTTTTGTATTGTGTTCAGATGCGAATACACAAAAAGAGCCACTAAGCAAATGTTCATTCTTCGGAGAAATATTTCTCTCTTTTATCTCTTTGTTCCGCAGAGATGGCGTGGTAAGCGCGCGAAAATGTGAATTATAGGCCTACAAGTTCAATTAAAATGAAATAATGACAATTGCTTCCAAATAAATATTCATTCTCATTCAAAAAGGAATAACAGGCGTCGTGGAGCAGCCACTTTTATTACGGCCCCTAAAATAACCGTTTCTAAAATACTCTAGGCAATGCCAATTGCAATGATATTTGATGCTAATGATCTCTAGCTCTCCTTGACTTACCAATTATTCAGCACACCCTGGTTTGTTATTGATAGCACACAGGCCGAAAGCGAACTACTCGTATTCTGACGTTAAGAGCATGAATGTCAGCAATTATGTTTTAGAATGGACTTTCATGTAGCTTTTATATGAAACAGGGAAGAAACTTGATCATTCGCTGTTCTTAGTAAAATATCAGCTACCAGAGACAACTTATGCTTCCTATTGCAATATATGGACATAATTATGATATCGTTCGATTTCACGGCATACATTTAAGACAAAACGCACGCGCACACTGTCACAGAGGCGTAACTGCTCCGGGTTGAGTTTCAGTAAAATTTGGAAATAGTCGTTTCCAGGGTACTTGAAAATGCTGACGTTAGTGGGCTGAGACATGCGCAGTTGTATCTGATGTTATTTGCAGTCCATTAAAAAGAATCGTCGTTAAAAAGAATCCTACACTTATCCTTCAATCCCAATCGCTGATAGTGTGATATTTATTGGAGAGATCTACCCCTAACCCAAAAAAGTCTTTTTAACTTGCATCATGTATACTTTAAATATAATTTTGAGCTAAAACAAGAGTCAGTCGCCGTATTCCACAAGGAAATAAACTAAAGTTGTATATCGACTTGTTCCCATAACTGCTGTGGTTGAACTAAACTTCTTTACTTCATTTCAGTGCTGTTATTACCCAACGTCAATATTCTACAATATGCTGTACCCATCTGTTTTTACAGTGTAAGCCACTTATTTATACTCGTCCATTTTACATTTTAACCGTTAGCTATGTAATTCAAAATTTTGTATTTTACCGTCATGATGGGCGATCATTTCGCTAGAGAATGAATTGCACTTGATGACTATAGTATATTTAACCAAAACAACATTCATGTAAAACCGAGTTAACCACATGCAAGATCGACTGTTATTTATATTTGTATTTTCTAATTATATAATTACACTATAATATAGTTCATGCAGAAAAGAACATCGATTATCCTGACTGTGCACTATTGGTCGAGTGTTTAATGTCTCATATTTACTTCTTTTGAATATCTAACCACAGCGTTGCATCTAACGCTTGTCCCTTCATCTGTTGAATACTTGATACATATAGATGGTTAAAATTCCTCAAATTCCAGTCTTTTTCTCATTGTTAGAGGAAACATAATCTAGAGAAAGTAACAGGGAAAAGAATTTACATTTTTTTTTAATGAGTAGTTTTTATTGACAACTTCAATTCATATACAAAATAAAATATATATAACAAATAGAACTTTGATGTCTTTACAAATACCTAGACAACTCATAAATTTAACATCATTTTTTTTCATGAATGTTACAATAAAACACAATGTCAGACATCTTCCAATACATAATTATAAATAACATTGATGATAATTATATGCATCAAGAAGAAACTTCTACAGTAAATTCAACATATTGAATTTTCTTTTCAATGTCAAATAAAAAACATAAAATAATAACTAAATCATTAATAAACCGTTAACGAATTGAAGCCATAAGCATATATTTTTTTTTTTGTTAAACCCATCACCTCGGCCTCTTCACCCAAATAAATTCAAACTCAACTACAAAACTCATCCCTGGTCCCTACCCCTCCCCCCCCCCCCCCCCCCCCCCCCCCGACCCTCCCTTAGGCACCCCCATCCCCTATCCGGTGGAGAACTGGCTCTGGGCTCCAATACATGGTCTAATATTTAAGTTTTCCCATTTAGAGAAATGGATTGTAAGAGTCCCCCTCTTTGTTGCTAATTTCTTTTCTTCTCTTTGATCCCCCTTAATACTATTTTTTATTTCAATCAATGAAGGAGGTTTTTTTAATTCTCGGTTTTTGTAAATAAGATATTTAACTAAAATCAAGACATGATTAATTAATTGATATTTACCTTTACTTTTCTCCTGCTTCCCGAAAAGAATTCCTGCCAACTAAATTTATTTATTTCAAAATTTAAACTTCTTGCACACAGATCCCAAAGTGATTTTGAAAATTCACAAGTATAAAATAGATGTTCATACGTTTCTTCTTCCTTTTCACAAAATGAGCATAAATTGGTCGAAATAAGACCAAAACGGAAAAGGTGGTGGTTAGTGTATATAATATTATGCAAGAGTTTATACTGGAACTCCCTTAATCGACTATTCAGTGTGCAATATCTTAGTCTTAAAAATATACTTTCTATTTCCTTATTGGTAAGATCATAATTCGTTCTAATTCTGTCAAAAATAGAAGGTTTAATTTCATTTTTATACAACAGCTGTTCGTATATTTCTTTTGATTTTAAAAAACATTAAATTAGTCGTTTTCTTACCCAAATTGAAATCGATTCCAGAGTTATGCTTTGCATTTATTTCAATATTGTTCTTCCAACTAACGGGTAAACAGGCATAAATATGCTTAATCTTTTCAACATCATTTGCATCTAAATTCAAATTAAGAAAATGTGTATCACATTTTAGTTTACCGTTATTATCCAAAATATGATGCAATCTATAAACCTCTTTATCGTATAGAATCTTATCAAATATACAACTCCCTTTATATCGAATAAGCTTATTATTAAAAATCACCACTTTCCCAAACTCTGTACTTCTAATATGTCTTATATTTACCCACTCTTCTAATAAGTCCATGTAAAATTTGGAAGCTTTTACTTTTAATAAACCTGGTATATAGTCACATGAAAATAACAAATCTCCACCCAAATGTTTAGTGGCAAAATTAAAGTACTGTTTCCATTTCATATCTTCATCTTTATTTAAAAGTTTTTTAATCCACATTATTCGCTGTGCCTTTACCTGTACAGGGAAGTTTAACATCTTTAATCCTCCTTGCTTATAGTCTAAAGACATTGTATTCCTATTAATTTTGTCTTTCTTACCTTTCCATAAAAAATCAAAAGATAATTCATCCAATGATTCATAAACCCACTTAGGAACAGGAGTAAGAGACGCTCGGAAGAGGATTTTAGAATAGATATGCACCTTCAATAGTTGAATTTTCCCCATAAGCATTATATCCCTTAGCTTCCAAAAGTTCAAGAGTGTTTTAATTTTGCTTAAGATTTCTTTGTAATTTAGATCTTCTTTCTTATGTTCATCTAAGGTGAAAAATACTCCTAAAACTTTAAGAAAATCCACGATCTCGCCGAAGGAGAAGTCATAATTCAAATGTTGACATGAACATATGTTTAATCAGATCGATAGCAGACTTTTTTCTTCTCTTTTTCATTGTACCTGTTGAATGATCTTTATCTTGCTTTATTCAGCTCTGACCAATGTCATGCTCTTCTGTATAATGATTTTCCATTATCTCAAATCGGTTGCTCTTAACCTTAATGATAGGTGTTGGAATCTGCTACTTGACAGAATGACATGATGTCAATAGAGCATTTGAGATCACACATAATTCTTTTTTTTTTTTTTTTTTTGATAATGTCCTTGAATAACGTTGCATGGAATATGATATGACGATCAATCAAATTTTTGGTTAACGTGGTCACTGTTTGAACTATTCTACGATTTTCTTTTCTTTTCTTTTTTTTTTTTTTTTTTTTTTTGGTATTTGTGAAATACGTTTAACGTACTTGAGCCTTTTGAAGGGATCGATATCACTGTTCCTTTCTAATCCAATTGCACAATATCATCTCGCTGAATTTAATTTGGAGCAAAAAAGTTTTTTCCAGTATAAAGTGTGTCCTTTATGCTGTGGAGAAATCCAATAACTAAATCAATAATTTAAATTTAAATGTCAAAATTAAAGAAATACGAAAGGGAGAGTACATTGCTGGCAGAAGCTCAAGTGTAGATTAAAATCGTAACTCGTTTTTGGTGATAGATACTTATATTCGTTACCTTTTGGCATATGCTGATTATATGGCAAGTAGAAATCTTATACAATCCCGATATTGTATTATCGGACTATCATTATTGCAAACTGGTATAAGATAGAAAAGATTGAAATTTGAATAGAAGATTTTTTTCTTACAGATCTACCATTCTAATATTCGGTAATAGGATCAACTGATCAGTGGATCAATTGAAAGCCTTGTATCTCGCATACACTTTTGAATTCGCCTTTTTCTCATTTTATCGATCATTCAAAATGAGTTTGGTCAGTTGCATGCGAGGGAAACGCATGTATGGAAAAAGTGTTCGATCGCCGTATATTTCTGCCTTCAAGAAGCATTGCGGGTATTTCCATATGAATCAGTACTGACATTTAGAAATTCTTGTTCCAATGTACTGATATAGTTTGTTGTTGTTGTTGTTTTTTGGGGGTTATATATAATCTTTTTCTTCTAATACGTGTGAATCAAAGTGAATAACAAAGAGTGCTATGGTTGGCAGAGTCTCATGTGCAGATTAAGCTGTTAAGATAGTAACCAGTTATTGGTGATAGATACTTGATTTTATATTTTACTTTCTGACATAAATTATGCTGGACCTTTGTGCTGGACCATGGAAATTATTTGAAGAGAAAAAAAAATGCATATGCAATGTAGAACATTGCGATTATCTTTCAGGACAGAAGCGATTGAAGAAGGAATAGATATAGAGTAATCATTCTATCATTTTTGTATCTGTCATGGCAATTATTAGCAACAGCAGATCAAAGAAATGCCTCGTAAGTCGTTTTCATGTTTGTATTCGCATTTTGTTATTTTGTTGAGCATACCAATTTTTTTTATAATCTGTTGCATGCAAAAGAAGTATAAGGGAAAAAAGAGTATACGATTATTTGTGTATTTCCTCTAACAAGAGGCTTTGTGAATACTTCACTAAGTTCAGTATTCATCGATTCTGACATCTTGTCTTTTATTTATTCATTTGTTCTTCTCTAAAATAGTTAAATGCGTCATTCGGTTGCACCGAATACAATTCGAAGCCTAATTTATCGTCTTGATTTTTTTCTTCAATGTACTGATATTCAATATACCCACCAATTGGTGATACTATAGTAATATTTCTCTTTTCTTTTAAAAGCGTTTTTAAGAGAAGCAGTGTTAAACCAACGCTTGATGGATCACATGCTGGCTTTTTAAAAAAATATTACAAATCTGTTACTAGAATGTCTATATTCGTTTGTTGTTTTTTTTTTCTAATACACGTTGAAAAGTAGTATGATCGATTCATCAAGTATCAAAGCATACGAGTAAAGTTTTATACTCCTGTATTCAATAATTAAGTTCTTCTTGTTTTGATTTTAATTTTACCTCTACAAACTTGCATTTCCAAATTATGATATATCACTGATATTCAATACCCTATCTGTTTATTGCATCTGTAATATATAGTAAAGTTCTATGCAAACATGTAAAACCTATGTCTCTGCACTGCTCTCTTTCATGATAATAATCATGATAATCAATCTTCAGTGTTAAGTCGGGTCAAATTCATTTGAATATTATATTTCTCGAACAGATTTACTCTCGATAAATTAATTATGATATGACCATATCATAACATATAAATTCATAATCAAACAATACATACGTTGCCATGTAATGCAGCAGTGCTTAGACAAAGTGTTCATTAAGGGTTCCATAAGTTTAATATATTTCATGGTTGAGGTGCTCAAAAACAGTGAAATTGTTATGAAAGCGAATCTTTTGATTAACGCTTTAGGAGCTCATCATCATCATCGTCATCATCATCATCATCATCATCATCATTATCATCATCATTCACCACTATGTCACTTTCTATCTTTACATTCTCAGTCCATTCTCCTTCCATCACATGATCATTACCATTGTCATACTAGTATGACACAGAAACTTTACATGCGAATCAGTTGTTACACCTTTAATCACAATAGATTGGTATTAATAACCATTTTGTATGACCACTGATCTAGACCTGTTATCCATTTCCAATACGAACAGTTTATCCTCTGATAGTAACTATTACTCAACTGAAGAATGTATTTCTAGTTTTCAAAAAACAGGACATAAATTAAGTCTACTTACCGTAAATGCTAGAAGTCTAAGCAAAAATTTCGATTCTCTTAAAACAATGCTTTTTACCCTGAACAATTTTCCTTTTCTATTATTGGTGTCACGGAAACTTGGCTTCATAATACCTCGCCTAACTTATTGAAAAATTATGCACTGATAAGACAAGATCGTGATGAAAAGAGAGGAGGGGGGGGGGGTATAGCATTTTATGTCAATGAACAACTAAAATTTTAACTCCGAAAGGAAATATCATTAAAACAAAGTGAATCCTTGTTTTTAGAAATCATGAATTCAAACAACAAAAATATAATCGTTGGATTAATTTACAGACCTCCTCATGGTCCTATTAATTCATTTTGTGAAGATCTTGATAAATGCCTTCATACTCTTACTGGAGAAGGTAAACACTTATATTTAATGGGTGATTTTAATATTGACCTGTTATCGCAAAGTAGCTATCATGATACCCTTCTTCACATTACTTATTTCTATTGTTATCCACATATAAATAAACCAACCAGGATTGATGATCAATCTTCAACTCTTATAGAAAATACTATTGCTATTAAATATCTTCGACAAAGACATGATTAGTGGATTACTGTACTCCGATATATCTGACCATTTGCCAATTTTTGTAATGTGTAATAAGGATATTTCAATGAAATAGTCAGCTAAATCAAGTATGTACAGGAAGGAAACACCCCAAAACACTGAATCTCTCAAAAGAGATCTAGCGACAGAAGAATGGTTAGATGTCTATAATGAATCAGACGTAAATATTGCATACGGAAATTTTCTTTAAAAATTACAGATGTATTACGAAAAAAAAAATTCTTCTGGTATCTGCAAAAAGGAACAATAAAGGTTGTAAAATGCCATGGATAACAAAAGCAATACTACGATCCATACACAAAAGGAATAAACTTTATAAGACTTATTTAACCAACTCTACTACTCATAATAAAAACAAATATTAAACATACCGAAATAAATTAACTAATATCATTCGAACTTCTCGCAAAATGTATTATTCTGATCAACTTAACAGAATGAAATCTAATATGAAATCTACATGGGAGATTATAAATGATCTGATTGGCAAAGAAAGAAAAAAATCACCCAATGATAATTTTAAAATGGATAATACCATTATCAAGCCCGAAGACATGGCTCATACCTTTAATTCCTTTTAAGTAAACATAGGACCTAATTTACCAAATAGACTTAATAAACCTAATGGAAACTTTACTAAATTTCTCCCTGAACCTGCAACTTCTTCTTTATTTTTGAATCCCACAAATCCCAATGAAATAATCGAAATAACGAAAAGTGTGAAGTCAAGTAAATCACAGGGTCACGATAGAATTAGTAATTTCCTACTTAAACAAATTATACATTGCATTGCTTCTCATATGACTCATATTTTTAATCTATCATTTAACACCGGGAAATGTCCCGAGTCCCTAAAAATTACAAAGATAAACCTTACTTTTAAAAAGGACAATCCTCGTGAAATAAGTAATTACAGGCCTATATCCATTCTCCCCAGCATGTCTAAAATCCTAGGAAAGATTATTTACAAAAGGAGTTTTTGGATACATTTCATTCAACATTTTCTTCAAAAACTTCACTCTTATGGAATTCGTGGAGTTGCTCTCTCCTGGTTTAAAAGTTATTTATCTAACAGACAACAGAATGTAGAGTATAATGATGTTTCTTCAAATTTCCTACCATCAAATGCAGTGTTCCACAAGGGTCAATATTAGACCCGTTACACTTTCTAATATATATTGGTGATTTGACCAATACAACGTCTCTCTTATCATTCATATTATTCGCAGATGACATTACCATCTTCTGCTCACATCATAACTTAAATACCCTAGTAAATACACTTAATAATGACTTACCAAAACTATCTTTGTGGTTTAAAGGTAGGAGATCCCATTTGCAGCTCTAAAATATTAAGATGTGTGAATATGTGTTCAATTATAAGAGAATGATTATCATAAACTTCTGTGAAAGAAAAATGGATTGTACATGGCTAATTAACTGAATAATTAACATTTTTGATAATTCTGTACTTATTTCGGACCGAAAATTTTAGCGGATTTTTTTTTTTTTTTAGATTAGCGCGCAACGAAGGATTCGCGTTACATACAGTACAGCGCTGCTATTATGCGGTACGTGTGGTGGCCGCGAGCTGCGCTCGGCTGAGCTATAGCTAGCTAGCTGGCTTCGCTTCTGCCGGTGAGCTGATCCGACTTACTTATTCGAGGATGGTAGCCAGATTTTCATTTTTGTATGACCGTAAGATTAAATAAACAGTATCAGAAGGGCATATCCTAAACTTCTGCCCAGTTGTATGGATTTTCGAAGATTTTGCAAAAGGGATCTCCTACCTTTAAATGCAATAAATTATCCCTTAATATCAGTAAAAAACAAAGTCTATGTATTTCAAGCACGTAAATTCTCATGTCAATGACTTTCCTTGCAACATACTTATAGATAATGTACCTCTCGAAAGAAAGCAACAAACAAAATTTTTGGGCGTCATTATCGATGAAAATTTAAATTGGAACGAACATATACGTCCTATCAAGCCCCCCCCCCCCCCCAAAAAAAATGGACGATATCAGCGCAAATTTTAATCCCGTATAGATTCTAATATACATTACAATGTGCTTGTATTATAGCACGTCAAAATTTCAATTCAAGCAATCTAGCAAAAACTGAAATATTTGTAGATCATGAAGCAGTTGGAGGATTTTCCAATTCAGTAATTGATGTAGGCCTATGCGTAGATTGAATTATGTTTCTAACGAAGGTCCTCAAGTATTTAATGCTTAAAAGAATGCGTATCATTAAAAAACTATTATACAAATGTTGTGTTCATGCTGTATCGTATATGGTTTGAAGCAGCAACTATGGATATGACTGAAACGAGGTTTGAGCTTTCTTGCTGGAATTGATAGATACGACGTGTGGTATTTCGTATCAATGAAATCCTGGTGATTCGATAACGTTAACGTTATCTTTTATAAACGGTACTGTTCCCAGTAAAATTAAAATGGCAAAAGTGATACCGGGCATGGTGGCTCAATTGATAGAGCGTCCGCCTCATGAACGGGAGGTCGTGGGTTCGATCCCCGGCCGAGTCATACCAAAGACTTACAAAAATGGGACCTTCTGCCTTCTAGCCAGGCGCTCGGCATATAAGAATGGAGAAGGGTAATAATAACATATTATGTTATGCAGGGCCCGCTGGAAGATCAGCTTATAGCTGAAGTGGCTACCCTGGGTAAATAAGAGTTATTATTATTATTATTATTCATTCACAAGAAAGATAAAACGGATGACGTAAATAATTACCGCCCAATTTCTCTGTTGACGGCATTTTCCAAAATCCTAGAGAAACTTGTTCATTCCCGTCTTAACGCTTTCTTGACTGACTCTCATATTTTGAACGAATGTAAATTCGGGTTCAGGAAAAAGCATTCCTCTACTCATGTCTTGCTTGCATTTATTGAAAAGATAGCAAAAGCATTAAGCAATTCTTCACATATAATGTACAGCCGGTATATTTCTAGACTTCTCCAAGGCCTTTGATACGATTGATCACAATATTTTATTATACAAATTATGTAACTATGGTATTCGTGGAAAGGCTTTGGAGTAGCTGATGAGTTATCTTAGTAATAGAAGACAGTTTGTTTTCATTCAATCAGACTTTTAAAAAAAACAATACCATATGGCGTTCCACAGGGATCTCTTCTGGGTCCTCTACTTCTTATACTTTGATTTAAATACGCTTCTGATGTTTTACAGTTCATCTTGTTCGCAGATGACTCAAATAGGATCCTTCTTTACTCCTAGATGTAGTCAATAGAGAACTGCAATGTGTACAATCTTGGATCTTCATGATCTTGGCAAACAAATTGCCCTCAGTATAAAAAACCCCAAATTTTATGGTATTTAGTAACTCTCTCAAGTCTTTGGTTGGACCTGTCATACTGAATAATTCTCATCTTAAGCAGATACGAGATACCACGTTTCTCGGCGTCAGTATTGACTGTGATATGTCTTGGAAATATCATGTAACCAAAATTTTGTAAATTGATCTCCAGGAATACTGGCGTTCTGTATGGGCTAAGAGATTTTTCCCTAAGCATATTTTGCGAAAATTGTATCGCATCCTAATATTGTCCAGTATGCATTTAAATTGGCAATTAATCTGCATTTTGCCACTCTCCACCCAGGTGAAGATGGGTGCGGGCAGGAAGAAATTCCTAAAATGCTTTGAGTTTGAGCACTGAAATTGGTAGTCTAGCTGAGCCGAGGTATAATATTGAGAGCTCCTTGAGCACCTTTGTTTAGTGGATACGTGCGGTGTATAAATATCCAATACTAATACCTGAAAATTAACTGATTACCTTCTTCATTGTATGCAAGGGAGCGTAGCGACGGAGCGGAAGATTTTATATTTTTTGAACAGTCAAACATATTTTAGAACACTTTAGGAAAGTCTTCACAATCTGTTGTCCCGATCCGTTGTAGCCTTAACTCATTATTTTCAATATGCACTTTTGTTCCAAATTTGTGTCTGGACAATCCTCTGCAAAATCTCCCGGGGAGCAGCCTTTCAGAGCGAGACATTATTTCTAATATTCAACTATTTTCTGGCACTATTTCCTTTAAAAAATGATTATGTATATCAATTCCATAAATAGTTTCGGATATTGATTACTGAAGCAGTGAAACTAAAAGGTACCATTTCCTCATCTCCCTTTTCAGCTTTGAAATCTTGAAAGATAATGTAATTTACTCTTCCCATTTTTCCAAGAAAAAATGAGTTTACAAAGGTATTATTCCTCCGTATCGATATTTGGAAACTAATAGTGGGCGTCATAATGTACATTAAACTCTTGTTTTTGAAATGTGATTAAAATGACACCACTCTCGCTTTTCAGCTTCGAAATCTTGAAAGGTAGTGTGACTATTCTCACTTTTCTAAGAAAAAAGAAAATGAAGTTTCCAAAGGCATTTATTTCTCCCTTCCGTCTTTAGAAGCTTTCGATAGTTGGAAACTAAATATAATGGGCGTTATCATGATCATGCACGTTAAATTCTTGCTTTCGAAATTGGATGACACTGCTCGCGCTTTTCAGCTTTGAAATCTTGAAAGGCATTGTAAATTAATACTCTCGATTTTCCAAGAAAACTGAAAACAAAGCTTCCAAACATGCCAAGGTATTTTTTCTCCCTTCTGCCTTAAGAAAAATTTCGATATTTTGAATCGTAGTGATGCACATAAGATGTTTACTTTTGAAAGGTGACTGTTATGACACTGCTTCTATATTTAGACTAAGATAGTTTGGAAAAATTCGTTATGAATTTTTAAATTTGAAGTTAGATGACTTCATAATTTATACGTGAAAATAAAAACAAAAAAATCCTTCAAAGTGTGATAAATATTGGGTGATGGAGCCAGTAATAAATGATAAGGCATGAAAATAAACTTTTGGTCCATTAAATGATCAAATTAGGTAGTTTCTACTGAAAAGAGAATTCAAAGTCGGTAGGTGCTTAAATTCCATGAAAAGTGGTAGTCTACTGCCTAAATCGGTAGAGTTGGCAAGTATATGATTTTCACCCACTAATTTGCTCTCAGCCAATCAAATGAAAGGGTTTTCAGTAGCTTATAAGAGTTGTCAGTAAAAGTCACTGACAAAACTCTTCATGGAACGTTCCCCTATTAATTTCAGGGTAGAAAATGAAAATTTCTTCTTTGAATAAATCTTATGTCTTGGAAAAAGCAAGAAGTCGTCTATGATGATTGTTGTGATCTCATTGGAAAAGCCATAAAAAATGGTAACAATATATGGATGTAAAAAATAACGTAAAAATCACGTCATATTGTGGTCTTTAAAAAGTTGTTAAAACGTGGGAAATAATTGACGTAAAAACACCGTCTTATTCTGGTCTTAGAGAAGACGTAATAAAGTGGTAAATAGTTTGACGTAAAATTTACATTATATTATGGCCAAACAAAAAGTGGGGAAATATTACGGTCATAAAAAAGATGTTGTATTGCCGTCGCAAAATAGTCATCTATACGACGTATGACGTTTGGACCAGTGTGAGACCATTTTATGACGTCTTAAAGACGTACGTCTGCTATCAGGGGCGTGGTCTCAGTTCATACAACTATGAAACTGAGTACCTGTGGACCCGTTCACTAACTTCAGGGCTGGGATTAGGATCTATGTCACCACATTTAAGAAGTTCTGATTAGAAGGACGCGGTACTGTTAGCGTAATAGTATATACGACCTTGCAGATACTTATGGTGGTAGAAAGTGTTGACATAACGGGTTATATTTGGCCGGTTGCCGTCTTGCCGACATGTAAGGCTACTGTATATCCATAGTTGCTGCTTCATACCATGTACGGTACAGCATGAAAACAACATTTTGTATAATGGTTTTTAGTGATACGCATTCTTTTAAGTATTAAATGATTGAGGACCTTAGTTAGAAACATAATTCAATCTACGCATAGGCCTACACCAATTACTGAATTGGAAAATCCTCCAACTGCTTCATGATCTACAAATATTTCAGTTTTTGCTAGATTGCTTGAATTGAAATTTTGACGTGCTATAATACAAGCACATTGTAATGTATATTAGAATCTATATGGGATTAAAATTTGCACTTATATCGTCCATTTTTTTGGGGGGGGGAGGGCTTGAGCGATTTTTGGTGGGGCTTGAAACAATTCATCCTTGCGGTTAACTTTTTTTTCTCTTATCCCATACTTTCGAATTCATTCTACATCACTACAGTATTTGTAATCAAGTAGTAGAAGATATTCAAAAGAACATAAGCTGAAAAAAATGGCTCTCTCGGGATTATGTTCTGATGGAAATGTACAAGTATAATTCTGAATAGATTAAAGGATAAAAATTAAATTTCAAAAGCTCAAGGGAAAATTGAAAAAAAAAACCCTCCAGATTAAACGATTAGAATTCTACTTCAAAGCGGTCGAGTATTAAGGAGCAGAGGGGAATTTGCGTGTGTGTGGTTGGAAGGGGGCACACCCTTGCCCCTTTGGGAATTTAGTCTCGTACCCGTAATAATTGAACAACAAATACTACTTCCTTTTTTGCAAAGTCATTGCTTGATAATTTGCGCGATAATTTGTGTTCGATGATGATCATGTTTCTTATTTTCAGTCATTCATGAATAATCACTACAGTTCACTCATGCTTTAATAGAATCTTTATTAGGAATAAGTTTGATGTAAGATTTAAATGAAGAGTAAAAATAATGTTCTGCAAAAAACTAGGTTATTCATGCCTTGCCTGCAGAACTTATTGGAAACAGCATTAGCGTAGACACATCCTCATACGGGGGGGGGGGGGGGGGGAGAGATGATTAACCCATTTGTACATATTTTTGTACACACATATGTGAGTCCACCTCAGAATATGGGGGATGCCTCCCCCCCCCCCCCCCGCGCTATCTACGCCCCTGGGAAACAGAAATTATGTTCATTACAAAAATGATCGCTTGATTAGAGCTTAGTACTACTTTTCTACTAAAAAAAAAAAGGAGTGAACGCGTTCACTCTGTAAGGGGTGAATTTCAGAAGAGAGTGCATTTAGAGTGAATTTAGAGTGAATTAAGAGTAAAAATTGTGATATTCACTCTTTATTCACTCTTTGAGGGGTGACCTCAGGGATCACTCAAAATCTTTGAGTGATCCCCAGGTCACCCCTCAAATAGTGAAAGTAGAATGCCCGCATTCTACTTTGAAAAACAAAACAACATTAAGAACACAGAATTGAACTTAGAATGACAGTGATAAGAGCCGTCAGAACCGCCACTCCTAAGCTAGGAGAGGCGGAATAGCTCCGTCCCCCCCCCCCCGCCCCCGCCTTGCATAACGTATGTCGATGTGATTAGTGTTGATATAGGTGGTGAAAAGAGAAAGAGGCGTAGACCGTCTCCATTATACTAGCTATAGGCCTATACGCCCTTGCTTTCTTACACACTTTTTTTGTTTTTCCATAATGCATATAATGTTTTATTCTGATCTGATCACAAACAGTCAACATTTCATATCAAAATTTAACACTTCAGATTTCATATTGCTTCATTTTTATATACGAATCATATGTAATTAAAGAAAAGAAAATGATGAAATCAGTTACTATGTTTAAAAAAAGTCATCCCCCAACAAGAAACCTTTCGCTATCAAACTTGTACTTTTGTAGCTTGCGATACACCAATGCTGTGAGCAAAAAACAAAAACAAAAACAAAACAAACCACCAAAAAGACCAACATGGGAAACCCAATCCAATATAGTTTGATAGAAGAATGTATATCGAAAATGGAATTCCCTTTTCATGAAACACCCAACAATATGTATACAAATACTCCCTTTATTGACTTCCTTTTATTTTTTCATGAGAGAAAAATAAAAGATCTGACTTACACATTAGCATCCTACAAAATCGATACAATACATCGGTTATCAATCATTTGCTCATTAATTGAAATTATCTGAAATTACATGAGCTTACAGTCAGAAACGCACACCCACACGCACACTCACACGCACAGACACAAAGGAAGAAAGTGGAAAAATCGTACAACAGATACATGAAATACAAACAAAGTCTTCTATGTCAATTAAAGAAAAAGGACAATTCAGTAGATTAATTCCCTTTGCTTTCTACCAGGTATACTGCGTTGAGAAGGGCGTTCATATATATTTTTTTCATTTTACTTCAATGTAAGAATGATGTCATCAAAGAATCTAGTAACACCACAACTTCAGTTACAGGATAAGTTGCGAATTTTTAATTTTTTCAAAAAGCAGGCATGATCCAGGGGATTTAAAGTGCCATTTATTGAAAATAAAGTTTAATGAAATGTTCTTCTAACTATCCATCCTTCCGTTCGTGCAAAAATCAGACTTCAAAAACAAAGTTTTAGATATGAAATATCAAGAAGAAATGAGACATCTTTTCACACCTTTATGGCGGACGCATTTTTCCGAGTCTGTTTTTACTCAACTCTTTAGCACAGCAGTTACAGTAGGCCAGGTGAGAGTAGTTTGTCTTGTAATTTAATGTCTTTGGCTTCACTGCCATGTTGTAGTGAGCCGTGGCCCGTAACCACTCTTCGACAACAAAATGCCTAATCAAGGACCAAGAAAGCGAAAGGAAAAGGATAAAATATCGGAAGGTGCTAAGAAAACTTCCAAACCAAAGCCTACTGCCGGCTACTGGGGTGACAATACTGTGAGTACTTCGTCATATGAGCATCAAGCTCTAATCCAAATACCAGTTCAGTCCGACACACTGTAATTGAGGTTGTACTTGTACTGTAGTGTAGTATTATCATCATCATCATCATCATCATCATTTAACTTATGTTCATTTATGTTTTAGTTGGTATTGCCCCTCCTTGGCTTGGATTGTTCTGCGCAGTTGAGTATATTATATGGCTATAGAAATTGCACAATATAAATTTAAATCATCATGCACTGGTCAGAAATGGCCGGAAATAGAGACTAACACTAAAGTCCAGACTGGCAAGACTTCCTTTTGCGACAGCCACCCAACATGCAAGGTGTGCTTTATTCCGTTAGCAAATTTGGGTGGCTGTCGCAAAAGGAAGTCTTTCCCTAAGACTAAGTTAAGTTACTGAAAATACTACATAAATGGAAAGTTCTTACTTTTATTACTTTTGGTCACTTAGTCTTAGATCTATAGTAGTGGTCTTGGCGTTGGGAAAGCTTCAGTAGCTTTTGTGTTTATTCCCAGGCATTTGGGCTTGGTAGAAAATTATACATTTGAGGAAAATGATTATGTAAAATTCCATTTTCAACTCTGAATCCCAAAATTTGTGGCATATTAAGAGCTGAGTCTGTGAATCAGGTAATGTAGCAAATTTAAGAAAATCAAATTTTGCTTAGGGCAATTTTGTTGTCTGTTTTTGACTGCTGCAGTGGTGAATGTTTGCTACAGAAACACACACGTTTGGCCCTATGAGTGACTTTTGGTCAGCTCCCACAAAGACTGCTTCCCAGTGGGGAGATCTCCCGAAGCTTAACTTAAAGAACTTTAAAGCCACGGATAATGAAACATATCGTAAACTAACTGACATCACTGTCACCAATTTAGTTGAAGATTTAAATTCAGTAGACTGGTCAAATGTTTTTGACTCATCAGATGTTAACGAATCATGTGATTTTTTTATTGATAAACTCACAACCTCTTTAGATACCCACATCCCACTCATTACCCACCAGAAATCAAACTATAAAAAAATCCCTATACATCCTTGGATTACAAAATCACTTTTAAGATCTATCAATTGCAAGAACAACCTGTACTATAGATATATTTCCAAACCAAATGACACTTCTCGCTCAAAGTAGGGCTTAACCGATATTCGCATCGGAGATAGGTGACCGCCGATTCTTGGCCGCATCGGCTAAACATCGGAATCGGTAAATATTTTGATGGTGAGCCGATGCGGAACCGATGCAAGCAACAGATGTTTGGTGGTTACAATCACACTTAGACCCTATGTTGTTTTGCATTGCGGGCGTAGCAGATGGGATTAAATTTTTGTTATTGTATTACTCATCTCTACTTTAGCCGCACTCTGCGCTGCATCGGTATCGGAATCGGGCCGATGCGGATGTAAAAACATCGGGGATCGGATCGGCAGCAAAATACCATATCGGTTAAGCCCTAGCTCAAAGTGTACTTATTATAAATACATCCTTACCTCCTTACTATGTATTGCCAAAAAAGAATACTGTACTACACAACTCAATTTATACAGAAATGATATGAAAAACACTTGGAAAATTATTAATGGTGTATTAAACAAGCAGAAAAATAGCTCAAAAATTACAAAAATAAGAACCGACAATGCCATTATTGATAATGCTGAAAATATCGCTGGAAAGTTTAACTCTTAATTTTCGCAAGTTGGTAATAATCTTGCCCAACAAGTCCCACAAAGTAACAAATCATTCAATTTCTTTCTTGATCAACCCAACAAAAAAGTCATATTGTTCTCTCCTACAAATGCAAGAGAAATTATCAATATTGTTAACAGTTTACAAGTTAAGAAAAGCGCCGGGTGCGACGGAATCCATAACTCTTTACTGAAGAAAATTATTAAATCAATTGTCGATCCTTCAGTGCATATTTTTTTTTTTTAAAGAGGAGATAAACAACTTGTTAATAATTATCATCTAATTTCTCTGCTTACATCATTGTCTAAAGTTCTTGAGAAACTAGTTTATACAAGAACTACCGCCTTCTTTCATGAATGCAATATTTTTTCAAACTTTCAATTTGTGTTTCGCGAAAATCATAGCACTTTGCATGCAATTTTGTCTTTTATAAATATAGTTGCCACTTCCATTGATAAAAGTTGGCATACTGTTGGGATATTCCTGGACTTCTCCAAGGCCTTTGATACTGTCGTGTTTTGGGATCGGAATTTAACTGTTTCATTCTTCCAGCATAGAGAACACATAATGCACGAAGACTCAAAGTCAGTTAAAGTATGAAGTTAACATTTATTCAGTTGAAGATCAAAAATATGAACAGAAGTCTAGAGTACATGTAAGTCTGATGGTGACTGTACTCTGATGATGTCTTGAATGTGGTCTGTTGTATTCTGAAGTATTCTGGTTCTCTCTCTGATTGGAGTCCTGAAGTGAACCCCTTTTATAATGGGTAAACCCTCTATTGGGAGTTTGTCAACCTTGAGCTCTTGACCAAAGGTAATGTACGTCATAACTTTTACTCAGTATTGGGGGAGTGGGTCAGTTATCTGGAAGGAGTGATGTAGTGAATAAGAAGACCATAAAGTGACCAGTGCGTCATAGCTTTAGTTGAAAGATGTATGAGTAATATTTTCTGAAGAAGAGTGAAGTTTATAAACATTTAACTTCCTGTTTTACTTCCTGTAGAAGTATTGATTAAGTATTGATAAATTATAGAAAATGTGAAATTGGTCTTATTATCACATAACAATACCATAAATCATGACATTCTTTTACATAAACCGTCATACTACGGTATCAGAGGGAAGGCCTTGGAGTGGTTCAGGAGTTATCTCTCAGATAGGACCCAATTTGTAACTGTAAATAATTGTTATTCTCTACTCTTCCTGTTACCTGTGGCATACCACAGGGCAGCCTTCTGGGTCCTCTTCTTTTTATCACATACATTAATGACATTTCAAAATCCTCAAATCTTTCATTTATACTTTTTGCAGATGATTCCAACCTTTTCTTTTCTCACTCTGATGCTAACCAACTCCTTAGAATAATAAACTCTGAGCTTACTAAAGTAACAGACTGGATTAAGGCCAATAAATTATCACTCAAACTGCAGAAGACTAATTATATGTTCAGCAACAGAATTACCTCCCTTCCTGATAATATTATTTTTGATAATACTGTACTTCAAATGGTTTATACACCCAAATTTTTAGGAATTCTTATTGATAACCAATTATCATGGAAACCACACATTGACAACATATGCAAAATTATCGTACGAAACATCGGAATTATTTATAAACTCATATTTTTTCTTCCTTCTCCTACTCTGCTCACATTATACTATACCTTAATTCTGCCATATATTAATTATGGGATTTTAGCATGGGGCAGTGCAATAAATGCAATTATATAGAATACTTCTAGAGAAAAAAAGCACTTAGGATTCAAACTCATTGCAGATCTCATACAAATACTCTATTTTTTTGAAATAATGTGTTAAAGGTAAATGATATCTTTCTTTTCCAACTTAACATTACTGACTATGATAGGTACATAAAACATAGAGCTACTACTTATACCTTACTGCTACAGCTACTACAACTACTACTGCTACTACTTATACTTAACTTAGGGACCACTCAAAAATTATTTCGATGCTGACTATACTTTTTGATAAGCCTGTTTATCGCCGACAACATGGACGTGACTTTTCAAAGGAGTTTTTGTGCAGTACTTCCAGATTTCAATATACACCAAACACGATGCTTTGGCGATACTCACTAATCCCTTGTTCTGGAGTTTGTTTACCTAGTGCGAAATTCATAATCTGTGGCGCAAATTTTGCATCCCAAGTCGTGAAATTCACGACCCCCGGTGCGAAATTCAGGACCCGTGGCGCGAACTTTGCATCCCAGTCCTGAATTTCGCACCGTGGGTTGTGAATTTCACGACTTGGGATGCAAAGTTTGCGCCATGGGACATGAATTTCATGACCTCGGATGTGAAGTTCAGGACCCGGGATGTGAAATTCACGTCGCACATGACCTGTTGTCGAGCGTACTTCAGGGCCACTGTCAGGATCAAACCTGGGTTTTTGTTTACCTAAAGATTGGGTCACCAATCACCCCAAATCACATAAACAACCTCACATGCCCCAAGCATCCTTTTTTAAAGTGAAGAGAGCTATGATGTAGTCAAGTACACATAAGTAAATGCACTGCACAACAATCATTCCGGTTTAAAGTTGTTTATTACAACTATATCATTTCGTTTCCAAATCAGATGATTTTTTTCCAATGAAAATTTCAACAATCAATGCAACATTATATCACATATAGAAGACATTGACTTTCAAATGAAAAAAAAAAATAGCTTTGATTTTATCGGTCGAGAATTTCAGTTTTGGAATGAAAAAAAATAATACAATATGGGATGGGAAAAATAATACTTTGTCCGGACAATATTAAAGGGTCTATTAAATTAAAGGACTTCCCTGAATAATCATGGATGCAGTGCAAGTGATGTCGATGAAAAATGGCGACAAGTTGACTGAAGTAGCGGATATCCGATGACCTTGAAGGCCAATGACGTAGAACGACGAATATCGACGAATACCGAAGATCTACGAGGACCGTCGAAAAATGGCGTCACCGAAGATTAGGTGCCTTCGACCTGACGCATGACGTCGAGAAGAACTCAAGAAGAACTCAAGGTTGAAAACTCAGGATAAATCATCGTGGCTCAGGGCTGACAATAACTGAAGGCGTCTAACGTAGCCCCAGAATAGAATGGCTGACCATGGGTCACAGCTCCCTGACCAAAGGACCCTTGAAAATTGAATACATTCCCATTATCCAAAATGGCAAATCCTAACTTTCAACATTTCAAATATTACTTTTATTAATCATTTGACCAATACATGTCTTTCTTATTATTTAATAAGCATCGACAAAATATCTAGATAGTATTAATTCATCAGTAAAATGTATCAATCCTAAAAAGTTGACATAAATTCCCTTCTGAAAAATACTGAAATACAACCATTTCATCACTGCAATATAATGGTGATAATTATTTAAAAGCCGGAAATTATTAAAAACTCACAGCGTAATATTATGCCCAGGTTACTGACAGAAAACAGGCATCTGTTTGATAGAATTATTACAACAAGATCTGGATCAAAAATACAGACCAAAATAACCTTTTAGACTGAAGAATCTAATATTTCTTTATTATTTTTTTTTCTGAAATTTACTGATAAAAATATCAAATAGACTCACCACCACTGTGGGTAGGAAAACTCCAAACTTAACAAAAACTGAGGGTCATTTCTTCCTTGCTCCTCAGGATACAACCTCTCTCAACGAGTAACAAAATGAAAGTGATCCTACTCTCTGTGCAGAGCAATTAGGTGCACTGTACAATCAATAGACTTGGGCGGGTCTTGGAATGTCAAGTGCTTATTCCACCTGTTACTAGAACCTGGAACTTACAACAAAAGGACCTGCAAGAGCTGAATACATTATAGCCCTTCCTAGTTAAAGTAACTAAATACATAAGATTTTATTATAGAGTAATTCATCATTACCTTTTGCATTTTATGTTTTTTTCTATGTGAAATAAACAAATTTTAGAATTTAGCTTTAGTGCTAAAAAAAAAAGACTTGCCTGTGACAGCCACCATAAAAATCTAACGAGAAGTAGTAAACTTTCATTCATTCATAATTGCTCCCACTCTGTAGTGAAAACCTTGGCTTTTGATCTACACATGTACAAATATGGACACCTTTCCAGCTCAGTGTTCTATTTGAAGGGAAAACTTCCACACGAAGGTGCAATTAGTGAAAATAGATAAATGTGAAAAATGCACAACTGACAGTTTCCGTATCATGTAGACAAAAAAGGAAATTTTGAAAAACGAGATCAATAATAAAATGAGGATTTGAAATATGAAAAATTCTCCTTCATACTGCACTGCTGCATGCAAAAGCTAACCAGAAGTAGAAAACTTTCATTCATTCATAATTGCTCTCTGTAGCAAAAACCTTGGCTTTTGATCTACAAATATGGACACCTTTCCAGCTCAGTGTTCTATTTGAAGGGAAAACTTCCACACAAAGGTGCAATTAGTGAAAATAGATAAATGTGAAAAATGCTCAACTGACAGTTTTTCCTTTAGTATCATGTAGACAAAAGAAATTTTGAAAAACGAGATCAATAATAAAATGGGGATTTGAAACATGAAAAGATTTTCCTTCATACTGCACTGCTGCATGCAAAAGCTAACCAGAAGTAGAAAACTTTCATTCATTCATAATTGCTCTCTGTAGTGAAAACCTTGGCTTTTGATCTACAAATATGGAAACCTTTTCGATCCTGAATGAATAAAAGCACAAATGGTCAATGTTATTGATAATCCACTAAGTGACTAAGTACTTACATGGAATATGCAAGAACATTAATCTAGACAGAATCTAGACTCTAAATTGTCTTAATTACAATAGGAAATGTACATGTACAATATCTGAATGCCTAAGGTTACACTTAAATTATCTTACTTTTCTACTACTATTCACAATTGAAAAGAGTGGGAGTTCAATCTGACTGAAAATTACAGGCAGAAAGTCAATATAAATTCACTTTCCTAGTTTCTAATACTTAATTACTAATGTTTCTTATTTTCTTACTTTGTTTCTTGCTTGCTTACACTTGAAACAACAAGGTAAAAATTATTGATAAAATATCAAGTCTCTGCATAATCATAATCCAAATTACCCCCTCATTCACGCTGCACAGTAGCATTTTAATGTATGGGGACTTCTTTCCACCTCATAGACTTTGTGAGTTTGTGCATACACACTGAATGAGAGGGGACTTATATCACGATTAGGCCCAAGTCTCTTCAATCAAAGAAATGTTCAAATTTTAGTCACATTCATGAAAGTTACACATTTGCATTGCGGATTGCAGTTTTTCAGTTGTGTCAACTCACTTGTCTTTTGGATTGAATGGGTGTATGATTGGTTACCTGCTTTTCTGATTGATGGAACGATTGATTGACCTAAGTTATGAATGATTGATTGATTGTGATGACTGTGCTTGCTGTTATTATTTTATTCATGCCAGGTGAAATGTTAAAACATACCAAAAATTTAACATTACAAAACATTAAAGTATGCAGTTGTTAACTGAAGCAGGATATGTTAATGATGTCATAACGTACGTAAACACAATAAAAGAATCGCCAGAAAGTCCTCAGAATATTAAAATTCCTAATCCTCCACAGTTAGCACTACCATCAGTTTCGCTGATAGCAACCAGCGCAAATACCAATTCTTTTTGTCAAGTCTGAATTTTGCACCCTTTTCCAAAAACTACTATTGCTCATTCATGTGTAAATTTATGGTGGGATTTGATTATTCATAATGTTTGACAGTTTTCATACTGATTTTTTTTTTTTTTGATTGAAATTATTGCTGCAAAATTTGAGGAAACTAAGTAATTACATGCACAAGTTGCCATGCTTAACTAATTGATTTAGTGAATGCATATCATGGTTTTGCTGTCGACAGGAAAACAACTCTAGAGAGAGTAGACCGAGAAATGACCAGTCAGGCGAAAGATCGTCCCTCCTTCAAGACTGTTTCTGCCGTTGTCTCCATTCCTTGAAGTGGGTGGTATTCTTGCTGGTTTTACCTGCCATTCTCAACCATGCAGCTCTGTATAGGGAAGCAGAGTACCTGCAACCCCAAGGTAAGGAAAGAGAGGGGAGGAACAAGCAAGGAAAAAGGGAGGATAAATGGGAAGATAAATGTAAGATGGGATGGAGATGTGAAAGTAAGATCTAGACGAAGCAAGATGAGATGCTGAAACAAGGGGAAAGGGAGTCTAGTGACAGAGAGAGACAGTGATTGTATCTGCTTCTCCAAATGAAACAAGAAGATGGAGAGAGTGAAAGGATGCATATGGGAGAAAAGGAAGGAGATGGAAGAAATAATGAGGCGGAGGAGATGAAAAGCAGAAAAGCAAAGAAATGTATGGGAGTAAGAAGCGAAATAAGTTGTTGAAATGAGCTTAAAGGTAAAGAATAGTGACAGGAACAGTCTCTATTTCTGCAGAGTTTATAAAGGAAACAGAGAGAGAGAGGAGAAGATGAACACATGTAAGTGGGAGTGTTGTGGTAGGGGAGGAGTCCGGGGGGGGGGGGGGGGGGGGGGGGCACTGCCATTGCAACGTGGACACCATGCTTGTACACCAAAACCTGTAAAAAGGGTTGTTTTTCATGGACTGGCGATGTACATGTGTAGAGTGAAAAGGATATCAAAATTGCAAAAAAAAAAAAAAAAGGGTATACTTTTACTTTAACAGCTGGATTTGAAAATACTTGTTTAGGGTGGGGAAAATATGACAAAATACTTGTTTAGGGTATTCTGAGATCGAAGGATAATTACTTGTTGAGGGTCCATTTTGAAAGTTCATGTACGAGCATGGTGTCGACAATATTATTTTTCAATTTTGAGTCAGCTGACCAACTTTAGGCCAACCAAGGAAAAAAATAATACACTGGGGCTCGGGGCGAATACGCCCCGGAAACGCCCAAAAGAGCCCTGGAAAACTAAAAAAGAGCCCCTGAAATTCTCATAGGGTCCAATGTAAACTGTAATACAATGTAGAAAATTTGGGTGGGTGGGCTCAAAGAGTAGCCCCGGAAAAAAAATAATTAATTTTTTCCCTGAGGCCAACCGTGTAAATATTTTATAGGCCTAGAATGCATTTTGATGGCAAAATCAGGATTCTTTTCATTATTTTCTGTGATAAGACAGTGAATATATACCATTACAAGGGAATCAAATAGATGGAGGGGAAAAAAGGGTAGGAATGAAAATTTCAAAAAAGGAAATGAGGTAAGAGAATGAGGATTAAAGCATCATTAGTAAGATGGGATTTGGTAGCCAAAAGAAGGGTGAGGGTATGGATTGACATATGTATGTGTAGAACCTGAGAGGAGGAGAAAATATCAGGCTATAAAGACATTGAAGCTACAAGGGAGAAAGTCGGATATTTCATTCATATTGATCTCTCGTAGACTGTGCAAGTTTCAAGCTAATTTTAACAGGAGTAACAGCAGTTCAGTTATGAAATTGTTTGCTTTGTCTTTGTTATTTCTAGGTGAACTGTTATCAGTAGGTTTAGAAGATCACAAGATGTTCATCAGCTGCTCTGGGGAAGGAGAACCTACAGGTACTGGCCAAAATAATTTTAGATGATAGTATGTTTGTGAGTGCCGCTTTTTAGCTAAGTTGACTTAGCTGTCATTTTGTGTGTGTAAGTGTGTGTGTGGTTTTTTTTCACATACTGAGATGTTTTTTCGGTTTAGCTGTGCTTAGGTTTTATTTCATGATGTGTTTGTGTGATATTTAAATGTTTTGAAATTATAAAATCGTGTGCAATTCGGCACTTTTGCTGCAAATCTTGATTCCTTTTCATAAACCCACAAATTAATGAATGAATGTTCAATAATTAATCATGTATTACAGCCCACTGACAGGATCACTTTATCGTGGCTTTGTTTAGAAAATTTTTTTTTGGGGGGGGGCAAGTTGCCCTTAACCCTATCTCATTTTCACTTTATCATTTTATAAATAAATTTAAGGTAATCTTAAGTCTTGACGGAGAGAGAAAATAAGATTTTCACAGAATGTACTATATTTGCAAGACAAGAAATAAATGCATGCCAGATTATTGTGGTTATTACTATTATCAGTATCATTATCATTAGTACTGTTGTTATTACAGTTATTAGCATTATCATCTTTATCATTATTTCATTCTTTTTTTTTTTTCTTCAATCAGCACAAAAGTACATCGTTTGATAGGAGCTGAAAAATAAATCCAATTACTGTTGTCCTTGTGCATCAGCTTTCTCACACACAGCATAATAACAATAAATTATGAAACATTCATCATAGCTACATGTATACAAGATATTGCACATGCCCTGGTAAATAAATTTATTTGACTACTGACTAAGCAAGAGGAATAAAATAGAAATGTTCAGAAAGTAAAATAAGGGGAGTAAATGGAGATGATTATAGTAGAAAATGTCTCATGGACGAAGAATGAGCACAGAAAGGTAATGAGGTCAAGGTTATTGTCCCACCCATGCCCATAATGTGGGTTGTGCTTCTCAATCATTACATCATAGGCAGATTGTCTACTGTAAGTGGAAAAAGAATTGTAATGGGTCTATCTTTACTGGTGATTTGATGTCTCTGATAGAGGGGCATTTAACCTGTTGAATGCAGAGCCCAAGATAACTCAGGCTAGGGTCTATGGAAAATGTGGTTATACTGAAATCAAAGGGTTAATGAACTTGACTGCAGTTCAGTCATGATAAATCATTTACTTTTGCACTAAGTGTATTTCATTTGAACTTGATCAAGCAGTGCACAATATACTTTTAAAGTGCATGATAAATTATTGCTACATGATACATTTGTTTTCTTCCATAGTAATTTTAGATGCTCCTACTGGTATGTCATCAGATGTGTGGTGCCTTGTTCAGCCCAGAATTGCCAAATTTACCAGGGTAAGTAAATAATCTTGCCAAAAGGCAAGATTATTAGATTAGAGTGATGAAGTAAAAATTGCTGTCAAGCAAAAGTCGTAGGCTGTTTACTTCAGGGTTCCATTTCACAAAATTTGTTATCAATAACAAGTTGCAATAACTGTTATAAGCTACTGAAATCCTTGCATCTGATTGGTTGAGAGCAAATTTGTCATAGAAATGTGGCACTTGTTACTGATAACAAGTCTTATGAAACAAGGCCTGGGAGGTATTTCATAAAGCTGTTTGTAAAGTTATGAATGACTTTATGAGCGACTTGAATATGGCAAGCCAAATGGGATTCTCATTCACTGTAGATCGCATCAGCTAAATGTGAAATATGCGGATGTAGATTAACATTACTATTGTTCACAAACATTTTTTTGCAAGCATATTTTTTGCCACAATTTAATTGAGATTATAGCAAATGCAGTCACACTTATGTTTTGGAAATTTTTTTTGCAGCCCATTTGACACTTCATATTCAAGTCGTTCAAATAATCATGCGTAACTTTACAAACAGCTTTATAAAACACCCCCTGGTTTGTAAGGGATGGCAGTGACTGAACATCCTCATGCAGAATGAGTAATTAGCCCATTGATTACAATTTGATTTCAGTATAACACACATTTTCCATAGACCCTGTGCCAAGTTTTTTTTTGTTTTTCCACTTTCAGTTTTTCATATTTACAATGATGGTACAGTTTACATGTACATACATATAGATCAACATGCACAGTACAATAAATAATCAAAACAAAAACAAAAACATGAAATTGAAAGGGAAGGAGAGCCAACTAAAAAGCAGAGCTTGTAGGGTGTAGGCCCTTTCCCCCTGTAAAAAAGTAATTACCCGGTACTATGAATTATTATTTTATGAGAAAAACCACAACAGTAACAATAATGGAATCACTAATACAAAATCATTTTAAGACGTAAAGCAATGATAAATATATACATAAAAAAAACAAAATACACAAATATCAAAGTTGCACAAGGTCACGCTACAAATTATATTTGATTGGGGAATGCAATAACCTAGTATAAATATTCAGAAGTAAGGTTTTAAGTCTCCTTTTGAAAATGTGTATTGAATTGCATTTATTTTTTATTTAATATCATTTGAAAGAGAATTCCACAGTTTTGGACCTACAAAACAAATGTCTTTTGAGAAAACGATGTTCTATTTAGATATCTTAGGCTTAATATTCAATGCTCAACACCAGAAGCTGTATCCTAATTCTTAGAACATTTAAAGCAGGGTTGTGCAGCATATTTTTTTCTGAATAGTGTAATTTTCTGAACTTCCATTTTCCCAGGCTTCTTGCTAGGGCTGCTTATTTCCGGAAGACATCAAAAAGTGTTTAACCTCTGAAACTTTCAAGAAGCATCTTAAAACATTTTTGTTCACTTCCTAATTTCTTAAAAAGCGCCTTGAGCACTCGTCAGAGTGGATCTGGTGATGTACAAGTCGGATTTATTATTATTACTATTATTGTTGTTAGTAGTAGTAGTAGTAGTAGTAGTAGTAGTAGTAGTAGTAGTAGTAGTAGTAGTAGTAGTAGTTGTAGTAGTAGTAGTAGTAGTAGTAGTAGTAGTAGTAGTAGTAGTAGTAGTAGTATTGTTATTATTATTATAATTATTATTATTATAATTATGATTATTTTTAAGTAAATGAATATTATGAGCTTTGAATTTGAATACAGAAAATAAGGTAGAGTGCTGAGGGGACATACGGTAAGTCATTCTAAATGTTCATAATTTGTAAGTTTAGTTCTGTCAGGGCGTAGTTCAGAGAGAACTTTCTCATGGTACCGGTATTTCCTGTTCTCAGGTACCCACAATTTATGTCATCATTAAAGATGCTGTTTACAAGGAAAAATTCTCTTCGTAGGTTGGTGAATTTACCTGGACTTTAATATTTCTCCTATTTTTCAGGTGTGTTCATATGATAGGACGGGTCTAGGATTCAGTTCTTCATATCCATACCAGGTGGGTTTCTTTCAAAATTTACCATGACGAAAACCCATTATTTAAAACTGAAACTGTTTGTTCTTGCAATAAATCAACCACTCTGACAGTTCAACTTCAAACTTGGCTCATGTATGCATATGGAAAGGGCTCACGAAGATTCATCTAGTTTAATAAATCAATAAAGCACTTAAGGGGCGAAGTGAGAGGTAATGAGCAGAAAGAGAGAGAGAGGAAGAGAGGCTGACAAACGGGAGGAGACACATGCAGAGGCAGCCAAACATAGAGAGGCAGGTTGAAGGGGACGACCAAGAAGACAAATTTGTATTCATTAAATTTTGAGTATATTCCTGTACTGATTAGGGCCCCCATCTCCGTTTTTAGAATTTAGAGATGCTACCTTGATCTGGGTGTAAGCTTTTCCTGTTATTGTAATAGGATTCAAGAAGTGTATTTTAGAAACATAGATTGACCTATTTTGACCCACATGTTACATTGGATGGATGGGAAAATTCCTGAAATGCATTAACTTTAAAAATTGTGAGGCACTTTTTCAGGCTTCTTACGGGTCAGGGAATTTCCGGAAATTCAGGGAATTTGAAAATACCTTTTCCAGAAGCAAAAAATTGGGGAAAGTCAGGGAATTCATCAATTCTTCTGGAAAGGCAGGGAAAATCATTTTTTCAAGACATTCTTTAAATAACCTTTATTTCATTTGTGTAATTATCAGAGAGAGTAAACTTTTTCAAATGTGTGCTTTCATCTGAGACCATTTGGTATTAAAGTCCACAATTACGCTACTTTGACCAGCTGCCCTCACAACTAAGTAACAGTGTGTATGACCGACCACATACACACAAGTTCTGACAGGAGCTTGCTAGTATTGCGATGATGTATGTTTACACATTTAAAAAAAAAAAAGTAAAGATGATCATGGAAATTTACAGTTTCCTGCTCAGAAATTCACGGTAAGTCAGGAAATTTTGAAAATGTGTAAGTGCAAGAAACCTGTTATTCAGCCAGCACTGTAGTAAGAATTCAAAGAGTGGTATTAAAACCTTATTTCTACACAGCTTCCAGAGCATAGTGATGATATCCCAGGCCCTATGTCCAGTAAAATGGCCAGTAGGATTACCAAGGGACAGGAGAGCACTACAGAGAGGTAAATTTAGTTGGAGGGAGGGAGAGATAGAGAGAAAGAGAGAAAGAGGGAGAAGAGAGCAGAGAGATGTGGGAGTTGAAAAGATAGCTAGGGGAGCAAGGTAAATTATAGAGAGAGAGAGAAAGAGGGAGAGCAAGATAGATATAATGAGAACAAAAGAAGAGAGATGGAGGAAAAATGGAGAGGGAAGGATAGTGGAAGAAAAGAGGGAGAGAAGAAATAGAAAAAAAGAGGGAAGAGGAGAGAGAGAGAGAGATGAACAGACTGCAAAGTGTAAAAGAATAGATCGACCCTAATCAAGAAAAAGATGGTGGATAGAGAAGAGTTGATGAAATGAAGAACATACATGTACCAGAAGAAAGGCAAGGCTGGTAATGCATGAACTTGAAGGAATGTGACATCTTGCATCATGTAACAAATTTTAAAGACATTCAGTCGTGGGCTTTCATTGAGAGTGGATCATAATTTACTGACACCAGACTTTGTGTAAAGAACCGGAAATACCTGTAATAGAGCTACATTTCTGGAGCACAGCAAAACAAGCTGTCCCACCATAAACATTCTTTGGCCTGCTTCGGGTATTCTCGGGCCAGGGAAAGTGAGATAATGACTTTGCCATAGGGGCAAAGGGTGGAATATACAGAGCATGACATAAGGTCAGTTTGTCATAAAACTCATAGTGATGGACAACACCTGTTATTGGTAAGCACCCATGGTGTCAAATTCCCCATGAAAGCCCACGACTGACCATCTTTAAATGTTTCTTGAAGGTACAAAATGTGCTTCTTGGGGTTAACTCAGTGGGTTTTGTTGTTTTGTTTTGTTTTGTTTTGGGGGGTTTCAAACGGACAAAAAAATATTGTAGTTATTGAATGTCCATGAATTTTATATCATGAATTTATGAGAATTCAAATTTCCTTATGTAAACTGACATAATGATCATAGGATAATTTTTTCTCCCTTTCAGGATGGTGGATGACTTGCATTCATTACTACATATCAACTATACCAACACCAAGCCACCATACATTCTTGTAGGGTCAGAATTGGGAGCCACTAATGCCATGTTCTATGCACAGATGTTTGAAAAGTAAGACTGCTTCTACTATATTTAACCGAACACTGGGCTTAGTTTACGGAATAGGCAATCTATTTATAGCAAACATGGGATTATCTTGTGTATGTGACTGAAAGACGTAGGAAAGCAGTAAATATGCATGAAAATCAGATTTCTAGTTTTCCATTTCAAATGGAGACAGTGTTACTGTTTTAGAGAATTATCATTTTTCAAATCTTTTGTTGGAATGTGAGTTTTATATATTGTGGATTGTTTTTTTATTCAAGTTTTAAGGTTATATATGAAAAGAAATGCCTGTCAAAGTGGTGGGGATTTCATGTCAGGCAGGGGCAGTGCCAGAGCGTTTTGATAAGGGGGGGGGGGCATGATGACCCTCAGGTGAGTTTACGTTTTAAAGACATTGGCTAACATTGTTATGATTTTTAAAAATCTCGTTTTGTTACTCTTGAAAATGGGATTAACATAAGGGTTATAGTGTAAAAATACCAGTCTGACAGTTTCAAAGTATAATATCCACAGGAAGTATTTTTGAATATCAAAAATGTGAACCAATATTTGAAAAATATACGAGGGTCGGTTGCACAGACTCGACATAAGGAGTGCGCATGCGCGCATGACTCACCGAAGCATACTGTGTGTATTGGCGTATCACGTGGCGGGAGGCACATAAGAGCATTTTTAAATTCGAGCAAATCAGTCCTCTTAGTCATTGTCTCGTGAGACGAAGGATGATAAAATCGCGGTTTGCGTCGAAATTACAGTTTTTCATTCCAAATTATGGTTGGTTTCAGGGTTTTTGAGTACAAATACAAGTACTCATACACATGTTTCATCTTAGTTTGCAAATTTTTTAAATCAGTTGCTCACAAAGTTAGCCAATGCCTTTAAATGAAAAATTAGGGGTATTATAATAGTTACATGACCCAACCTTCTCTTCCCCCATACTGTTCTCTTCTTTCTCCTCTTTTTTCTTCTTTTTCTTCTCTCTTTTTAAAATATTTTTTGGTCACTTGAAAAATAGTAAAGGGGGTGCCCCGTTGCCCCCCCCCCCCCCTCTGTAACGCCATCCCTGATGTCCTTCTTTCTCTTGCATCGTGTGCCTTAGAATGAAAAGTGTATTGTCTGAAACTTGAAACTTGTGATCCTACGTGGATGAAGTACCCCTCAATACTTAAAGATAAATGAACTTAATGCCATTTTTTTTACTCTTTGAACCAAACAGGGAAGTAAATGATGTTGTTCTTATAGATCCTCTGGTGGAAGGCATCTTTGAGATAGATGATGCGGTTTTAGAACAGTTCTGGTGAGTTGAGCATTTAATAGAATTAGAAGGGCGTTTTGGATGAAGCTATCTGTGAGTTAGATGATGCAGTCTTAGAACAGTCCCGGTAATTTGAGTGTTTAAAGAAAAATAGAATGGGAATAGATGAAGACATTTTTTAAATCAATAGGTGATGCAATCTTAAAGCGATTCTGTTGAGTTGAGTGTTGAAAAAGAATTGGAAGGGGGAATAGATGAAAATATTTTTGAGGTAGATGATGCAATCCTTAGAACAATTCTGGTGATTTGAGTGTTGAGTGTTCAAAGAAAATTTAAAGGGGGTGGAAAGAGATGAAGGCATTTTTGAGATAGATGATGCAATCTTAGAACAGTTCTGGTAATTTAAGTGTTGAAAAAAGAATTGGAAGGGGGAATAGATGAAAACATTTTTGAGGTAGCTGATGCTGTCTTAGAGTGAGAGTTCACCAAACAAAAAAAAAAAAAAAAAAAAAATTAAGTGGGGGGGGGGGGGGAATGGATGAAGATGTATGAGTAGGAGTCACTAGTGACAATGCTGAGAACATTCTCCATGATGGTTTAGTGTTGGATATGATATTCAAATTCAGATAGATTGTGCAGTCTTTGAGCAATTCTGGTGAGTTTGATAATACATCTAGAAGAAATTTAAGAAGGGGGCCAATTAGAGTTAAGGTGTATGTTTGGTTAGGATTAATTCTTGACAGTGATGAGAATGTATTGTACGTGAGAAAAAAAATTGGGTATGATATTCAAATGAGTAAAGAGAGATGTGATGTGTATAAATTGTGTGTTTTTTGTTGCATGAATAGGGGCATGGTGTTATGTGTGCCATACATGTGACTGCCAAATTTGAATGATTTTTTAAAGAAGAGACTTATAGGCCTCAAATGGCCCTGGAAGAACAAAGATATTTACTTTGCAAGTTTGTGTCAATAGACTTTCAGTTGTAATCATATGGCTGGCCTCATAAACTCCTCCACTGAATCATTTTTCTGTGTTGTAGAGTGACTCTTCAATATCAAAAGACAGAAATTCACTGTTGCTAATTTTGTTGCATTTGTACCTACAGGTATGGCCATCTGGTGCCCACACTACAGTCCCTTCAGCTCTCGGCCGCCATTGGTCTAACTAGGCTGGGATTGATGCTTGGCCTTGTTGAGCAGCCAATCAGGGGAGAGGTTATATCAGAACAAGTTCAAGCTAGACAGGTGAGATTTATTCAGTTTGTGGTAAAATGTACTGGCAATGATAATTTGGTCATATTCACCCAGGGTATTACCGCATCAGTATATATACTGCTCTTCCACCATGTCTTGCTGTCATCCTACTCTCGTGGTTACCATGTACCCATTTGATACACCTGGGTCCCATTTCATGAAACTTGTTATCAATAACAAGTTGCAGTAACTATGATAAGCTACTGAAATCCTTGCACCTGATTGGCTTTTATAGAGCAAATTTGTCATAGAAATGCGGCAGCTCTTTATACCGGTAAACAAGTTTTATGAAACGGGGGCCCTGGACCAAGCGGTACAAATGTGGACACCTTTTTCAAGGATGTATTAGAGCACCAAGCAGGGATCAAACTGTATCTTGCCATTCATCATTTGAAAGCAAAGAAGTCTGGCAGAAAGTTTACGAGGGCTTTGCAAAATTGTGCATGATCTTTAAGCTTTGCAACAGGTATGCAATCCATAAGTTGCATTGTATTGATGCTCACATAGACATGAAATAGCCTTCCAGTAGTGAAGGGGAACCAGGGGAGCATTTCATGAAGAGTTTTGTCGGTGATTTTCACTGACTAATTTGCTTTCAGCCAATCAAATGCGAGGATTTTCAGTAGCTTATAACATTTGTCAGTGATTTTCACCGACAAAACTCTTCATGAAACGCTCCCCTGTTCACTATGCACCCTTGCCTTTCATGAAAGTGATATTAGTAAGAGACATGCCTTTTTAATTTTTTTTATTTTTTCTGTTGCAGAAATATTTAATGTGCTTGCCAAGACATATTCGAGCAGCTGTAGAAGAGTTCTTTTGGGCCAACCAAAGCTTATCGCAAATAAAGTGAGTATCACACTCCTCCTTGTAAAGACTTTTTTCTATCAGAATCCATCGTTTTCAACCTATCAAAAGCCGATGCAAAGTCTAATGGTACAAGGATCAGTATTAAATTTGGATTACCCATAATGAAACATCCCGAAGAACAGGATCCTCATGGAGCAAATGAATTAATCTCAATTGTGTGTAAAAAAATGTAACTGATGTAAAATGTAATGTGTGTGATAAAATGTAACAAGAAGAAGTTTCGTATATCATTGCTCAGTATATTTAGTGATGGTATTTTTGCTGATTTTTAGTTTTACTGATTTGTACACACAAGTATCAAAAGAGTTGAAGCAAATTTCAAATCTAAAGATGTCAGCTTATGAGGTACAAAATATGTATCTGTAAAAATGGAACTCTTTTGCCCTGACTTTTTACAAGGGATCTGGGATGACAGTGCCAACAAATTATTAATCATTAGTTGTTGTTTTTTTTTTAAAGGAATCTGAATGTATTTGGTTGGAGAAAAAGTGATCTGAAAAAAAAAAAAAATCTAAAATATTTTCTCAGAAGTAAGAGGGATATACACACACACACACACACCATTCTGTCATTAACCCATTCGTGACAGAGGTCCACATTTTGTGGTTTGGCCTAATATCTTTTGATGCAAAGCCCTAAAAATCATACCAAATACATGAGCAGAAAGAGCAAAATATTCTACACAAACTGTGCCAATTTTGGTTGCATCAATATTTGTTGTTTGATGCTGAAATTTTTTTAAAGGAAAATAAGCATTAAAATTCTTAAATTGGCAATGTGATAGAAAGTTTAAAATCACTATTTTCCCCTGCAAATTGGCAACTTTTTGACTTATCATAATTTCTGTCAATTTATATTCATTTCAGATACAACACGTTTTATAAGAAAAATGTAGCAATAAAATAAAAATGTTGGTGTTGCCAATTTGAAGAATAAAAGCTGATCAAATCAGGCTTTAAATAATTCCTGTCACGAATGGTTAATGCAGTTTCACCTTCTGTAAAAAAGGTTGGATATTCTCCTCTTTCTTTGCTTATGTAAAATTGATATTGTATTATTCAAAAGCATTGGTTTAAATATATGAATGCTCTTTTTGCCTTCCTTTCCCTTTTTTTAAATGCATGTAGAACTGCATATACAGTTAAGCCTTTCCCACAGAATGTTTCTGTGACTGTCATAACTGGCAATTACTATGATGAAGAACTACCTAGTCAATTAAATAAGGTAAGTTGCTTATGCACTCATAGATTTTTTTAAAACCATGTTTATTTTTCTCGTTTACTGGTATCCCTTTTATCCATATCCATCCATTCCTTTCTCATCGGATCTCTTCCTTTCTTTTTAAATTTTTTTAGTCTGCCTTGAGCACTAAGATCCCTTGCAAGGGTTGAATTTGTTTGTTTGCATGAAGAATTACTCGTACACCATTTTCTTTGAAATGTGATTGAGGTACATTTCTTTGTAATGTTAGTTCCCTTAAAATTTCTTTTGTACTCTGTTTACAATTGAACAAAAAGTTGATACTGAAAACTGGATTCCATTTTTTTCATTAATTAATAAAAAAGGAAAATGCTGTCTCAACTCTGCAAGATATACATGCATGTAAAAAAAATCCGTGCAAGAAATGGCAGGAAGCAAGATTGTGTGGTTATTTAGGTTTCTATGTAGAATTTCTTTAAATAGCATTTCATTTATGACAGTATCTAATACTCTTGGGGTTCATATGTACTGCTGTGTTAATGGTAAAATCCTTATTTTCTTTGAAATGGTACTTTAAATTGTCTCTTCTTACATGTTGATGATATGTACATTCAGGATTGTTTTTTTCTTTTATTCTGAATTCAAATGTTTAAATTTCTCAAGTCAAATTAGTGCACCATGCAGCAGTTGTCACAACCACTTGAATGTATTGTCAGTAGACCTTTCTTGCCATGTCAGATTTACATCATCACTGCAAAATCTTCAACAAAACTGAAATTGAAAAAAAAAAAAAAAAAAAAAACAAGTACAAAAAGTATTGAAACCTACATGTTAATGGCATCAATGTTTCTTTAGGGAACCGAATCGAACGCCAAAAATCCGAAACTACACCAGCAACGTGTGGCGTTTGTTTGGTTAATTTATTTTATTCTTTCATCTTTTTCTAGGTGTGGGCTAAGGCCACCCAAAAGCTGGTATCCTCCATACACCCTTCAGCCAAACACCTTCTTATAAATGGAGCAGATCACCACATGTTATATCGCAATCCCAACGCAATAGTAGAACCCATCAAGAAACTTGTCAGGCATTGGAGGCAACGAAATAGTAAATCAACCAAAGGAGGATGACCCTAACCCTATTAAATTTCCTTTTTTTAATCAGTAGTTAATTTTTGTAGGTACATGTAGTTTTACCGATTTGAAATATTCTTTTTATCAGTAATTATGACTTGAAGTAGTTTTACTGATTTGTAATACAGATACATGTATCAGAGTAGGACATACATGTACATGTAGTTTTGTGTTCACTAGTTTATTTTCTTGAGGTCATTGTTAGAGAAATTACGTAGAGGACATTTTGATATAGGAAAAACTCATTATTGGTTTGTTCATTCTCAAGTACTTTCTAATCTTTGTCATTTTAAAGGAGAAGCGAAGGGAGGAAAAAAATCTATCATTCCATTTCAGGAACAATCTTCAACTGTTGATCAGACCAAACTTCAGGCTTTTGGAGACATTGATGGGTCTAAAAACTTCAGTCACATCTTTTTTGGCAGTCACCTGTATAGAAAGACCACCTGTCTATAAAGATTGCTTTATTGAAGGAACTTGTTCATAAAGCCTTCTTTCCTAGTCTCCCTAGTGTTTTTTTACATTCCGGTTCTGTAATAGGCCATCAACAAATTTGTGAATAATTTTTAATGGCTCTAACGACGCTGAACTATCTCCCACATGGAGCTTTATCTCGGCCTGTGGTTTATCCAGCAAGAATAAATGTTAGATTCACAGAAAATATGAAAATTATGCTCTGATATAAAGCAAATACCGAGGGTTTAGTGCAACAAAGGACTATCTGCACTTTTCGGTCAAAATGAGGTTTTGATATTAAAATGATCAATAAGAGACTAGGAACCTATTGGTTGTAATGGTTTCTACAGCAAACTTTGCTACAGCAGGGTATTACCCAAAGTAGATATGGCCATCTGCATTAAACCTGTGTTTACAGCATACCTTCATTGCAAGTTTTCTCAAAATGGCCAAAAACACAGATAGCCCTTTGTTGCACTAAACCCTCGATACATTCCAAAGCTAAAACTTTGATAAGAATTCCATTGTGTTGTTCACCCTTTCCAGTTTGCTTTGGATTTATGAAGAATTTATACTCGTGCCACCTTCGAGAAAAGCTTCCTTTTAAACTATAGCAAACACAGTGCTTCCGATTCTTAGGATATGATTTCCAGTTGTTTTCTCTTGTGCTTACCATTTTTGAAAGGTTTCACTTAAATTATATTTTGGAAGTAAATAATAATTAAAAAAAAAAAAAATCACATTTTCTACACCCTTTCTGTGCTTACCTACCGGTATGTCTGAGCTACCCCCCCCCCCCCCTTTTTCCCCCCCTTTTTTTTTTTTTGCCTTTTTTTCCTAACTTGAATGAGCCTCAGGGTTTTTGTTCAGAGTACAACGGAAAATAACTTTATTATTGAAATACTGTATGATAATGTTTTCCAGTGTTTGTTTTTCTTTCAAATCATATATTTCTTGCAGGATAAACTACTTTAATATGATTTACTGGCATCCATTTATAGTTTTTTTACATTGGTTCAAAATTCAAAAGAAAAAATTTCAAAAATCCAAGAATAAATTCCCAATTGATTGTTAGAAATTAGTAGAATTCCAAAAAGTAATTACCAAAAAAGAAATGAGATTATCAATAATGATATGAAGAGAAATTAACATGACCTTAATTTGGGGAGAGAATTTTACACATTTGATGAATTCAACCTTCCCCTTCCCCACACTGCTAAAATTGTTCATGAATTACAGTGTTCTGTATGAAGCAGTGTGGCTCATGTTGATGTAACACAGGTCATTTGGTCTTTCCAACTTTGCAACGTTATTACATATACAAATTATTTATAATACAGTACTAAGTATGTTGTTTTGTCATAGTAAACTGGCTTGCCTGATCACCTGTACAATTCCCCTGTAGTGGTATAGCATTTAAAACTAATTTTGACACTACCTTTTCATACTTTTACTAAAAATGCGTTTTGGGTCCTTCAAACCATGACAAAAATATTACAAAACACAATGACAAATATTTGTTAATGTTGCACGTAAATTAACTTGTTCTGTCTTAAATATCATCTCCACTATTTCATCAATGCATCCAAGTAAAATATGTGTGATGGACACAAATACATCAGTACAAGATTAAGATTTTTCTACTGTTTTAAGGAATGGTAGAAAGGCACATCTAAGTGAATTGAAAGAACCGAGTACACTGTATCACATACTTAACGCAATTCATATTGTGAACATTCCATCATTCTCATTTTCCAACAACACACACATGTACATGGAAATAAGCTCATGTACAGTTTTGGTAGTAAAAGGAATATGGCGTGAAACTGGCTATCAAAGTCTCACTTTGTCCCA
The DNA here is from genome assembly GCA_029962745.1 of Echinometra lucunter. NCBI lineage: Eukaryota > Metazoa > Echinodermata > Echinoidea > Camarodonta > Echinometridae > Echinometra > Echinometra lucunter. The sequence goes on from CM057153.1 coordinate 9,820,109, forward strand.
CCTTGCATGAAAAGTTACGTGTGAGCAGGAGCGGCGCCAGGGTATTTTGATAGGGGGGCAAGATGACCCTTAGGTGAATTTATTGAAGTTTTAAATGAATAGGGGTATTATATAGTTGAGAGCCCCATGCCTCTCTCCCCCACCCACCCTCTTCTTTCTTCTTCCTCCTCTTTTTTCTTCTTTTTCTCATCTTTCTTGTTTTTTAATCACTTGAAAATTCATGGGGGGGGGGGGATTCGACCCCTCCTGTAGCGCCGCCCCTGCGTGTGAGATCATGTAATGTTCCTTAATCTCCATTTATGACTCCCTTGGGGTGTTTCACAAAGAGTTAAGTTTGACTTGCATGTTGAGTCATGCGTAAGCGCCAATGCGCACCAGGTATTTAATGCGTAATCTCATTGACAGATGTCCCAATAGTATGCGTCCCTTGAGCATGATCTGACTAATGCGGAGATGTGTAAAATACAGCACGCAACTAGGAATTTAAGTCAAACTTAACCCTTTGTGAAACACAAGATAATGGCCAACACCATAGACATATAATAAATTTACTAGACAAAAAGCAGCATGTGCTTACATCATTACGCAAATGGCATTAGGCCCCGCCTCTTTCGGATCATTTGAAGGTCGACCTAAGCACCCGTTTTTGTTGCATTATTCGTATCTACTGCGCGTGTGGCGCGTATCACTTTTATTATACTTTGATTTAATGCAAATTTGATGTGCATTTGTTGCGCATTGATCGTGCATCATTGCGCATATTTTTAGCTGATGGCCGTGTGATGGGCATAATGTTTTAAAACATGCACAAACGCACGCAACTCCTTGGAATCATCTTACAAAATGAATTATTCATTTTTGCTCATAAATATTGATGGATGCTTAGGTTGGCCTTCTAATGGATCTGGACAAAATGGCAGAGCTTTACCAAACTGTACGTAACCTTTAAGCTTATATGTTATATATAGCATCTCTATGTTGGCAATGGCTATGTAGTTTTAAGAGTTGAATATTCAGCTTATTTTGGCAAAATACTGTGACATCATTTCAGGATCTAATGATATATCACCTGATATGTTTTTTTGTTTTTTTGAGATTTACAACTAGATCGTCATGAAATGAGTAGATAACATTACAACAATATACATGTTATTTGTAAACAAATTTCGGCATTACTCCCAGTGTTAAAGATCGTATGCTCGATCTGTAATGAAAATCACAAGTCAGAAAAAATTAGAACCAGCGGGATTTGAACCTGCCATCTACTGCTTGCCGGGCAGTGACTTAACCACCAGGCTATTCTGGTTCATGGCCAAGTCACAATGAACTGGAATCAAATACGTAAGATCCCCATTAAGATTCTTCATTTACAAAATACATGTACATTAACACTTAGCTTCTTTTTAAAAAAAATCATAAAATATTCAATCAATAGAAAATAGCAGTTGACAGAGCAATATATACATACATAAAATCATTTTTCAATACAATTGAAGTATACATCACCATATTATGAACATACATGAATCATTCGGTTTCCAAGCATACCAAAATTACAACCTTGTCAATTACAGACTTAAAGTCTACATTTCAATCAAATTGTAACATGATTTTAAAAAAAAAACATCACTACTGCTTTATATGGCAAAGAAAAGCATGGTTAAAAACAGATGAGTTATTATAAATAGCTTGTCATTACATGTACCAGTCAGGTTATCCTTACCCAATCCCAGTGCTCTTACAACAAAATATAATATGAACTGAGTACATTTTACAACTGATAAAAATATCTGCTTGTAAATTATCCAAGCAAAACCTGAAACAGCACCAAAGTACAAATTTGATAATAGCTGTATTTAATATACTTTCAACTATTTGTTTTACTGAAGGCCACCAAGAGCTAAGAACAATGACAGCTACTAAACATTGCCAAGATCTTTCTCGGTCATCCAAATTTGATAATTTTCTTCTCTTGCTAATTTTAGGCCCAGAAATAATTATTGCCAGATTCTGCATCAAACACAGAACAGCCTCTGCAGCATTTAATGAGCCTCCGTAGACACGTTTACTAATGTATTCAAATTTATGCATGTTTCTCACCAAAATCCATGTTTACCAACTATTCTGTTCACCTGTTATGCCTAATGGCATCTGAAGAGATAGAATCCACTTTGCATTTATTAGTTGTTGCTAGGTCTGGCAAGCCTCTAACAAGCTTCTTAGTTGTCAAGGACAACTTTTGTTCAACAAGTATGCATGAAATCAGTCAACAGATCTGTTCGTTATCTCTTGGTCACTCCAAGATTATTTCTTGGTTTGTTTTCAACTCTACCCTTGGTGGCTCTTACCGACTGTTGGTTGTTTTTAGCAGGACCATTTTTTTTTCTTCCTTCTTTTTTATACTGGTATTTGGGCCATGCCACATAAAACTGCTTCAAATCATATTTTCTTAAGTACATTGCTTTCTTTATACCCTGCATACAGAAATGAAAACTGGGTCTAACATTTCGATAAGCTCAGATTTTGATTTTCTCTAACTGCATTAACGAATAATTTTTCTTTTGTAGCGCATGTTTTCTCTAAGTGCTTTACAAGTAAAGAGGCTTAATCTATGGATAAGTAATAACCAACAACATATTAGACAAAACACACATAACAAGAACAGCTTACATGTACATATGACATAAAATGGAATACTATAATTCATATATTTACACATTAGTGCGTAGTAGGTAAGTCCACATGACGTTAGCAAGTCTTGAGTACCCAACATGGGTACACTAATAACACATTTTTGAAATTAATAATGCTATACCCTGTAACATACACTTTACAAAAAATACTATAAATATAAATACTCTCATTTGCCTTTGAGTAAACTGCACAATAAAGGAGCTAAAAATGAAAAATATACTCTGACTTCCAAGTCTGTGATATGAAACTACATTTTTCATTTGGTCACTTTTGGCATGGCATGGTATGCTTTTTGTCAAAAGCTATACAAGTGCATTTAAACAGTCGTGAGCAATTATTTTTAGAAATAAAACCAGCATAAACAATTTAAACAGAATGTAGAGAACATTGCTTGTGTAAAGGGATACAGTCCACAGTTTCAATGTGCAGTAGGTCATAATTCGCTGACACCAAACTTGGCGGAAAGCAACGGAAATACCAGGCATGGGTATACAAGCCTAAACGACGGCAAACAAGCTGTCCCTCTTTGGGCATGCTTCGGCCAGGGTCGTGCGAGGGAGTGTAAGATAATGACTTTACCACATGGGGCGATGGCGAAAATGGAGATCATTACATAAGGGCTGTTCATAAAAATAAATCCCAAGGAACTTTGTTAGAACACAGATATGTCTTCTATTCAAACCAAAGAAATTACATCTTATCCCTTTCACTAGTTTCAGACTGCTTTAAAAACATCCTCAAAAATCTTAAAGGCATTGGTTAACATTGTTACAACTGAAAAAAAAACAACTCATTTTGCTACCTGAAAATGGGATAAACATGAGGGTTACAGTGTAAAACTACCAGGCTGAAGGTTCCAAAGTATAATATCCACAGGAAGTATTTTTGAATTTTAGAAATGTGAACCAATGTTTGAACAAGGCGTTTGCGATGTTGTGTCTCGCCCACTTGTGAAAATAACTAGAAATATCGCGATCTGTGATGGCACACAACAGAACTGTATCGAAAGCTCATTGTGAAATAACTGGGATGGAATAACATTTGATAAAATATGAGAAGGGTTTTTTATGAAATGGTACTGCATTTTCACGTGCATGTACTTTCCCTGCTTCTACTCTCATCCCTCTGATATGAGTAACATTGTATGATTGATATTTTACATGTGTGGACTTGAAAAGTGTTTGTGGTTGTAGTGTAGCTGAGGGCTGCAGATGATGTAGTGTGATAATGAGCTTATAATTTAGAGAAAAGAAATACGAGAACAGTTATGTTTTGTTAAGAAGAAGGGTTAGTGAGTAAAATCTTTTATGGTATATTTAATACTGCCACAGGAAAAAAAAAAAGCATGCATAAAATTGAAGAGAACAGAAAACTGATCCCTCAGCCACTTTGCACTGAGTATTTATGTATAGTTTTAATATTCTTTCAAGTGCAAAATGTTGCCTGGCACCCGCAAGATAGACGCGGATAACCTGTCAGGGGTAAATTGACTAATTAGATAGAGGTTAAAGGCAGCATTTTGTTAATAATAAGTAAAAAGCATGCCTGAAATTGATGAGAACACCAGATTTGAATGCTGAACATAATAATTGTAATATGGTATGCATGTAAATTGAGTTTGTGGGAGAGAAACAAAAGACCAAAATTTGTTGAAGACAAAGTTTTGTGTCATAAGAGAGTCTTGCACGTAAACTTTAACCGTTCAACGTTTGACCTGTAATGACCTTTGACCTGACCATGTGACCTCTGACTGGACCATAACATGCAGGTCCCCTTAGTGCATCTACAACCCAAGTTTGATAGATAAGTGTCACACGGTTGCAGAGTTTTGTGTCATAAGAGAGTCTTGCACGTAAACTTTAATGTTTGACCTGAAATGACCTTTGACCTTACCATGTGACCTATGACTGGACCATAACATGCAGGTCCCCTTAGTGCATCGACAACCCAAGTTTGATAGATAAGTGTCACACGGTTGCAGAGTTTTGAGTCATAAGAGAGTCTTGCACGTAAACTTCAACGTTTGACCTGAAATGACCTTTGACCTTACCATGTGACCTCTGACTGGACCATAACATGCAGGTCCCCTCAGTGCATCTACAACCCAAGTTTGGTTGAAAAGTGAGTCACGGTTGCAAAGTTATGTGTGATAAGAGAGTCTTGCACGTCAACTTTAACATTTGACCTGAAATGACCTTTGACCTTACCATGTGACCTCTGACTGGACAATAAGATGCAGGTCCCCTTAGTGCATCTACAACCCAAGTTTGATTGAACAGTGTCACACAGTTGCAGAGTTTTGTGTCATAAGAGAGTCTTGCACGTAAATTTTAACGTTTGACCTAAAATGACCTTTGACCTTACCATGTGACCTCTGACTAGAGCATAACATGCAGGTCCGCTTAGGGCATCTACAACCCAAGTTTGGTTGAAAAGTGAGTCACGGTTGCAGAGTTTTGTGTCATAAGAGAGTCTTGCACGTAAACTTTAACGTTTGACCTGAAATGACCTTTGACCTTACCATGTGACCTCTGACTGGACCATAACATGCAGGTCCCCTTAGTGCATCTACAACCCAAGTTTGGTTGAAAAGTGAGTCACGGTTGCCAAGTTATCTTTCATAACGTTTGTGACGGACGGACGGACGGACGACGGACGGACGACGGACGGACGACATTTGGATCCCTTAGTCTCGCCTTCACCTCCGGTGGGCGAGACAAAAATGTATAAGGGTCAGTTGCACAGACTAGACGTACGGAGTGTGCATGCGCGCATGGCTCACCAGACCATACTGTGTGTATTGGTGTATCACGCGGAGGGAGGCAGATAACAGTATTTTTTAACTCGAGCAAAACGGTCTTTTTATTTATTCTCTCAGAGAAGAAAAATAATAAAATCATGATTTGCGTCTAACAGTTTTTCAATCCAAATTATGGTGCTGCAGGGTTTTTGAGTACAAATACAAGTACTCATACACATATTTCATATTAGTTTGAGAATTTTTTAAATCGGCTGCTCACAAAGTTAGCAAATGCCTTTAAATTTACAAGAGCCTTTTCATTCACAACTTCAAGTGAACTTACTGGGGTAACGGTAATTCAAATAGCACCACATCACCAACAAGCCAGCCCAAAATTATGAAGAATTCAATGCTTTACTCCAAAAACAATACATTATGATCAACTTCTGGTCAAGGTGATAAGAATTGATTGAATGAAATTGGGCTCAACAACAAAGCAGTGTGAGTAAACCCTAAAAACCTCTGACAAAACTTTAAAGTGATTACACAATGGTAATTTTTTTTTTAATACATGATCTAGAATAGAATTCTAAGAAGAACAACATTAATAATTTGATGATTTTCAATCGAAATCAATGCACTTTGGCTAATTTTCTCATAAAAAGTCATCAGTTGACCAAAAATTTTGAATATGAGGTATGACGTAAAAGTAGGTACCCAGCTTCACGCATTGCAGTTGTGCTGCGCCCTAGACTAATATGTATTATACCTTGCGCGCATTTTGCTAGAATTGCACGACAAGGTACCCACTTTGACATCATTTTGACGTCAAAGTGTGTACCCAGCTGAAACTGGGTCACAGCTGAGGAGTCATAAATATCCTGAAATCTTACCACATTTGGGAGTTTCCTTTAAAAAACTTTAGGCAGATGATTTTCTGCTAATAAAATCATGCTCTTTTAAATGAACTAATATTGTTTCAGCATTAGGTATCCCCTTTAAAGTAATACAGTGGAACCTTATTACGAAGAACACTGTTTTAACAAACTCTCGTGAAAAACAAGGTAATTTTGCCAGCCCCACTCGGCACTTCATATTCAAGTCGTTCGTAAGTCACACGTAACTTTACGAACAGCTTTATGAACGCCCCCCCCCCCCCCCCCCCCCCCCCGGCTGTATTATGGCTTGTCCAGTGTAGCAAAAATGACTTGAATATGAAGTGCCAAATGGGATGCCCAAAGTCTTAACAAAGTGTGACTGCATTTCCCATAAGCTCAATTAAATTGTGGCAAAAAATATACTTTGCAATAAAAATGTTCATAAACAAAAGTACTGTTAATCTACATCGGCATATTTCACCTTTAGCTGATGCGAATTACAATGATTGAGAATTCCATTAGGCTTGCCATATTCAAGTCATTCATAGAGTCATTTGTAACTTTACGAACAGCTTTATGAAACACCCCCTGATATAACAAGGTTTCAATACAGTGCATAAAGAGGTACAGTCATGTAATTTCCTTGGTTCATAAGAATTGTTATAATGATGTTAGCCTTTACAATGTATCGTTTTAACCCATGGACTACTGAACTCTCAATGGCTCACCCTGATTTCCTGAAGGTTATTGGGTTAAGCAAACAGGCAAACATTGCAAAAATAATAAAAATTTTACCCCCCAAAACCCCCCAAAAAACATAAGATGTCCAAGAGAGGAAAAACAGCTGCTTTCTCACCACAAATATGTACTTCAACATCATTAAAAAACACTGTTACACATTTCAAAGTGGCAAGTACTAAAAACAGAGTCAGCCTCAAAGAGTTGAAAACAAAAAAAGTTCTGACAGCCGTTCTTTCTGTCCCTAACTGAGTAGATAAAAAGGCATATTTACTTTCTGCACAATCTACTCCTACATAGATAAGGTTCAGTCCTGCGCTAATATACATAATAATAAACAGAATCTCCTTTAATAAGAGAGTAAGCCATGAGCCCCTTAAGAATACATACTCTGATGCGAAAAATACCAGATCCTCAAAAAAGTTAGCATTGACTACTTGTCAAGTAGTGGGAAAAACCATTCACATCATCTGTAATAATAGCATATCATCAGAGTAAACTAAACATAAAAAAATGACTGTAATTTCATTACAAAGGCAAAGATTGGTTAACCAATTCAAAGGGACCTAAAGCTACTTGCATGGCAAGGTGTATTTGATAGTGCTCACAAAAACAGACTAAGCCTGTTCCTTCTCCAGTTTGAGCCCAATGAGATCCTCTTCTGTGATGTGATTGGACGACTGGCCACTCCCATCATGCTTTGCAATGGAATGGATGAGTTGACCAGCAAGGCAAAAGAATATACTGCAAAGGAGTAGGTAAAGGAGAAATCACAATTACTTGGCAGGTACAGAGAGAACTGAGGAACGACTAATATTCGTGTGGTCAGTCTGCCTTTAAATACCATTCCAATATCATTCCACTGAACTTGTCCAAACAACATTATAATATCCGAAATAATACAAAGGCAAATGCGTCATACTGGAATCAATAACATGATTATCATTACTTTTCATGTCCATGTTGAGAAGTTCTATATGCAGTTTCATAGGGCTGTGATTAATACCTTGGTACCCAGGTTCCGCCCAAGAGCTTCAGGTCGCGAGAAAAAATATATTATCAGTTTCCCAAAGAGGAAAAATGACTAGTACTGTAACCTATAACTAAACCTCCATGTTCAGAGTTTGCTTTGGTTCAGCAAGGTTGGAGAAATTCTGCCAACCCAAGATTCGGTTCAGCATTTGGTAGGTTTGTAAATGCAAACTATTTAAAACAAAATATTGGGGAGCATGGATACTTTGGGAATCAGGAAACGCAACCAAAAAGAGAGATAGTTCTTTTAAGTGACAAAACTAATTCTTTACCTAACAGTGAAAATAAAATCAGCGCATTGTCTCCAAGAATTTCGCAAGCCAAATGAAGAGAAGATAATTTGGTTAAATTCATGAGTGAATTATCAAACAACGAAAGTAAAATTGGCACATCCTCTTGAGAGAATTGGGAAACATAAAGAGGAGATTATTTCATTTTAATGACAAATTAATTCTTCACCTAACGATAAACCCTGATGATGAAAATAAAATTGACTTTCTTTAAGAAATATATGTATGCAGGGCAAACTAAGAGCAGAAGCTCTGGTTTAACTAACAAACTTTGATCATTTACGTAACAATGAAAATAATCTTGGCGCATCTTCTTAAGGGAAAAAAGAAAAGAAACCAAAGAGAAAGAGACGTGGAAAACGATTTCCTTGACGAATCAATTCTTTACCTAACAATGATTATAGCAAGATTCAAATAAACGTTTATTTTTTGTTATAAGATTTTTGGGTACCCGAGTATCTGCCTGAAAAAAACACTAAGTACTAATAGACATGATCAAATTCAAGTACTTCCTTCTAACATGCAGTTTCGACATGAGGAAAAAATGGAAAAGTACCTGAGGAAGAAATGTGTATTAAAGACTGTGAGGTAGACTAGGGTGGAAAGGCCCACACACAGTATCTTGGATGCAGACATAGTGAGAGAGAGAACAAAGTCTGGAAAGGCATGCTTCATGTACAAGTGACATAAAGCAAGGGTTACTCCTAAGATACCGCTGTTAAGATAAAAACAAAAGAAAGATGAAAACAAAACAAACGGTAAGTGTAGAATATACAGGCAGAATATTATTCATGTTAGAAATCGACATTTGTAGAGTTAAACACTGGTAGAATGTAGAACTGTTCACTTGCTTAAATTGCTGCCTTATCCTTTAACACTCGTAAGACTTGTTCACATAAACAGCTGTACAACGCTCTTAAAAACGTGGATATTTTTTAAAGCACATTGCACTGCACATTTTTGTACCTTATAACACACGCTATTTAATACATGCAGTACCTTTGTTGCCCCCATTCATTCTCTCTTGCCATCCATTTACTACACAAAAACCACCGCTGTTCATGGATGCATTTTCCCAAGGCATGTGTGAACATGCCTTTACAAAATATCATGTTCCTAATCAAACACTATTAACCTGCTGAACAAGTCTGAGATAACTCGGGCTAGGGTTTATGGAAAATGTGTGTTCTACTGAAATCACATTATGCTCAACAGGTTGAAATACATCCATGTACTGTTCATGTACATGTATTGTAACAAATTCACTGCAATATTATAAGGGGGTACATGATGATTATTTTGTAAAAAAAGAAAAAAATATGCTGAAATAACAGTGTCTAATACCAAACAAGTGTTAATTCATTTGCTCCCTATTGTACCTGCCCTTTCAGACCACTATTGGAGATGATGATGAATTATGGCATCGCTGAGACAAGGTCACATCCTGAAAGGGTAGCTCTAACTCTTAAACCTTTATTTTTTTTTTTAATTTCCTTGTTTTTGGAAAAAGTTTTCCTTGGTGCCTCACATTTTGCCACAGATTCAGCACCCTATGAACTTATGCATCCAAGCAACTTATGACAGATGCTTCCCGAAATAGCACTAGCTTCCCTCTTAATCTGATTTGTAAGGACAAAAAGATGCCATTATATATATATATATATATACATTCGCCCCCCCCCCCCCCCCCCGAGTCTGAAAAAATATGTGAAATACCACTCAATAGTAATTTCCTCACATAAATGTTTGCATTAAGAAAAATATGAAAGTTATGTCGAAAAATAGGCCTACACAGTTCATCAACACAAGAGATATACATGTACGGGGCACAAACACAGCACACCCACCTACCCATCCACAATGCAGAAATTTGCCCATCTAGTCGAGACCAAAAAATCTAATCAGATCATTGCCCCTCCCATATGCATACATGAACCAAGTTTGAAGTTCATTCGTCAAATGGTTTTTGAGTTATCGCGAGAACCATTTCTATGTACATAATGACCTCTATGACCTTTGATCTCTGACCTTGAGACCCCAAAATCTTATCAGATCATTAAACCTCCCATATGCATACACGAACCAAGTTTGAAGCTGGTCCGTCAAATGGTTGTTGAGTTATCGTGAGAACGAACCATTTCTATGTACATAATGACCTCTATGACCTTTGACCCTTGACCTTGAGACCCCAAAATCTAATCAGATCATTGTCCCTCCCATATGCATACACGAGCCAAGTTTGAAGTTGATCCGTCAAACAGTTCTTAAGTTATCCCGAGAACGAAAACGGGATGGACGGACGGACAGACGGAAAACATAATGCCTCCGGCAACCACCTACGGTGGGCAGAGGCATAAAAAAACCTCACTCTACTAAAGTCTACTTCAAACAACATGCTGATGCTGACACTCAGTCTACATTTCAAGGGCAATAAAATGAATCATTGCTCACCTCATCAAGCATCCAACATAGAAACGATGCATATACCAGAAGGGGAAAGTAACTGAAGACATAAGATCACCTGTGGGTATGAAACATGAAAACTTCGTACTCAGTCTGCATGGAGAAGTAGAAGAAGACGGAGAAGGAGGAGAAGGAAGAGAAGAAGGAAGAAAGAAGGAGGAGGAGGAGGAGGAGGAGGAGGAGGAGGAGGAGGAGGAGGAGGAGGAGGAGGAGGAGGAGGAGGAGGAGGAGGAGGAGGAGGAGGAGGAGAAAGAGGAGGAGGAGAAAGAGGAGGAGGAGGAGGAGGAGGAGAAGGAGAAGGAGAAGGAGGAGAAGGAGGAGAAGGAAAAGAAGGAGAAGGAGAAGAAGAAGGAGAAGAAGAAGAGAAGAGAAGAAGAAGAAGAAGAAGAAGAAGAAGAAGAAGAAGAAGAAGAAGAAGATTTGTTTACCAAGGATGGCCTCTTCATTACCCTGTACTGATGGCCCCTGCTATCTACCCCACCTTTAGCATGGCAACCACAGCACTCAGTGCATTCAAGGGATAAATCAAACTACAAATATTTACTTTTGAGAGAGAATTCACAATACTTTCCCACAGCAGAAAAGGGACATTTATAACTAAGCTCATCTCACACATTATGTTGGAAACATTGCAATTTCCTGAAAAAGAATAATATCTCTCAATACTACAATCACTTGGAATTGGGAGCTTCTTTCTTATACATGATGTGCTTTTTGAAAAATCCATGAAAAATGAGAGTGATTCAATGGCATTCAAGTAGTGATGCCAACCCCCTCCCAACCCCCGCCCATGCAGAGAATCCTGGATATGCCAATGTGTAAATCTAGTCATGTTTGATGAAAATGGATGCATTTCATTTATGAATGTATTACGTTTCACACATTTCTCTTTCTCTTCTTCTAAATTTTAAAATTCATTTCTTCTTTCTTTTCTTCATCTATATAGCAAATGCATATGATATCACATTTTCAAACATCAAGTATCAACTGGGTGTTGGTTTTCTTCTTTTTTTTTTTGTTGCTGCTGATAATACTTTTGATTATGTATTACAACCAATAACATGTTAAAGAACCTTTAACTTACCTAATATAAAGCTCCCTGGAGCAAACACAAAGACACTGAAGGCATAAATATAATGAAGTCTATCTATATCACTAGAAGAAAATAAATAAAAGAAATGTTAGCCTGGAATATGATTAATGTCATTATCATTCACTATCCCTGAAAAAGAGGACAAATTCAATTCCATCCCATTTGTTGAAATTCAGGGTATTTTATATCAAATGGCTTATCCAAGCAATTATACTAGAAACAAGTATGAAACATCAAGTTTTATGCATAATTTATATCAAATACACAAATTCACCTACACGGCTGTCACCCCTCTCCCCTCCTGCCCCCCCCCCCCCAAATAAAAACCTTGGAAGGCTGTAACATATACATGGCCAAAACATCTTTTTCCCGTTTCTGTATTGGTATTTCTCTTTATTTTCATCTAGAGTGCATTTCCCTATCTATATCTCTCCATCTATTTATTGATTCTCTCTACCCTCCCGTCTATTTCTTTCTCTTCTCTTGTCTACCGGTATTTCTCTCTCTTTAGCAATCCATCCCATTCTTTCTTCCCCTAGCATTAATTTTGTTTCCCTTGTTTCCCTAACCATTTCTGTTTTAACACCCTTTGCACTATTTGGCTCCCTTGCTTTCTCTCTCTCTCTCTCTCTCTCTCTCTCTCTCTCATCAAATTGGAAGTGTTACCTCAATAAAAAGGTTTTCTGCCATTTCATGTATATTGCACTTTGACTGGAGATAATGACATGTAGGAACATCCACTTGTAGCCATTCTGGTCATACTGTCAAAATAAAGCAAAATTTTATGTTGCATGATATTCAAGCCATTCTTCAATGTATTCAAGGGTGTTCCCTCCATAAAATACAATAAGCCTGAAATACTGAATATTCTCCATATCACACACTGCAAAAAACTTTAATAATGCATGAAATAAATGCATAATACAAAATAGGGTCTTTGGGAATGCATATTTCCTATTGGCTAAAAAGCTGTCATGTGACTTTTAACAATTTGAATATTACACCGGCATGCATTATAACTATCTTTTACGATACCTCCAGAGAAGGAAACCCTATGATTGCTTATACCCTACATAAATGCTGAATGCATATCCTTGTTTAACATAACTTGTATTCACCATCAAATTCAGAATTTAACAGTTCACATTTAAAAAAAAATTAAACTGTAGAATGCAATACCATGGATAGTAATGGGCATAATTGTGTAGTCATCAGTACAAAGTACTTAAATGTAGGATGTTTTGAAAATATATAATTACTTTGAACATATAACAAGAGAAACTGAAGGAAGCAAATATCAAAGTGATGCCTAACCTGCGGATCAGTCAGCCATATTGTAATACCTGAAGCAGTCATGATCAGCCAGCTGAAAATGGAAGGAAGTGAAGAGATACATGGATTTGCCATGTTGCTTTACTGTAAGAAGAACATTTGAAAGAGAGAGGGGGGGGAGAGGAGGGAGAGGGATTGGGGGGGGGGGGAACCATACACCTCCACTCATTAGGTTATGTAAATTTAATTACCTTCACTATGATAGGTACAGATATTGCATATACTACAAGTATCACTGCCAATTTACATGACTACTGAAATCAATTTGTTAACTACAGTTCAATGCACTACTGAAGTGAACATTTGTTTTAGAAAGATACTATGAATCTTTATGTTGAAATCTGACTCTTTCACCCTTTAAAATCACTTTCCTAAAAAAAACAAGTCTACTGTAGGAACAATGCAGGTTGTACCAAAATATTCCACAGGTTAAAATCAGAAGTAGTCAAAATAACATACAAATCTATCAAAGACATTTTGCTCTATATGTTAGGGGTTCCATGTCACTCTATTTACCTCATCCACATGATTAATTTTCTAGATGAAAAGCAGCACGCGTGGATATCATTACGCGAATGGCATTAGGCCCCGCCTCTTTCGGATCATTTGAAGGGCCAATAAGCATCTGTTATCACCATGATATAGATAACACTGTTGCACTCGTGGTTCTCGCCAGTACATAACACCCATGGTTCCAATACCATGCGTTAAGGTTTTCAGCCAAGGAAGAAATATTTGTGAAATTGCTGCACCATGCGTGGCAACAAGGGTAAAAAAATATTGGAGTATATAGTCCTAACAATAATGATAAATGTCACAGACTGTTTTGCTTTTTGGCAATGTATTTTTACTTTTATGCCATTAGTAGACAACTCCTGCTTACCAAGAAGTATTTTTCATCCTTTTACTATAGCATATACTACCGCCACACCTAACTTTAGGTGTTATTCCATAAAACTTCTGAAACTTCCACGCTTTGCGCAGAGTGGGAACCGTGTGTATATTTTTTTCTAGTGAGAACCCTGGTTGCACTATTCATATCTATTACGCGTATCAATTTTAATGAGACACTTTGATTTAATGGGCATTTATTGCACATGTTTTTTAGCTGATTGGCATGGTGTTTTAAAACATGCACAAACGCACGCTGCTCCTTGGAATCATCTTACAAAATGAATTATTCATTTTTGATCATGAATATTGATGGATGCTTAGGTCGGCCTTCTAATGAATCTGGACAAAATGGTGGAGTTTTAGGGGCCTGACCTCATCTCTACCTTAACCCCTAGAATGCTAGAGAAAGTTTGAGGGTTTAATTTGATATGTACTAGCTGTACACAAATTATTTTCTTTCTTTTTTCAGGTGAATGGTGGCATGCTCCAACTTACCTACAAGCCACCTGGGGCTTAGGATATTGCTTATAGATCAATGCTGCTGCAATTGCTGTAATCACCTCCACTTGTCCTTGT
>CM057153.1:9835338-9845973 GCA_029962745.1 Echinometra lucunter
ACGATAATACAACGTTCCGAACCTGGCAACGCTGTTCCTGTGAACGAATCGGCTAGTCGTTTTGTTCCTTCCGAACCCGGAACAAATCGACTATGACACCGGCCCTCAGTCGTTTGACGTTGTCGTTGTTGTTGTTGTTATTGTTGTTATAGCGGCACTTTTTTAGTTAGTAGTGGTAGGATAGTAGTAGTAGTAGCAGTAGTAGCAGTAGTAGCAGTAGTAGTAGTAGTGGTGGTAGTAGTAGTAGTAGTAGTAACGGTAGTATAGTAGTAGTAGTGGTAGTATAGTAGTAGTAGTGGTAGTAGTAGTGGTAGTAGTAGTAGTAGTGGTGGTAGTAGTAGTAGTAGTAGTAGTGGTAGGAGTGGTAGTACAGGTAGTAGTGGTAGTAGTGGTAGTAGTGGTGGTGGTAGTAGTAGTGGTAGTAGTAGTGGTAGTAGTAGTGTTAGTAGTGGTAGGTAGTAGTGGTGGTAGTAGTAGTAGTAGTAGGAGTAGTAGTGGTAGTAGTGGTAGTAGTGGTAGGTAGTAGTGGTGGTAGTAATAGTAGTAGTAGTAGGAGTAGTAGTAGTAGTAGTAGTAGTAGTAGTAGTAGTGGTGGTGGTCGTCGTAGTGGTCGTCGTGGTAGTCGTGGTCGTAGTGGTAGTAGTAGTAGTAGTGGTGGTAGTAGTAGTAGTGGTAGTAGTGGTAGTAGTGGTAGTAGTAGTAGTAGTGGTGATAGTATAGTTTCAGTAGTAGTAGTAGTAGTAGTAGTAGTAGTAGTACATGTAGTAGTAGTAGTAGTAGTAGTACATGTAGTAGTAGTTGTAGTAGTAGTACATGTAGTAGTAGTAGTGTAGTAGTAGTAGTAGTAGTAGTACATGTAGTAGTAGTAGTAGATGTAGTAGTAGTAGTAGTAGTAGTAGTAGTAGTAGTAGTACATGTAGTAGTAGTAGTAGTACATGTAGTAGTAGTAGTAGTAGTGGTAGTAGTAGTAGTACATGTAGTATTAGTAGTAGTAGTAGTAGTAGGAGTAGTAGTAGTAGTAGTAGTAGTAGTACATGTAGTAGTAGTAGTAGTAGTAGTAGTAGGAGGAGGAGGAGGAGAAGTAGAAGTAGTAGTGTGGTTTTGTTTGTTGTTGTTTCATCAGCTTCAAGGGGGGGGGGGGCTGCTGAGGGGCATGCATTGGTCTGGCAGCTCATCATGGCTTCATCCTAATGATGGATACGCCAGAGGGCGACTCACACATTATATGCCACAGTTATTATTTACTCACGTTCACGGATACCCCTCCGTTTTATTCCTCACCTCTGCAGTTACCGTGCCAACTTCACGTCTTACAGTGGAACTGCCGGCGATGGAATAAATAGCCCTTTGCAGGGGTCCAGCTGTTCGCAATCCGGTCGACCATTCTCTGTGCTAGACTTTAATGGTTGGTGGTTTGCTGAAGATTGCGGATTGAACCAAGTCCACTTGAATGGTTGTATGACAAACATTTATCTTTTTCCCGAGGATTGCATCTGCCTAACCGGATTTCCTTGTGGTATCCAACTCATAAAGATGCCTGGTTCAAGTTCAAGTTCAGTTCAAGTTTATTTTCCATTTCCATTATCAACATTACAAGCAAATACAAATCAAACATACATTATAAATATAGACAGAAACAAATGAAATGTGATAACAATGATTACAAATCAATTACAAGTTACAAAATATTTGTAAAATAGTTTTAACAGAATCTGATATGGAAATGAGGGGATCCACTAAAAAGCATTGCTTGTAGAGCGTGGATCCCCTAAGAAAGTATATCAAACATTTGAGAAATGGGGCTCATTCGCAGGAGTAAATACAATAAGTTAAAATAGAATATTGGAAATAATAACAAGATGGTGAGTGATAGCGAGAAATGATAAAAAGATGACAGAGATACAGGACGATACTAAAAACTAAAAAGAAAACAGACATGAAAGAAAAGAGGGAAGAGAGAAGGAATAAAGTACTGAAAGGGGAGCGAGAGGGAGAGAGAAAGGGCAAAGATAAGTAGGGAGGGGGAGGGAGAGAGATGGATGCACACACACACACAGACAGACAGACAGACAGACACAGATAATATGGAGAGAGAGGGTCAGAAAAAGAGAGAGATAAAAGGGGGGGGGGCAAGACCGAGAGTACAAACGTGGATCAACGAGAGTGTGACTCAATAGATGTAATTGCAGAATGATGTAATTGCAGAAGTAAACAATAAAATCAAAAAATCAAAAATAGCAATGCTTAGATAGTACTAAAAATATACAAACTAATTAATTACTTTGGTAAGACAGTAAAAGAATTATTTTTAGTTTTCTCTTAAAGGAGTGGATAGAGGGGGCCTGTTGAACATCTTTATGGAGTGAATTCCAAAATTTGGGGGCGGTGAAAATAAAAGTATTTTGCGCAAAACGAGTTCTTAAGATAGGCAGATGAAAGTTATCGGCTTGCCTGGTAGGATACCTATGAAAATTGTTATTTTGAGAAAACAAATGATTAAATGCTAAAGGAACCATACTATTTTTATACATAAACATAAACTGCCCAAGCTGAAATTGGTATAAGTCTTGAACCTTTAAAATTTTGTAATCAAGGAAAAGCGGATCAGTGTGAGAACGGGGGTGCGAGAATGAAATAATACGAAGGGCTTTTTTTTGTAATAATAATATTTTGTTAAGTAGACTTTGATGGGTATTGCCCCAAACAAGGATCCCATAGTTGATGTATGGTAGTATAAGAGAAGAATATAATGTAAGTAGAGAAGTAACAGGAATAAACGTTTTCAACCTATTTATGATGCCTATATTTCGGGATATTGTTTTGCAAATTTTATCAATATGGCATTTCCAGGAGAGTTTGTTATCTACATGAAGTCCCAAAAATTTAATTGAGGTAACACTTTCCAATCGGAAATCTTCAATAAAAATGTCAAAAGGTAAGGAATCTATGGTATTACTGAATAAAATATATTTAGTTTTTTGAAGGTTAATTGATAATTTGTTAGCTCTGATCCAATTCAAAATATTAGTTAATTCGGAGTTTATTATGTTAACAAGTGTAAGCGGATCATTGTGAGAGAAGAATAGATTTGTGTCATCAGCAAAGATAATGAAAGATAAAATGTCAGATGCTCTGCAAAAATCATTTATATATAAAATGAACAAGAGGGGTCCCAGAATACTTCCTTGTGGCACACCACAATTAATATTACACAAATTGGAGGAATGGTCATTAAGAAAAACAAATTGTTTTCTGTTAGAGAGGTAATTCCTGAACCACTCCAAGGCCTTCCCACGTATGCCATAATGCCATAATTTATGAAGTAGGATGTCATGATTAATAGTGTCGAAGGCCTTGGAGAAATCCAGGAAAATACCGACCATGTGTGAAGATTTATCGACAGCATGAGCAACTTTTTCAACAAAGGATAATAAGGCGTGAATTGTACTGTGCTTTTCTCTAAAACCAAACTGGAAATTTGAAAAAACGTTGTTATCATTCAAAAATTTAATCGTTCGAGTATATATTAGTTTCTCCAGAATTTTAGAAAGACATGGTAGTAGGGAGATAGGTCGATAATTGTTAATATTCAGTCTATCTCCTTTCTTATAAATGGGAATGACTTTTGCAATTTTCATGGAGTCAGGAACTTGTCCATGAAGTAAAGACAAATTGAAAATGTAAGCAAGAGGATCAACAATATATGGAATTATAGTTTTAAGTATAACGTTATTGATATCATCATAACCGGAGCTTCTTTTATTATCAAGATTAGAAACAATATCCATAATTTCATAAGGGGATGTCGGGGTCAAAAATATTGAATTTGGATTAGGTGCACCAAGAAATTCGGTAAATTGTTTGTATGAGGGCGCTATATCCATAGCAAGGCGGTTTCCGATCGATGAAAAATGGTCATTAAATATATTAGCGATGTTGAGGGGCTGTTGAATAATCTCGCTGTTTGATTTAACTTCTGAAATAACATCTTTATTTTCTGAGACATTCATAGCTTGCTTGAGAATTTTCCAAGTGTTTTGCATATCATGTTTATGTAGTTGTAATTTATTTTCGAAGTATCTTTTCTTTTCAACACGAATGATTTTAGTCAAAGTGTTTTTATAAGATGTGTATTTCAATTTGGCATTTTCTGTTCCTTTTGCTTTATATTTATAATAAAGATTATTTTTGCGATTAATTGAGCGAAGTATGGATTTGGAGATCCAAGGTAGTCTAGGGGACTTTTTATAATTCATCTTGTCATTTCTCCTTTTAGGAAGGTGAATGTCAAATTGACCTAAAAGCAAATCGCAAAATTTATCGTAACAAGAGTTAACCTCTTCTATGTCATAAATACAAGACCAATCCATATTTTCAAGACTTGTACTTAATCTGTTTAAATTGCCTAAATTGACGCTACGTCTTGAGGAACAAGCACCTTGTCGAAAGGACGGTTGTGCTAATTTGTAAGAAGTCATGATTGGATAGTGATCTGTAATATCGGCCAAAATTATGCATGAATCAGGATGAGGTATAATATTAGAGAAGATGTTGTCAATTAGCGTAGCAGATAAGTTTGCGACACGAGTTGGTTTTGACACAAGTGGTAGGAAAGAGGCCGCTAAGAAAGTTTCAA
This sequence comes from Echinometra lucunter, assembly GCA_029962745.1. Lineage (NCBI taxonomy): Eukaryota > Metazoa > Echinodermata > Echinoidea > Camarodonta > Echinometridae > Echinometra > Echinometra lucunter. The sequence continues at coordinate 9,839,975 of CM057153.1, forward strand.
CAAGCTCGTGTGCAATGTTATTGTTTGTAAATTTCAGTATATTTATATTGAAGTCCCCCATAATAAAACAATCCTTGTTGGTAAAAGTGGGACAATTTAACAGGTCAGATAAATACGAGGTAAAGTCATTTGCATTAGAATTTGGAGGTCGATAAACGACACCTGCAATTACATTCCTGGCGCCGGTGATTTCAATTTCTATAAAAAGAGATTCAATAAAGTCATTGACAATTGAAATATTTTCATGGATAGAGTAGCGAAAACTATGATGAACGTACAGAGCAACGCCTCCACCTGTCCTACCCTGTCTGTTTTTGTTAATGAAGCTATAGTTGTTTAAGGAAAATGGAAGGTTAGTGTCCTGGGATAGCCACGTCTCTGTAAGACCTATTATAGACATAGGTTGTGGTGATGGGTTATTCAGTATCAATTGTAAGTCATCGAAGTGCTTGCTCAAGCTTCTTATATTTAAATGAAGTAGGGAGAATGTATTGGTATAAAAATTCTTAACAATATCATTAAATTGGGAAACGGTTACGTATTTACAAAGGGAAGTATGTGCTGGGTCATTGTGATCAAAGTCAAATTGCAGCTCTTCAGCCGATGAACTGATGGCATCAGCAATGAAATTATCATATGTACCTGAAGAATATGTGGGGGTTACATTAGTGGGAGGAGATCTAAACAATTCAAATAGTTCGTCATCTGTTAAAGAGTTAAAAGCGAAATTGTTATCCACACTGGCCATTGAGTGCTAGGAATTAAAACCTGTAGAAAAGAATAATTGCCAGTATTGAAATCAAATGAGACATTGTTCGTACTCTCGTTGATAGAGGAGTAGTGAACGGTGAAGACGACAGAGGAAAGAAATATGCAGTGGAAACAGAAACAACGGTGGTGAATGACGGTCACACAAGAAATTGACAGACAAGATGATGCTCGCAACACTTAACAAATCAAAGCCAAGAGAGAGAAAGAGAGAGAGAGAGGGGGGAGAAGGGGGAGGAGGAACAGGGGTGGTCTTAGAATGTACAAGAATGAGATAAAAGGATGATGATGTAGACAGACTAATGCACACTAAAAAACAAAACAGAACAAACCAAGAAAAAAAGATGAGTCAACAAAGAAGCCAACAAATGCAACAGAGAACGAGAACGTGTAAGACTGAAATAATATAAACTGCGGATACCCTATGGGGAGAGAGAGCAAGTTGCTTCTTAAAAAAAAATAGCTAAAGCAAGGGTACGGACCAACTTGGCCCAGCAAATCTTTACATGCAATTTAAACTAAAATTTTGCAGAATGTGATTTGATTCATCATAGTACGAATTGGTTTGGCAATATCTGGTTTATGTTTTAATAAAATATAGTTAGGTTAGAATTTAATCAATTTGCAAAATCTTACAATACAGTCTTAGTTTTAACTAATTGACAATGCAAAAGAAATAGGATCATATTTGTGATTAAAGAATGTTCATTGATAATCTCTTGCTAGTGAATACAATTACCATATAATTTGTTTGTGGTCAGACGACAATGCATCATCTAGTTTTGTGATCTATCGAGATGGTATTTCAGTGAGATCTTGGATGTAAACTCCATTACAACTTTGGTTGCAATTAATTTGCAAAATATTCCAATCAGATCTGTTGAGCAAAATTATACATCAAAACAAGATATTGGTTGTCAAAAATGTGAAGCATATTTGAATTAGATTGTTGGTTGTGAGCATTGCTGCACAACAAGATTCTGGTTGTGAACAGTCTAATAATAAGATCTTGGTAATGGATAATTTAAGCTACATCTTGATCATATCTTGGTTGTGATTAGTATACTGCTATTAACGATGTACTGCATGATGCTCGCAGCGAGAATCTCGTTGCGAACAACATGTAGCACATTTGCAGTGTCAGTTTTGATCGATCATACTGTATTTTCAAGAAATTTTGATAATGATTAATCTATAGTAATTTTACAATAAGATCTTAGTTGTGAGCAAAGCATATCTCATCACAACAGGAAGCTGGTTGTGATCAATCTACAATGGTCTGTTTCATGACATTACAGATGAGATCAATCCACAAAGTATTTTAACCAGATATTGGTATGGTGAATATAATTTGCATTACAAAGACGTAGGCTAGTCATAGTTTAAAGAATATTACAGTTACATCGTGTGAACAATATATATTGTATCGCAATGAAATATTGGTTGTTATCAATTTCCAATCAGATTTTGTCAACAGCGTATTCAACATCATCGTTATCATAATAGGATATTTGCTTTTAATAATTAACCCTATATTCCTATTAAATCTTGTAAACAATATATACCGCATCACAATAAAATATTGCTTGTTAACAGTTTACAATTTAATCCAAACAAATCTTGTGAGAAATATACAATGCAACACAAAATATATAGGTTGTTCTCAATTTGCAGTGCTTTCCAGTCAGATTTTGAGAACATTATATACTGTATCATGGTCAGGATCACGATAGAATATTTGTTGTCAACAAACATTACTTGTGAGCAATATATACTGTATCACAAAAGAAATTGGTTGTTAAAATGTTTTCATTATATCTCAACTAGATCCTGTGAGCAGCAGCATATACTGCCCAGAAAGATAATTTACAATTCCATTCAGATCCTGTGAACAAAGTGTACTACATTATTGCGATCACAATAAGTTATTGGTTGTTTGTAATTTTTGTATCCAATGAGATCTTGTGAGCAATATATACTGCACCACAATAGGATATTTATTGTTCACAATTGGCAGTGTATTCTAATCAGATTTTTTTTTCTGGCGTTATGTACTATAAAATCATGATCAATATAGAATATTTTATTGTTAACAGACAGATCTTGTGAGCAATGTATACTGCATCACAAAAAGATATTGGTTGTTGATAATTTTCTATGTGCCTCAATCAAATCATGTCAACATTATACTGCCTAACAGTAAGATATTTGTTCTTCACAATTTATGATTCTATTCGGATCATGTGTACAAGGTGGTCTGCATCTTCGTAATCACAATACGTTATTGGTTGTTTGCAATTTGTAACTTATTCCAATCAGATCTTGTGAACAATAAATACTGTATCACAATACGATATAGGTTAGGTTGTCAACAGGTTGAAGATATTCTAATCACATCATGTGAACAAATATACTGCATCACAATAAGCTGTAGGTCGTTTGCAATCTACAGTATGTTTTACAAATGTTGTGAACAATATATATTCCATTAGCAATGTATTCCACTCGAATCAAGTGAACAATAAATACTATATCACCATGAGGTACAGATTGTGATCAATCTACAATTACATATTCCTATCAAATCTTGTGATCATAACAAGGTATTGGTTTTTGACAATTTGCAGCCTATTACAATAAGATCTTGTGAAACAAGGTTCAATCCATTATCATGTTCTCAATGAGTTATTGGATGTTGGCAATTTACAATTTATTCCAATCAGATCTTGTGAGCAAAATATACAGCATCATATATGATTTTGATTGCTAACAGTTTCCAATGTTTTCCAACCAGATCTAGCGAACAATATACGCTGTAATATCATGATCGCAATAGGTTATTGGTTGTTAGCGATAACAATTTATTCCAATCAGATTTTGTGAGCAATACATGCTGCCTAAAATTAAGATATTGATTGTTGATAACTTAGAATTCGGAATAGATTATGTGCATAATATATATGCATCAGAGTAAAGATATTGGTTGTTCACAATTTGTAGTGCATTCTAATCAGACTTTGGTAACATTATATACTGTATCATCATGATCACAATGGAATAAGGATCTTGTGAGCTATATACTGCATCTGAAAAGGTATTTGTTGTTATTAATTTTCAGTGTGTTCCAGCCAGATCTTGTGGACAATATATATGCATCGTCGTGATCACAGAAAGTTATTGGTTATTTGCAAATTACATTTTTTTAAAGTTATTGGTCGTTTGTAATTTACATGTTTTTCCTGTCAGATTTTGTGAACAATACTGCATCACAATAGGTTATGGGCTGGGATGTCAACGATTTAAAGGTATTCCTAATATTCCAGACAGATCATGTGATCGTATATGCAGCTTCACATATGATATTGGTTAACAATTTACAGTATATACTTCGAATCTTATGAACAATATATATACTGCATGAGAGGTAGATATATGCTGTTAACAATGTAAAAAGGAATTCTAACTAGATCTTGCGAGCAGTGAATACTATTTCACCATAAGGTCCAGAATGTGAAATCTACGATTATATCAAGTATATATTTCAATAAATCTTGTGGATGATATGTTCTGCATCACAATAAGGCCTTGGTAATTGCTAAATATATCAGGAAGATCTTGGATGTTATCAATCCGCAGTATACTACTAGGGGATTGTTAACAAACTAAAGCATAACTGTACAAGATGGAGAAGTTAAATTGCCTCATGGTTGTCATGGTTGTGGTTAATAGACTGCATCCATTCGCAACAGGCTCATCTTTGCGAACAATATCCAGTATATATATTAGAATATCGATTTGATAAGTCTATACAGCATCACAGCAAGATATATTATCCAGATGAGGAAACGGTTGCTACATATCAGGTGAGTTCAAGTGATTAACATATTGTGCGAAGTTGAGATTAATGATGGTAAACTACATGACTTGGTCATGTAAGTGAATGAATCATGAAATGGGTTTATGTATCAAATCTGACCAAAATATTTACCTATTCGACCCAGGATGTCCAGGCGTCCTCTCTGTTTCGTTTAACTTGAAGAGTGACCGATGTGTTAACGACTTTAATTTTTGTCATTAGTTTCTTCTCTTTCCTGAGAGTGTAAGCAATGGAGGACAGTCGACCTCTTTCGCGCTTCATCGATGGTGGAAGATCTGACCGTACGGTGATAAGTCGTCGAGCTCCAGCACTTTCCTGGTCGCTTACTCGTTGTCGACGACGAGCGTAATCAGGGTGCTCGAATGCCTTTAGGATTTCATCTCGATCAGCCATCCTGGAAAATCTGATGATTATAGGATCTGGAGAATTAGAGGCGCTTCTAGGAGTGCGAGCAGTCGGAAGGCGGTGTGCGTTGGAAATTGGAATTTTCTCGGCATCATCATATGATATGTTTAGTAGGTCGGCGATTGCTTTAGTAGATTCTACATAGACGTCTTCATCTTTTTTCTGACTTACACCATAAAACAGGAGGTTCATTTTCCTTAGGTGAATTTCCTGTTGAAGCAACTTTTGTTCGAGATCTGCAACCATTTGTCTGCTTGCAGCGATGGCATCTGGAATGGTGGTAGTTTCGACGACAGAGATCCTTTCCGATGTATCATTGACGGAAACCTGTAGCTCAGCTACCGCTTTATTAGTAGCATCCAACTCTGATCTAAAATAAGCAATATCCCGTAGAACTTTATCTAATTTCTGGTTAATCTCACAATTTGATTCCGCTACAGCACTTTTAACTGCTTGCGATATCGCAGTAAGCATACTGGCCGAAACCGCTTCTCCGTGCTGGTTCATGCGTGCATTCGAGCGCGGTATAGCCCCCTGAGCTGCTATGTCGGAATTCGCGGGCGTGGCACTTCCTGGTTCAGTTCTGATAGCGGCATGCTTTACCTTCACGGACGGGGTGGTTCCGGCGTGGTGTACATCCAGCTTCTGGTTCTGTGTTGGCGTTGAGACTGACGCCATTTTAGTTACAGTTTTCGGGGCAATTACAGACTTCTTGCTCCTCGGTCGAAGTTGATATTGCTTGTTTGTATTACTAGCACGTTTCTGGTCGAATTTGTAGCTCATAGCTTGTACGTAAATTGAGTAAATAGGGGTTTTACTCCGCAGTTGCTCTAGACACGCATGCTGTTCTCAGATGCCTGGTTTGTAATTAAGAGTGAAATGAAGCTAAGGGAACTCTAGAATGACAAATTATTGGGGTGCGTGCTGGAGAGAAGGTGCTTCAATCTCT
>CM057153.1:9846473-9868859 GCA_029962745.1 Echinometra lucunter
ATGTACTTAGAGAGGTGCCTTTCTTTCTTTCCTTCTCTCTCTCTCTCTCTTTCTGCAGCATGTTTACAAATTTTCTCTCTTTTCTTTTGTTTTCTACCTGCAGGTTGTCTAAGAAGTTCAGTTACAAGGCTTGTAGAGTATTTTTTTCCCTGTGTGAGTGTATTTGGTGCTATATACATGTAAGTTACATTTATTATCAGTATTATCATTATTCTTTTGTACAATTATTATTACTATTATCATTGTTATTGTTGTTATTATGAAGTTACATTGATAGGCTATATGGATTCACTCTGCAAGAATGTTTAAATAGTAAGCCTAGTATTCATACAATAGCTTTCTGCCTCCAGAAATGTTTGCTCATCTCTTGCTGCATTGAAATTAGAGTTACACATTTTTTGCTAATGGAATAATTTTCTTCTCTCTATTGTCTTTCAATTTCTCTTAACCTTGAGTGAAATCTGATGTTGATGTTGCTTTTGTCAGTGTTGTTGTTGTTGATGATGAGGATGATGATGCTGGCACAAGATCATATGAAGTTGCTTTGCAGCCATACAGAGAGAGAGAGAGAGAAGGGGGAGCACTGTCCAAAAATTCACTGAACAGAAAAAGAAGGATAGTGTTGATGATGATGATGATGATGATGATGAAGATGATGATGAAGATGATGATGATGATGATGATGATGATGATGAGCCTGAGGTCGAGGATGATGATCCCGGCCCAAGATCATATGAAGTTGCTTTGTAATTGAGGTGTGAGGGGGGGGGGGGGGGGAGGGGCACTCTGTTCAAAAATTCACTGACTAGCAAAAGAAAGAAAGGAAAAAAAAACCCGATGATAATGAGGTGGAAGATGATGCACGATGTAGGCAAAAGATCATTCAATTCAATTCACTTTATTCACATCCATAAAAAAGAACAAGTATATACAATACATTTCAATGGGTGTAAAGGGAAAGAATAGGATAATAAAATAAGACGAAAGATTAAAATGTAGTGGACGTAGGAGATCGGCACAGGCCAAAGACCTGTCGAGGCCCATCCCCTTTATGTCAGTTGTTTTGTGATTGAGGTGTGATTGTAGCCATACGGGGGGGGGGGCCGTCGAAAGGTCCAGGGACCAGCAAAACAAAAAAAGACAGCATTGTTGAAGATGCAGGTACACAATCATGAAGTTATTTGTAATTGAGGTATGATTGCAGTGCATACAGGACGGGAAGGGTATTGTCCTAAAATTTACTGACTAGCGAGTAAAAAAAAAATGAGCAGCATTTTTTTTTTTTTGGGGGGGGGCATACACCTATAATGTTTGCAGAAATGAAAAAAAAAATCCTTAGGTCAAAGTCTTTAGGGGGATACGTTTATTATATGTCTATGATCCCACCCCAAAATGACGAGCAAAACTTAACGTGAAAATTTGCTAAGAAAAGAAAAAGCTCACAGGCGTAAGTACAGGATGGGGGGGGGGGGGGGCTTACGCTAGACATTTGGTATGACAAGGTTTATTTTGTTCCAAAATTGGGGGACATACCCTATAAAGTCAACCTACTCTTAACAAATTAGGGGCGCGTACCGCCCTGTCCAGCCATACGTAAGAGGAGTGTATCTGTTTTGGGGAGGGCCAGGAGACATGCATGTTACTGCACGTTGTTGATACATTGCAGATGTAATGATCCATAGTGATTGAAAAAAAAAAAACGTGGGGGCGGTAGGGTAAAGGACAAATTATATTGCTGGCATGGGTTCAAGTGTTTATTTTTTCATTTCCAAAATTATAAGATAAAAAATAAAATAACAAATTTTGAAGAAATCAAACATACATAACTAGTCATATTTTTTCACAATGACAGGATACGCTTACATACTTGAAATATGGAACAAAGCAAATCTACAAAGAATACAGTATTAGCTCTTATAGAAATGGAGGGATCCACTTTTAAAAAAGCAAACCTATGGCGCCGACCATTTTTCCAAGTACCAACGAAAATCAGGCTTGTTTTGGCTTGCGCGCAGCGCGTATAACATTTTCATGAATATTTATGAATATGTATTAGATTTTTGTGACTTATTAACATAATAACATGTGGATCCCTCAAATAATAATAATATTGTAAACATAGCTTGTGTTAAATTTAGTCTGAAAGTGATCAACACAAAATAAAGTCAAAACCAGAACTGCATGTCTTACTAACGGCATCGGCATCAGATAAAGAGAAGGGGTGTAAGCTATTGGGTAATATTGACATATTTTAAATGATTGATGATATGCGAGAGGAAATTCTCACGAAGTCTGGGCGACGGTACGGTAAATGAAAAAATCATTCAGTGCGCATTCGATATGCTAATAAGCCAGAAAACTCTTGGAAAAATGGTCGGCGCCATAGGTTTATAAAATTTTGTACATAAAACGCGGGATCAATTTGACCCTCCATTCCCCCCCCCCCCCCCCCTCCATGGCTGGAAGGATGCAGAAGTGGAGTTTCACCCCCTTGAAGCTTGGTGGTACCACGCTGTAGCGCCACACTGTTTTGTCTTCACCCATGATGGGACTTTGCGTCACCACATATGCTAATGAACGCGCATTAACGCGTCAACTCTCAAAGAGCCGAGAGAGCATATTGTCAAAACTTGCGCAATTTCATAGGAACAATTTTTGCGCTAACTTTTTTAGAAATTTGTTTGGTGCTCCTTTTTTTTAATTTTGGCAGCAAACAAAAGTGTGTCCTGCCTCGGCGACATTTTTTGTCGCCCTATACCCCATAGGCTTGTACACAAAAAAGTGTGGTGACACAGCGTCGTACCACACTGTCGCAACATGTGTGCAAGCACCTTTACTGTAAAAGGCGTTTACCACCGGCGTAAATCCACTCTGAGTGGGGGGGGGGGGGGGATGATTGACTTTTTTGACGATTTTTTTTTCTGTCGATCTCACACTTACGTATAAGCACACCCCCTCACTGACCCCCACAGACCCCCCTGCGCACATTTTAATATTTTTTTTTTTTTTTGGTTTTCAATCGCATTTTCAAATAGAAATTCTGAAATATGATGGTTGTTTTTGACAGATATCCCCCCGGGATTTACGCCAGTGGCGTTTACTATAAATATTCGTCGAATTTTACAACCGGAGATTTTTTACAGTGTATATTCCATCAAAATCAGGAATAAAATCTTCCCTCAAAAACGGCCGTCTCCCCGACTAAACGTGGAAGCTTCTACGATATCCACCATCATTGATTACATTGATTTCTTCTTATTATTATTTTCATTTGCTGAATGTCTAGCTGATAGACTTACCTTCTTTCCTCATCCACCCTCATTGTATCTATACCTTCTCCTATGGGCGTGAAGTCTTTTTCACTGGTTGGCAACGAGATATTTTGTCCTATCAAGGCTGATGATATTTTTCTTGATTTAAAGTATCCGATGTAGAGAGTGCCTGTTGTTTCAGCTATGGCAATTGCATCGGGGCCTAAGATTTACAAATGAAGAATATTATTTAGAAATTTTTATGAGAAAATGAGATCTTGAAGTGTTTAGCGGACTAGACCGAAATACGAGTCATCTATGCGTTAAACTCGTGGGATATAGAAAGACTTCCCAGATCTCCCCTGTTCAACCTCTATCTCACTCTCTTGTAATGTCTCTCTGGCGGAACAGTGTCTTGTTTTCTCTTGTCTTTTTTTTTCTTGTCCTTTTTGCTTGTCTCTTCATGTTATGCAATGTCCTGTCCTGTATTTTTAAAATCTCATTTGTAAGTTTTCTGCACTTCGAGTCATGTTTTGTTGCAATGATATCATGAAAGATGTTATAAACTTAGAAAACAGCCAAGATAATGCTTTCCCGCAGGTTCCCAATAGATTTCAGAATTTTGTACTCGTTTTGTATCCTTGATTATGGAATATTGGAAAAGTAAATAAATTCTTTACTAATTAAGTAAAGAGGGGGGGGGGATAATTGAATTTTTGGACTATTTTTTTTTCTCTTACACACATTTTAATAATATCAATTTTGTGAGCGAACGAAGTGTGCCAATAAAAAATAAGCGTTTTTTTATATTTTTAATCGCATTTTCAAATAAATATTCTAAAATATGACGGCGAGCGAAGAAAAAATAACTTCTTTTCTTGTTTTTAATCGCATTTTAGAAAAGAAATTTTTAAATATGAGCGAGCGAAGCAAGCGAGCCAAAATAACCACTTTTTTGGTTTTCAATAGAAGTTTTGAAGAGCGGAAAATGGTATTTTAGAGCACTTCACAGCTTGAATATGATGCTTATGACAACATCTACTTACTTACAAATAACTATAATTTTTCTTTTCAGTCCTCAAAATTTCTGAGGGGAGCTACGGGGGGGGGGCAAAGCTTCTGAGTGGGGAAATGTCCCCCCATGCCCACCCTTGGTGCCTCCACTGGGGGGGGGGGGCAAAGCTTCTGAGTGGGGAAATGCCCCCCCCCCCCATGCCCACCCTTGGTGCCGCCACTGATTCTATCACTTACTGTCTATCATGGTTGGCGGATTTAAATCACGTTGATTTAAATCATGATTTAAATCGCGATTTAAATCACCATGATTTTTTTTATAAAAATCACTGATTTAAATCACTTCCATTGAAACATGTACATATCATTGACAAATTGTGTGTTCAAGGCAGTTTTAATTCTGCACATCAACTGAAAAACTTTGAATTAACTTTATATCAATTGAAAAACTTTGAATTAACTTTATATCAACAAAAAATCAACAAATCATTTCTATGTACCTAAAACAAATTAAAATCAAGTCAATAAAATCAGCTGATTCCTTAGAAATTAGAGTTTTGTGTTATCAACAGTTACACCATTTTTTTGTAAATGTCAAGTTTTTCTTCTGAAATTTTACATTCTTTTTCAGTTATTAATAGTGAAACAAGTTTGTTATTTATTTCATATCATTTATCACACAATCCAAGACTTTTCAGAGAGCAGTAGTGTAAAAAATATAATATGTAAAAGTCAATGACAAAAGGTTTGTTGGCAGTTTTCCAGTTTTGATCCTTCACAGTTATATTTCTATCATGTGAAATTAAAAAAAAATCATCTAATCATCTAATCCACATGCCTATTTCTTCTTGTTTCATTTATCATACAATTAACATAATGTAGTACAGTCACAATTTGACTGTTGAAAAAAGCTTTCCCATATACCTTTTAAGTCACTAGCTCATTTTATGTTCAGTGGTATGGAAGTTTTGTATTTGCATGTAGCAATGGAAAGATGATTATAAAAACAATTTGCAAAACTCAAAATAAACTTTTTAAACTACATTTAAATCTTTAGATGTAGGTACTGACATGTAAGTTGCAATTAATTATAGTTGTAAATTGTGTCTGATTTAAAATACAATACTTCTTTTTGTAATACATATGTTGCAATATCAGCAGTTTTGCTGGTTTTATCCTTTAAGTCAACTTAAGCTGTATAAGGTCACAAGGGCTTTTTTTTCCTACTTCATGTATCAAACAGATTTTTAGATAACATGTGAATAAGAATTTTAGATTAATGTAAAAATCAAAGTAACATAATGTAGTGTAGTCACCCTTTGACTGAGCTGTCTCTTACATGTATATTGGTCTCCAACACTGACAGTTTTGCATCACTATCTGTAGCAATGGATAAGCTTTAATACCAGTTTGTAAATTTGTCACAAAGCTGTTGATGGCACATTTAGATACAATTTTCACTGAGGAGTGTCTGGAGATTTTCCTCTGGGATTTTTTTTTTAATACTGAGTGGAAATTCACAGAGGGGAATATTCTCTACTCACTGGAAATTCCTTATGGAAGTTTCCTTCATAGCCCTACATGTATGTATGATAGAATTAAGTTCATATACATATTCATCAAATTGATTTTTATTTATCAATTTTGACTAGATTTAATTACAAATCATTATGGTTAAGAAAAATATTAGGAGTGAAATGTATGATAACATTAAAAAACGACTTCAAATGTTTATCGAAAAACACGAATTGTTATCCCCTATACAAAACGGATTTCGTAAAGGACGAGGTACTATCGATAACATTGCCCACTTAGAAAATGAAGTACCAAAAACCTGAAAGTCAATATTAAAACCCTAGCAGTTTTTATAGATATCAAGAAAGCATTTGATTCTCTATGGACCAAGGGGCTCCTGGTCAAATTGAGCCAGTTAGGTATCAGAGGTAACATACTCTTATTCCTGAAAAACATACTATCACAACGTACCTTTCAAGTACGAGTGGGGGAACAGCTCTCATGTGTGATGGAAACTATTAACGGTATACCGCAAGGTAGTACCCTTAGCCCAGAATTATTTAATCTTATGTTACATGATATCCCTGTCTCATCAACCATACATAATTTGCTATATGCAGACGATTGCGTGATATGGAAATCTGGAAGCAATATTAAAGAGTGCTGCAAAGAAATGCAGGAATATTTGAACTCACTAAATGAATGGTTTCTATCGTGGGGACTGTGCATATCTCATGAGAAAACCGCCCCTTTGCTTTTCTCCCATTCCATCCGAGATGAACCCCTCCAGATATCCCTAGGGGACAATATCCTTACCCCTCGGAAAGAACATAAATATCTTGGCGTTATTTTCGACACAAGATTAATCTGGAAGCCCCACATACAAGATATAGTGCAGAGGTGCAAAAAAAGAATAAACATACTGAAATGCCTATCTCATGCCAACTTCTGTAGTAATGTTCAAGAATTGCTTCACGTATATAGAGCAATTATACGCTCTATAATGGATTATGCTTGTGAAGCATATGATTCGGGAACAACAAATGTGAAGAACATCCTAAACTCATGTCAGTATCAGGCCCTTTTAATCTGTGCAGGAGCAAAAAAAGGAACCTCCCTTAGAACCCTACAGGTGGAATTAGGAGAAATGCCCCTAGACCTCCGTCGTGAAATGCTTAGTATAAGACTGAAAAAGCGTATAGATAGCATCCCAAACCATCCCATGAAATTAGACCTCCAAGAATGCTGGCAATTTAATTTCTATACAGACCAAAACACTAGAAAACATTTCGGACAAAGAATCTCAAAATTACCAGACGCTCTTCCGTATGGTATGGAAGAGATCTGCACTTACACCAATATACCCTACTGGCATTATGAGTTTCCTCTAGTATCTATGGAAGTTAGCAACTTTATCTCAAAATGTGACAATGTCTTGTACCAAAAGCAAATAAGTCTTGAAATAATCCACCAGAAATGGGACAAATTTCTACAAATTTTTACAGATGGCTCGAAATGCCCAGACACAGTAAAAGCAGCTGCAGCATTTCATGTACCGTACTACAAGTACACAGAAGCCAAAAGACTACAAAATTACACCTCTTCATACAGAGCAGAACTAGCAGCCATCATCCTTGCTTTGAACTGGTTAAATCAATTACCTGGTCTTTATACAGGAGCAACTATCTTTTGTGACTCGCTCAGTGCTTTACAGGCCATCAAAAGTAAAAAAGAAGAAAACTTTATTCACGAAATACTAATGTTGAATACTCAACTCCATTACAAAGGAATACAAGTGGCCTTTGAATGGATACCAGGTCATTGTGAAATTAGTGCCAACGAGATGGTGGATAAAGCAGCCAAGCAGGCCTTACACCACATCGAAACTGATATTCATAACAAGATGAGTAAATGCGAATCCAACAGTATCCTTAGAGCCTATTACAATCACAAATGGCAAAGAAGATGGGACGAAACTAGCTCTCCACTAAAAGACATTCAAAAATCAGTCATGAAGACATTCAAATGTACCTTACATCACAGAAATAGTGAATCAATTTTACATTGCCTACGAATGGGCAATATTGGCCTAAATGAGAACCAGCTACTGCTGAACAAACATGAAACAGGTTCATGCAACAACTGCGGAGTTCTAGAAACAACGTCCCACTTCTTGACCAAATGTCCCAAATATTTAATTATTATTATTGTTTTGGCGTCACCTGTGCCTGGGAGGGGAAAAGCGAACTGAATCACTGTAACCCTCAGGTCTCTCCTCCCGATATCACTATTGGGGTGTGCAGGTGGACCACATACACCGGGGTTTCCCCCTACTCTTATACGAATAGTGCAGTGGGATCTTTAACGTGCAAAGGTGGTGACTCTCCTTTACACGGGACCTCCATTTAACGTCCTATCCGAGGGACGGAGTGTTTTCCACTGTAGCATAGCCTGCGTCTATGAAACAGGGGAGGGGCACGATAACACACAACGTAGGCTTCAGTCATCCGCCTTGGCTGGACTCGAACCCACGGTCTTTTGGTTCGAAAGGCAGACGCTTTACCGACTGAGCCAACTCGCTCCCTCTTGAGAGGACGATGCTATTAGTGGAAACTAATCAGCTGGAAGAAAGTGATATAATAAGATTACTCAACTCATCAGAGTATTCTCATCAAAAAGCCCTAGTGTCCTTCGTAAGAAGGACACAGATTAACCTACACTAAGATACACAGTTATATAGCAAACCATGATGTGAGAGTTTCGGACGTAAATAATTTTCCTCATTCAGATACGTTCAGCTTAGCCATACATTATAATCAGGTGTCTAAACTTGTACGATAAGACGTATGATAATTATTATGTTATATTGATTATACTCGGACATATATATTTCGATAAGCAGTACTATGTATGATACAATTATGACATTAAGGAGAGTACAGGAAAATTCGCAGGAGAAAATGCTAATTGATCCAAAATTCGAACAATATGTTCCAGCTTTAACTTCATTATTGTTAAACGAGCAACTCTGACATTCATTATTATTATTTGATGTAATTAGAAATTTATGTAACTATGAAGTCTTCTTTTATATTCCATAAGCGATGGATTACTTAGATAAACTTTATTTATAACGTGCCCTGTGAAAAAAAGGGAGCGAGAGAGAGATCAGAGAGAGGGAGAGAGAGAAAAGAAAAAAAAAACAAAGGGAAAACAAAAGAAAAAGAAAGGGAATAGAGTAGAAAGAGAATAGCAGAAACGAGTATGAGAATGGGGGAAAAGGAGAAAGAAAGACAATAAAAAAAAGAACAGTGATATATAAATAAATGAAAGACAGAAAAACGCGTGGAATAATGAACGAATTCGTAGATGAACCATAGGATTAATTATTGTGTAGTCATAGAGTTAAATGCCAAATGTGTGTAATTATATTATTTTTAGGCACACCTTTACTAACAACATTGCACTTCTACGACCCGAAAACCCAGAATATCTGTTAACGATTTGATTGATTATGTACTCCTTTTCCCTTCAATTTATATGCTGTTTATATATCAGTCGGTCGGAGAATTCCAAAATGACAGGTCTCACACAGATCGTGTCTGGTATTGGAGGGGCATGCGCGCGCAATCAGCTGAGAAGCCTGTTCCATGTACCGAACAGGGCTGGGCAGAAAATACGATAAAAACAGACACATGATCTACGATGATCACCCGTCATGAATCTCCCATAAAATTGCTCAGAATAAAAAAATAAACTATCGGTATTTATATAGTTCCAATGCAAATTAAACCCAAACGATATTTTCTAAACTGGCGTAAATATTCAATATTGAATGACAAGCGCCGTTAAACCAAAACAACAACAACAACAGATGGTTTGATATCGTAGAATACTTAAAAGATGATGCAAAGCTTGAATTTACCTTAAGTAATCAGATTTTCTATAGGGTTATACATAAACTACTGTGCAGTGCATTGCAATTGTCATAACTGGCGAAAATCAGCAGTTTATTTCATTGACTGTGACTCTATATGTAATTATATAGTTAAAGAGGATAGTAATATAATTATCATGTAAAAAGAAAGCAAACGGTAAAAAGAAAGCAAACGGAAAAAAATTGCCCCTTCCCTCCGGGACTCGAACCAGGGACCTTGAGCATGTGAGGCAAGTGCTTTGAAGGTATACCTGAAAGCAGCTCATAGAGATAACACGTAGATTAAAAACGGAATTCTAATATCAGGTTTTCCAGTCAAAATTTTGACATGTTTCCGACATTTGATTAAAAAAACATATGAATGCATAAGATAGACAATTTTCTCAGCTGCAACATACTTAAAGATGGGCGAAAATCAAGCAGAAATAAGGAAGATTTTGATCAAAGAAGACGAGAATTTAGAATCAAGAATTACATAAAGGTCATATCCCATAGAGAATACACGTAAAATGAGAAAAATTGACATTTTACCTTTAATCGTGAATTTAGACCGTGATAACCCCAACAAAATGAGTAACAATGAATACCATACTTGTAGAAAATTGTCTCAGCTACAACATATCGTAATCTCGGCGAAAATTGATGAATAGTAAGCGAGATAGTCTCGGTTAAAGGAATAAAATATAACGTCAAAAATTAAAAATCAATATTTTGAGTTCACATAAGAATAGGATGACGTCATAGCATCGACAGAGTAAAAATTTGTCATGGATTCAAATCTACAACTCATAACCTTTCAGAATATGTAAAAAAATTGGGGGTCTCCACGCATTCAGCGAAAATTGATGAATATTAAGCGAGATAGTCTCGGTTAAAGGTAAAAAATATGACGTCATAATTGAAAAAAATGAAATTTTGATTTCACCTGAGACTATGACGACGTTCCGACTGCTCAGCCCTCAAATTTTTTTCGTAAATTCAAATCTTCATTTCATAGGCTTTCAGAAAATGCAAAAAAAATTGGGGGGTCCTCATGATATTTAATGAACTATGGCAGATTTCAAAAGGGCATGTGTTTGCATGTTTTTTCCATTATTTGCCCCATAGACGCGCGCACGGATTTTGAACTTTCACGCGCGCATGTGGCCTTATGAGGAGTTGAAATCGACTTTCAATTGTTGTGAATGGTTAAGAAAAGTATTAGGATCGCAAATCAAGTGAAAAAACGGTGTTTTTACGTTTTCTTAGGTGTACGCGCGCAAATGTGGCGCGCGCGGACGCGGACGCGCTCAAATTTTTGAAATGCTTAAAATGGCCTGAAACGTGTGCAAAATGAATATAAGTCGATTCTGAGCATTTTTAATTTTTGCGCGCGAACCGACGCGCAGACGTACGCGTACGCGCGTGTCTAAGTGAATGGAATTATTCAGATTGATATGAATATTCATCATGCTAAGTATGACTGAAAAATGACATTCCGTTAAGAAGATATGATCATGAAATGATATTTACAAAATGGCGCCTGGATGACGTCACGATGATCCGATGAACTTGAAAAAGATTTTAAAAAACCCGAGATCTCGTAAGGACTGATAATTCATGAAAATTTCACCAAAAAAAATGACTGGGCCAGTTCTGAGATTTCGACTGCAAAAAATGGGTACCAATAAAGAGAATAATTAAAAGTAATAATAATAATAATGAAAGAAAATTCTGACGAATTGAAAAGGTGATCAGTCAAAGATGACAGACCACCTAATAATAATGAAAGAAGATTCTGACGAAATGAAAAAGGTGGTCTGTCAAAGATGACAGACCACCTAATAAAGAAAAGAAAATTCTGACGAAATTAAGAGGTGATCTGTCAAGGATGACAGACCACCTAATGAGCTGAACTGAAAATTAGATGCCCGAAACTGTAAATAAGATGCATGAAAGTGATAGTGAGATGTGAGAAACTGCAATTCATAGAATATGGAAAGCAACATGTAAAACTAGAAAATCAAGTACAAATGACAAAATATAACTGTTACAATACCAAGGTCATTTCGGCTAGGAGTGACAGCCTCCCTATTTCCACCATCCATATCGGCCCGAAAAACTTGGTTAGATGCATAGTTTTCGGTCCAGTAGATCTTCTTATCGACTGAGTTATAAGCCAAAAAGAATGGGTAAATGGTCGGGATGGAAGTGAAGTTTAATTCATCTTGAAGATCCGCTACGTACATTGTTCCCTCTGCATAATCAGTTACGACGATCTTTACAGTTGATTCTAATATGGGTAAATGACAATAAGGTGAAGTAGATATCATTGAGTATACATATCATTATGAATATGAAGGGTTTTGCACTAATACTCATACCATTTGCTCATAATTTTACTTTAATCGTGTACTCACTCGATAGATAATTGTCCTACTTCTGTGTAAATAAGTTTGAATAAAATGGAACTCCCTCTTCTGCTAACAACAAGCATTAGCTATTATGTGTCTCGCCCACTTATAAAAATAACTAGAAATATCGCGATCTCCGTTGTCACGCAACAGAATTGTATCCAAAGCTCATAGTTCCCTCGCCAACTTCGTTTAGCAGGGGCAATAAGATAGTTTTGCCGGAAAACTTCAACACCTCTGTAACATGAAGGTCCCCCAAGTGTATCTATGACCTGATTATGGTTTAAAAAGGGAGCAATGGTTGCAAAGTTATTTGTCTTTTGAGACTCTTGCAGCTAATAAAATATAGAAATAATAGACAATAAGTGATATATAACGTAGCCTGAAGGAGATTTTTAACCACATTTTCGTATTTTCGTGTACCCCTCATTTCGGTTTATTTTCTTCACTTATGTATCATTTCTATATTTGATTATGTAGTTATGTATCATTCTTCTAATTATGTATAATTTCGAAATTATTTTGATATTATTAGGTGGTCTGTCATCTTTGACAGATCACCTTTTCATTTCGTCAGAATTTTCTTTATTATTAGGTGGTCTGTCATCTTTGACAGATCACCTTTTAATTTCGTCAGAATTTTCTTTCATTATTAGGTGGTCTGTCATCTTTGACAGATCACCTCTTAATTTCGTCAGAATTTTCTTTATTTATTTTTCTTTATTCTAGACACTTTTTTGTGCACTCGAAATCTCAGAATCGGCTGGTTCAAATTGTATGAAATTTTTGTCAGTTATCAATCGTCATAAAATCTTGCCGTTCCAATTATTTTCATGTTCATTGGGTCATTGTTACGGCGCCATTTTGTGAAATTCACCTTAGGGTCATATCTTCATAACGGATGGTCATTTCTCATTCATGTTTGGCACGATAAAAGTTAATTTGAATTCAATAAATTTCAGAGAGTCAGACGCGCGCGTGCAAAAATTAAAAATGCTGAGAATCGCTTCAAATTCATTTTGCACACGTTTCAGTTCAAAAATTTGCGCGCGTCCGCGTCCGGATGCGGTCATATGCGCGCACACATCCCAAATAACGTTAAAACGCCGTTATTTCACTTGATTTGCATTCCTGATATTTTTTTTAACAATTTCCATCAATTTAGAACTGATTTTGACTAACCATATGGTCGCACGCGCGCGTCAAAGTTCATATTTCGTGCGGGCGCCTATTAGGCAAGTAATGTAAAAACACGCAAAAAAACATGCCCCTTTAAAATCCGTCAGAGCTCCTAAGAATGCGTGGAGACCCTCAATTTTTTTACATATTCTGAAAGATTATGAGTTGTAGATGTGAATCCATGACAAATTTTTTACTCTGTCGATGCTATGACGTCATCCTATTCTTATGTGAACTCTAAATTTTGATTTTTAATTTTTGACGTTATATTTTTTTACTTTAACCGAGACTATCTCGCTTATTATTCATCGATTTTCGCCGAGATTTCGATACGATGTAGCTGAGACAATTCTCTACAAATATGTATGCATTATTACTCATTTTCATGACGTTATCATGGTCTAAATTCACGATAAAAGGTACAATGTCAATTTTTCTCATTTTACGTGTATTCTCTATGGGACATGACCTTTACATAATTCTTGATTCTACATTCTCGTCTTCTTTGATCAACATCTCCCTTATTTCTGCTTGATTTTCGCCCATCTTTAAGTATGTTGCAGCTAAGAAAGATCTCTATCTCATTCATTCATATTTTTTTTAGACACTGTCGAAAACATGTCGAAATTTTGACTGGAAAACCTGATATTAGAATTCTGATTTGAAGCTACGTGTTATCTCTATGAGCTGTTTTCAGGTATGCCTTCAAAGCACTTGCCTCATATTCTCAAGGGCCCTGCTTCGAGTATGGCACGCCATAAGGGAATCAAATTAAAATATATTTCACTTGAACAAATATATGTTTCTTTTTCACTAAACCATTTCACTCCAGCAAATTTATATTTCACTTCTTTAAAAAAAGCATCCCACTTTTCACAAAAATTCGTTTCACAGTTTCCACAAAAATATTATTTCATTATTCACAAAAATATATTCCACTTTCTTCCAAAATACATTCCACTTTTTCACAGAAATATATTTTACTCTTCACAAAAATATATTTCACTTTTTTCCAAAATTCGTTCCACTTTTCACAGGAATACATTTCACTTTTAAGAAAAAAAAAAATCATTCCTCTTTCTCTCATACCAAAACCTTTTCACTTTCTGCCAAAAATATGTTCCTCTTTTATCTCGGCCTAAAGCGATCTTATCGACCTGGGTGAGCTTAACGGCCTTGGCGAGCTTATATCTGGCTTAGCTAGCTAGCTCATATACGCGCGTTCTATCGACGGTGTACCTAAAATCCATTCCTCTTCTCTCACCGAAACCATTTCACTTTCTCTCAATAATTTATTTCACTCTGCCAAAAAAAATACGTTCCTCTTTTTTCTCGGCCTAAAGGAGGCGCTATTGGCGAGTTTTGCTAGCTTGTAAGCTTGGCGCGGGCTATATCTTTAATTCAATTCAATTCAATTCAATTCAATTAATTTTTCTCAGTATAAAACAATACAAATAGTACAAACATTAAATAAATCAGACATGGATATAAATAAAGTATTATACTGAAAGGGTAGCAGCCAAAAAGAAGTTAACCTTATGTACGGCCGACCCAAATAAAATAATACATTATTTGAACAATTAAAGTAGAAAAGGAGAAAGAATTACCTAACTAACCCAAACAAACAATCAGAATAATAATTAAGTAAAAAATGAATAAGTAGTGATGATTTTATATTTACAATTTCTCCTAAAAACATTAAGAGAGCAACTATCCTTAAGATCCTTTGATAAAGTATTCCAAATTAATGGTCCCCTATAAAAAATTGAGTTTTAAAATAATTTTGTTCTTACTTTAGGTATATGAAAATCATTATTGCCCCTGGTTGTACAATTATGTACATTACGATTTAAAACAAAATAATTACATATTGACTGAGGTAAAAAATATTTATAACACTTGTACATAAAAATTGCAGTCTCATGATTGTAAAAGTCATAAAATTTCAAAATCCTCTGAGACTTAAAAATTGGTTCTGTATGAGCATAAAAAGACGAATGATTAACAATTCTTATTGCACGTTTTTGAAGTTTAAAAATTCTATCCAGGTGTGAATAAGAAGCACTGCCCCAGGCAAGAATACCGTAACTTAAAAGAGGTGCAACAAATGCGTGATAAATATTTCGTAAAACAGTAATTGGAAAATTGCGTAATCTGTACAAAATGCCTATGATTTTTGAAATTCTATTACAAATCAGATCAATATGAGGAACCCATAGCAATTTACTATCAATTATAATACCAAGGAATTTGACTTGCGATGCCTTTGCTACACTAAAATTTGCTAATTGCACCTGCAGATTGTCAATGCATATTTTTTTATTTGTAAAAACCATATACTGTGTTTTAGAAATATTTACAGATAATTTATTAATGGTCAACCAAGAAGTCACCTTTTTTAATTCATTATTGAATTGCACTTGCAGAACATCAACATTATCATGTGTCATAAAAATATTTGTATCGTCGGCAAATGAAATATATTTCAATTTCGAAGATACATTGCACAGATCATTTATATACAAAGTAAATAAAAGGGGCCCGAGGATAGAACCTTGGGGTACTCCACACCTTAAGTCCTTATAATTTGATTGTTGACTATTTAAAGTTACAAATTGTTGTCTATGACTTAAATAGTTGTTTAAAAGATCCAAAATTTTCCCCCTTATTCCATATTTGAATAATTTTTTCATGAGTATTCTATGGTCAAGTGTGTCAAACGCTTTCTGTAAATCCAAAAATAAGCCAATTGATACACCTTTCATTTCAATAACACTAGTAATACTTTGAATAAAATCAAGTAATGCTGAAGATGTGGAATACCCCACCCGAAATCCATGTTGGTTCGGACTAATAATATTGCACTCATTGATAAAATTCAGTAATCTAACATATATACATTTCTCAAAAATCTTTGAAAAAACAGGTAAAATGGAAATTGGGCGATAGTTTGTAAGTATTTCAGGGCAACCACCTTTAAAAATGGGAATAACCCGACCAATTTTCATTTGTGTCGGAAAAATCCCTGACTCAAGGCAAGCATTGAATATTGCACATAAAGGTTGACACAAAAAATAAATACTTTTTTTATCACTCTCATATCAATACCATCATGGCCCACATTTGACTTGTTTTTAAAATTTTTTACTATTTCAATAATTTCACCTATGGTTATTGGATTACAATACATTGACTTTTCAATACCCTTAATATGAGTGGTGACATCTTGACTAGGTGAGTTTGTAAAACTACTATTTAACTTGAATCCAATGTTTACAAAATAGTTATTCAAAATATCAGGGAACAAGGTTGAATCTGTAACTTCATCTCCGTCAACAATAACTTTGCGTATATAAATTAAACGCCTTTATGTTCTTTACACATGGCTGTATTGATCACATTCCATGTTTTCTTCATATTGCCTTTGGCACAGTTAAACTGATCTTTATAATATTCAATTTTACGAGATTTAAGTTTATTGGTTAGAAGATTCCGCATTTTTTTTGTATACCTTTATCCGATAATTTGAAGGATTTTTAAAATAAAGTTTATATAAACGAGATTTTTTCTTAATCAGATTACGAATTTCTTGCGTAATCCATGGTTTATCTTTTCTTTTTGTTTTGAACTTTGTTTTCTTGATTGGAAATTCCTTTTCATACAATATAGAAAATTTATTTATAAAATCATTATAGCGAATGTTTGGATCATTTAAAGATAAGGACCAATTGAAAGTGCTTATGCGTTCAATGAATTTATTGATATTTACATCAGATATATCTCGTGATTGAAAGCATCCATTTTCTTTTTGAGAACATTTAAGGTCACAAATACAATAAATAGTAAAATGGTCACTAATGTCATTTACAAGAATACCTGATGATATATGGCAAGTAGCATTTGTGAAAATATTATCAATCAAAGAAATAGAAGTACTTGTAACACGAGTTGGATAAGATATTAGAGGTGACATGGAAAATGACAACAGCAAATCCAAATACATATTAATGTAATGCACAGTGCCAACTTTAAGCAAGTCCAAATTAAAATCACCAAATAGATACAACACTTTATGTTCAGAATTTACAATATTTAAAGTCTTTTCTAAATATGTCAAAAAATCTGGAATGGACTGGCCTGGTGGTCTATAAATTACACCTAATACAATTGATTTATTGCACATAGATAATTCTACAAAAGTGCTTTCAACAAATAAATCATTAACCTCTAGATCTTGGCGTTGTCTATACTGCAAATTGCTTTTTACATATAGCCCAACACCACCTCCTCTTCGAATAGTACGTGCATTGCTAACAAAAGAGTAATTTTGAAGATTATAAAGGCTTTATAATGTATACTGCTTAAACCATGTTTCGGTTACACCAACAATAGTTGGCTGAAAATCTAGAGATGACAAATATGTAGTTAAATTATCAAAGTTGTGGGATAAACTGCGACAGTTGAAATGCATACAAGATAAGCTGTTTTCTAGCCGAGCCTTTGTAAATGTAGATTGGAGATGATTATTAAATTCACTAACAGAATAGTATGTTTCTGGTGGCAAAGGTATGTTATCTTCAGAACCAGCAGGGGTTAAATATTCATGTAATCTATTCAGATCAGATCTATACTCATCACTACAGTTTGAATTATTTAATACGTCAAAAAAAGACATTGGGAAAATAAACTAAAGGAAAGAAATCACAAAACACACACACACATAAAATCAAAATTAAAAAACAAGCAAAGAACTACAAAATTTATTACAATAAATCAAAATATAATGCAATTAAAAGACAAGTTAAAATTTACTAATCAAAGTTAATAGTAGCCAGTGAGTGCTCACTTGGAGAAAATAATTACTACTACAGCTGACCATGTTTACCATGTTTGTATACACATTCATGGAATGTTTACTCTTTACAGTCTGTCCAAGTCTCTCTTTGAGTTGATTTGTTTCTTTGACTCGTTGCCATTTGTTTTGACAGACACAAGGATCCTTCCATCCATTGACCATGCTTTTGAGATTTTACATTCTGGTTTTCTTGCTTCAGTTTGTGCTTGCCAAAGCAGACGCCGGTTGGTATCTGTCAGATCTTCATAGATGCTGATTCCTGTATTTTTCGATTTCAGTTGTTTACGATTTCTCAACAGGTCTTGACGATGTTTGTAGGATACCAATTTGACGATGATGGGTCGTGGTTTTGGACGGATTCCTTCAGGTGGTGGTCTTTGTCGATTCACACGGTGGCTGCGATCAATTGCAGAGAGTGGTAGATCTACCATTACATCTTTAGCAATGTTTATCACTATTTGATCAGTACTTTCTCCTTCTGTTTCCTGCACACCGAATATACGCACTGTATTTCTACGCGAGTATTGCTCCGCGTCGTTGGCTTTCTTCTTGAGACACCTAATTTCCTCAACATCCTGCTCTCTCTCCTTATGTAAATCAGTGATCTTCTTCTGACATGTTGATAATTTACTTTGAATTTCAAGCAACTCTCCGTCATGATGTTCAATCTGACTGGACAGACGACTGCACTTTTCCTCCATGGCATGCTGACAAGCGGTTACCTGATTAGAAAGGTCAGATATTCGACCATTTTGGCTCTGCAGACGATTTGTCAGGTCACTTAACTTCTCCTCAAGCGACGACTGTGAAGCATTAATCTTTGTGTGTAGAGCAGTTAGTTGATTTCCCTGTAACTCTAGATGATTTGATAATCTGCTAAAAAGCTGGCCAGTAATTTCACCAACTACTTCTTTCAAACGTGCACGAAATTCTTCATCTTCAAGAGAATCAAGTAGAGTTGTTTTTATGCGAGAAGAAGTACGTGGTTCCGCCATTTATATATGTAAACGGTGTACTAACACAAAGATGAAGCGATGGGACTGGGTTAACGAAAACTAGAAGTTGGATCAAAAGTCATACGACGAAAGTCTGCAATACTCACAAATTTCTATCAGAATATCTCCAAGTGGCACTGATGATTGGAATATGTTTGATCTACATCATCTTTCAGTACGTCTTATGTGTTATGTTTTAAGCTTGAAAATGAGCATGGTCTACTTAGTTTGTACAGATGGTTTCAGCTCAAGTATGATTCTTTCGTATCGAAGGATGACTCTCCCTTTTCCGTGTGCTTTAACCCATTCCTGACAGGAATTATTTAAAGCCTAATTTGATCAGCTTTTATTCTTCAAATTGGCAACACCAACATTCTTATTTTATTGCTAC
This sequence comes from Echinometra lucunter, assembly GCA_029962745.1. Taxonomy (NCBI): domain Eukaryota; kingdom Metazoa; phylum Echinodermata; class Echinoidea; order Camarodonta; family Echinometridae; genus Echinometra; species Echinometra lucunter. The sequence continues at coordinate 9,866,004 of CM057153.1, forward strand.
ATTTTTCTTATAAAACGTCATGTATCTGAAATGAATATAAATTGACAGAAATTATGATGAGAAGTCAAAAAGTTGCCAATTTGCAGGGGGAAAACCGTGATTTTAAACCTTGTCACATTGCCAATTTAAGGATTTTAATGGTTATTTTCCTTTAAAAAATTTTCAGCATCAAACAACGAATATTGACACAACCAAAATGGGCATGGTTTGTGTAGAATTTTTTGCTCTTTCTGCTCATGTATTTGGTATGATTTTTAGGGCTTTGCATCAAAAGATATTAGGCCAAACCACAAAATGTGGACCTCTGTCACGAATGGGTTAAACCTAAGAACTAATATAATATATTTTATCTCATTCCAGAAACATTTATAAAACTCCGCACTAACCTCATCTCCGCCAGGTGATTTGTTATTCTTCCTTGATATAATGGTTCGATAACATTCCTTTTCTATTAAGGGACCTTTGAAACTAAGTGCATCGTTTCCATTTTATTGATTTAAATCCTTGTTCTTGAAAAAAGTTTCAACATCGGCATTGCAAGACAGTATCTTCATAATACTGAGCACAATTTTATGTTATACTCGATAGTAAACATATAAATTTTCATTCTGAGTTGTAACAGTTTTATACCCTCAAGTATTACAGAGTGCATTTCCTTTTTCTTACGTCTAAGGGGTTATCTTTTCAAAAATATTATGTTGATTTTCCCCCATGTATATTGATGTTGGTTATCCAAATCTGTGTTTAATACACTTACAATACTGGCGTAAATTCATGTACTGCCATGGTGAAATGATAAATGATAAAATGATACATGTAACTGTACAGAAAACAGTGGTTAAAGGAGAATCCAACCCAGGCATCAGCATGCTCTTTGTGAATAAAGATGACCAAGAAGAGTAAACAGTGAAAGTTTGAGCAAAATCAGATAATCTGTTCAAGAGTTATGAATTTTCAGTAAATCCCTATTATAGGGATCCTTGAGTTAGCAACTTTGCCAGCATCTGTGACGTCATCGTGGACAACTCTTCATTCATTTTGTACACAGAATTTAACATTTTCTTTATTTTCAAGAAATTTTTTTTTGATTTATTGTTTGAGTATTACATGGCTATATCAATTCTGCAAGCATTTTGGGAAGAATTGTGTTGATTCCTGACTTGAAATTTCATATAAATCAATTTTTTTTAATTATCTACAAAAATGAATTGAGAGTTGTCCACGATGACGTCATAGATGCGGGCAAAGTTGCCAACTCAAGGATCCCTATAATAGGAATTCACTGAAACTTACAAAATTCATAACTCTTGAACAGATTGTCCGAATTTGCTCAAACTTTCACTGTTTACTCTTCTTGGTCATCTTTATTCACTACGAGCATACTGATGCCTGGGTTGGATTCTCCTTTAATGGTAAATAAAAGCCACGAAAAATGCATAATTCGAATGGTTTGTCGATTCCCCATTTATCAGGCGTGAATAAACTTAAGGTATAAATGTTATAAAATGTACGTTAAAGGCATTGGCTAACATTGTTATGATTTTTAAAAAATCTCATATTGTTACTTAAAAATGGGATAAACATTAGGGTTATAGTGTAAAAATACCAGTGTGAAAGTTTCAGAGCATAATATCCACGGGAAGTATTTTTAAATATTAGAAATGTGACCCAACGTAAGGAGTGCGCATGCGCACATGACCCAACGGACCGCACTGTGTGTATTGACGTATCACGCAGCGGAAGGGAAGTAACGGTATTTTTTAATTCGCGCAAACGGTCCTCTTAGTTCAGTGTCTCTCGAGACGAAAGCTAATAAAATCGCGGTTTGCGTCTAACTTACAGCTTTTCCTTCCAAATTATGATTGGTTTCAGGGTTTTTGAGTATAAATACAAGTACTCATACACATGTTTCATCTTAGTTTGAGAATTTTTTAAATCAGCTGCTCACAAAGTTAGCCAATGCCTTTAAAAGGCGGGATGTCCTGCTGATGTCAGCAAGACAATGCAGACATGCAAGTTGCCGAGGGTGTCAGGTATTCATGTCCGCGTCAATATGTGGACAATATGGGCGAGAATATCATTCTGAACAATAAAGATACCCATTCACCATGGAAACCCAGCAAGACGACTCAATATTATATTCACTTTCATTACAAATTAGACAAATTCCCATGAACTGAATAAACCGGCATTTTCCTGTACGCCGTGGCAATTCCTGATGCATACCAAATGGTCATCAGTAAGGGCATTTTGCAATGGTTACAAGATCGTAATTATTTAATGATATCGGAAGGTTAATTAAGACATAGCCTGTTATCTAGATAAGTAACTTCATAATCATTCACCTGCTTTTATTTCACAATTTCCTGGTCCGACATTCATGATACCTTCAGTGGGGAAGGAATCCGAGTTGGCTGGTTTCGGTAAACTTCGCATCATTCGTCCTTCAACACCTGGTACAGGCTTACACGAGGGATCTTTAGGAGGTACAGCACTCCACAGTTTGCCTGAAATTAGTAAAATATTTCATCAGTGCATGATCATGCGTGTTAACCATGGGGCCATGGGGATGCTGCACCCCCCCCCCCTTAAAAAGAAGGGTAAAAGGCAAAGAATGTATATAATAAGCTTCTGAAATAACAATTTCATAATTTTGAAATCACATAATAAGCAAAACTCCAACATGTGTCCAAAGCGCACTTGAACCGTTTTAGTCCTCGTTCTGGTTACAACGTTGCGACAACCTGGACAAAGCAGAACCAGTATACTATTTTTCTGTTTAACCGTTCTCTTAATATTTGTTTGTCTTTTTTCCCTTAAAAATAAAAAAAATCAAACATTTTTCTTGATTCCGTT
>CM057153.1:9869359-9975872 GCA_029962745.1 Echinometra lucunter
TCACCAAGCAAGTTAATTGTTTTAAGTAAATCTATACACCGCAGATATATGTTCATCCTTTTATTATATACTTGACTGTCCCAAAGTGATCAAGGAAAGAAGAAAAAGCATAGTATGGTTTAATTTAATTGCTAAGACTTATTCAAAGAAATGGTTCATTTCTGCTCTGTTTTCTTTTCTTTTCTTTTTCAGCTACCAGCAAGACACCCTGGAAATGATTGAGAGACTAGAAAGGAACGTGGAAGAGGGACAGACTTCTGTCTTTGAAGATTCTGGGAAGGACGTTCTTTCTCCCAAAATGCAGCTGTGGAGACTAAAGGAGCAGACCCTTGTTGAAATGGCATGTACTCATGCTAGGCTGGCTGGTGAGGACATTTTGATGTCTGTATGAAGACTTTGAACTTGGCCTTGATATTTTCATTCATTTTATGACCTTTACCAAACATTGCTATACCTACCAAGACCACATGTATAGAAATGCCACCTTTGTACAAATACCACATTTCTTGTTCTCCAGAGTTTCTCATTAAAACCTGTATAAAAGTCATAAACACCAATGGCTTGAAGAGCCTGCTTCTTCTGTCCCCTTTAAACAGTCTTTATATACAGTTTCAACTGTATTTGCAGTAATTTTAACATCTAGGGCACTGCTTTGAACTTTAACAGCATTCATATCAAAGGCAAATTATGACTAAATTCTGAGAAAACAGATTATGACTTTGAGCACTTCCCTGTGGCTACACTTTAAATACAGGTAACTGCAAGGAAGGTATAGCCTGCCATGAAGAGAGCATAGAAATTCAGAAGAAACTTTGGAAAGACCATCTGAACATTGGCCGGAACTACTATTGCATGGCCTCAGTATACCACAATATGGGATGCAATAAACAAGCCCTGCAATGTATCTTTCAAGCTCGAGATATTATCGAAAGGTGTGGCAAGTTATCAAATATTTTATTCTGAAGGTAGCGCCAGAAGCACTAATTTTTGTATTGCCGATCCATCTGTCCATGTTGTCTGATGTGATTTTTTAAAGACAAAATTCAGGGGTTCAGGGTCTGTTCATAGGGTAAAAATACAAACAAAACAAGACAACAAAAAATGACATTGATGTTTCCATTTCTTATTTTGAGCAACTTTTGTATACTATTAATATGTTTTCTATTTTTAGTTGGGTTTTTTGTACAGTAAAAGGCAAAAGGGTGAAATGTTTCAATTCTAGTTCATGTTACTGACATTGTCCTTGTGTTGCTATTTCATTTTAGGTTATGCACCCAACCTAGCGGCACCCTCCTGATTTGCTACGTACACACTGCATCAATCCTCTATGCTTGCAAAGGTGACCTGGAAGGTGCCATGCACTACCTCAACAAGGCACACCAAATCCAAGAGCACCTCAAGACCAAGAATATCTTAGAGTTTGGTCTCTATTTCATTGAAGCCAAGATAATTGCCAGGGAGGGAGACCTCATCAGAGCACGTCAGATGTTCAAGAAGGGTTTCGGGCTTGCAATGCCTATCCTAGGCGAACATCTCAACACAGCACGAGCTCTGCAGTCTGAAGGTTGGGTGGCCCTCCAGCTTGGCGATTGCGAGGACGCATTGGTCACCCTCAAGTATTGTCTTGAGATGCGACGGAAGGCCCTGAAGAATATGAAGTGGAATGTGGAGATAGCAGAGACACTGGAAACAATGGGCGATGCTTGTGCTGCCAAAACCAGCCTCAGAGGGCGCTCAGTTATTACGAGCTATGCTATCATGCCCTAGCTGACCCTATCAGGTGCTACACCAAAATGCGATCCCCAGCATTGAAGAAGGTATGTGACCTGAGAGACATGATATCCAGGAAGATGGAAATTATGTCAAAAGATCCAGTGGGTTGGACCAATGAAGAGAGGGAGCTCATGAGAACAACAGTCATCTATGACTACAACTACTGGCCAATGATATAGATCTTTAAATACGTTGCTAGCCTTGGCAGCATGAATCAGTTTGTGGATTCATACTTGCCAGTCATAATGCATTCAGTATGCCTAGTCGTTGCCATATGTTGACTATTGATAATAAGTAAGTTCAAAAGTCAGGCTTAAAAAAAAAAAACAATAATAAATACATCTGCCATTATCTTAAATCACTGGCGTAAATCCGTTTTGAGGAGTGGAGGGGATGATCGACTTTTTTTGCCGAAATCTCTACCGTAAACTCACACTTAAGTATACACACATCCACCCTTACTCATCCGAGCAGACCCCCACACACGTTTATTTTTTTCACTTTGCGAGCGAGGCGAGCGAAAAATAACCACTTTTTTGGTTTTTAACCCGTTGAACACGATTTGATTTCAGTATAATACACATTTCCCATAGACCCTAGCCCGAGTTATCTCGGGAATAGGGCTCAACAGGTGAAGAGCATTTCAAATGAAAATTCCACTATATGACCGTCGTTTATGACATTTTTATGAAAAATTTTACCAACTGATTAATTACAATATAATTTTTCCTTAAAATGAGGAGGGGGGGGGGGATATTTGTACATGCCTTCCCCCCCTCTCGAAAAAGTGATGGGCCCATTCCCCCCGAAATTTATGCCAATGTCTTAAACTGACCTGTGCCTTGCACTGCTTTATATGTACCGGCACTTCTATAACAGTACTTATATGTTCATAATGTTGTTTATTGCAAGTGAATTTTGTAAATCTTACATTTATCTACATGTACATCCCACCTGATTACTTTAACTCTGTTACTAGAAATTAAAGCTATAAAACAGGGTTGGCGATTTTTTTTATTTAAAAAAAAAAATATTTAAAAATCAGATTTTTAAAAATTTAAATCAGATTTTTTTTATTTAAATCGGATTTTTAAAATTTTTAAAAAAATTTTTTTTAAGTTCATTAAAAAAAATGTTTGATTACCAAAAGACCTCACCCTTCAATGACATCAATTTTAATGTTATCATACATTTCACTCCTAATATTTTTCTTAACCATATGATTTGTAATAAAATCTAGTCAAAATGGGCAAATAAAAATCAGTTTGACGAATCATGTATATAAACTTAATTCTATCATACATACTTAGGGCTATGAAGGAAACTTCCATAGGGAATTCCCAGTGAGTAGAAAATATTCCCCTCTGAGAATTTCCACTCAGTATTAAAAAAAATCTGAGAGGAAAATCTCCAGACACTCCTCAGTGAAAATTGTATCTAAATGTGCACTCAGCTTTGTGACAGTTTTACAAATTGGTATTAAAGCTCATCCACTGCTACAGACAGAGATGCAAAACTGTCAGTGTTGGAGACCAATATAAGAGATAGCTTAGTCAAAGGGTGAGTACACTACGTTATGTTATTGTGATTTTTACATTACTAATCTACAATTATATGTACATCCGTTTCACTGTACAGTGTATTTACCTTGCAGTTACATGCCTAGGTTTTATATACAGTGTTTGTACAAAGAAGGTTAATAGCTCCTGCTTATTTTAGACACTAATAATGTTTTAACCAGTGCCTCCTGTTTCTACTGTTTCTATTGACATATGTAGGCATGTTGTCAAAGCTATGGTACACATGTGCAATGGTGTTGTGTCCTACCCAGGGCATCTATGTGATTTGGAAATGCACAATTTATGATATGAAAGATAAATGTCACATGTTTGAAAAATAATTTATCAGCATTTCCTCACTTTCCTTTTCTGTCTTATAAAGAATATCTGGAATTGCATATTTGGAAATTTTGAATTTTCTTAGAAATAATTTACCAAAGATTCTGTTTCTTTGTTATACAGTGGTCTAGACTTTATGTTACAAAGGTGTAAATAGTTCAACATACGTGTAGGCCTACCTTTGAACAAATCTTATGTAATAGTTGATATTGTTATTTTGAATATTACCAGGCAACATACATTATTCATGCAATTCATAGACAATGCTTCCTACAATTGGCTGTTTCATGAATGTCTTTTATTTTCTTTGTGTGCTTCTTCTTTGCTGATTCTTGCTTCACAAGGATTACAAATTATTACTGCATTTAAGAATTGTAGGCCTCTGATTGGTCAAATTTGCAGGCATGAAATTCACTAGAGACTGCTGGCAGTATATGCTATATGTGCCTACAATAGATGTGTATGCACAGTTAGACATGCACTACTCTTATATTGCTAAATTTTCCTTCAAATTAATACATTTTGAGAAGTATATTTTCTTGAGATATCCACTTTATGAAACTTGCACTTATGATGCGGTATATAGAAGAAATATTGACTGCTTATTTTTCGGGTCACCATCAAAACTATAGCTCCTCAGTGATCGTAAGACTGCACTATGCGCAGTACAGTTTGAGATCACCATGGGCTATAATAGTTGAAACTCTGCCTCTCATAGCAATTTATATTTGGTACACTATTTTTAAATGAAAATAATGTTGCAAGTATTCTGAAATGAACTAGGGCAAACCATTCAAAGTGCCAAACGAAACGATAAGCAACTCATTTTACCTTTACAATACCACTCTTTACAAGTTGAGTTGCAGGTGAATACTTTTATGCCATTTTAAGTAAGAGAGAGAACATACAGCTAAACCCATAGCAAAACAGTGTCTCCTTTTTAGTAACACTTGCAGTATTTTTTATCTAGAATACTAGGAATTACGCATGCATCAGCAGAAAGAACAAAATTCACTGAAAATTTCATTTCAAGTCCATTTCCATTGGAGTATGATGTGCCTTTGTGGAATAACTATTGAAGTTTCTAAACTGGCAACACATTAATAAATTGTTAATCTTTTCTCTGTGTGTACAAATTGGCAATATTCATGTAAAATTTTGTAAATTATTATTCACATTAGTTCATGTTACATACATTTGAATTTTTTTTTCAACCCGTGTAGAAGTGGCAAATAATCAGTGCCAATTTGAGGAGGGAAAAGTGATGTATTTAGCTCGTACGAAAACTCTGTACTGCTGTGAGTTAATGCAGTTTTTAAGTAAATGTAGCTCCTCCGTAAATCTCCCAGATAATCATAGTGTGAAAGTATATGAAGTTTCAGCTGATATGATGTCAAACATTCCACTGTTGCTGTGTGGTACTTTTGTGTGTATTGCTATTTCTATATTTTTATATCATATTTATGGACCATCCAAGATGAATAAATGAATTCAATGTAGATATATTTTTTAATCATTTTATAACAAATATGTGTTTATCTAGATGCATTTCGAAATATTTCTGCCATTCTTCTTTCTTCAGAGTCTTGCCCTATAAACATATGAATATATCATTTTGCTATGAAAAATGCTGAAATGTAGATGAATAAACCTTTATATATTTAGTTTACATGCTTGCTGCACTTTTTAAACAGTTCTTGGTTTTCAGAGGTAAAAACATTTTTTGTATTATATATGCATTTGCTGGACAAAATAAAAACATATATAAAAGGTGACTACTTGTTTGTTGGTTTATTTGTTGTAATATGGTGTTGGGTGTAGAAATTAAGCAATGCCCCATGCACATCGAACTGGCTAGTAAATTGAAAAAAAAAATGGCCAATAACCCATCGAGCATGGTTTGAATTTGGTGTAACACACATCTGCCATAGACCCCAGCCAGTTTAGTATTCAACGAGTTAGTGCAAAATATGTCATGAGTTTGTCAGCGTAACTTTTGACAAAAATCTCTTTTATTTGAGCACTGATGCGTTCTCCTTGAATTTGCCGCGTCATATCAGAACAATCCTTTAAGCATGAAACACTTCATTCCCAACATTAAACATTTCATCATATTAAATACATAACAAAAAGACATACTAATTTTGTTTTCTCTAGATTTTGCTCTCACTTTAAAGCACATAATTTGTACAGAAAATACATTATAAACGAGACACATATTTTCACCAAGAGTGGCACAAGTTACAACCTGCAGATGGCTCAAGAATCTGTAACTGGATCTGCCTTTCTTTGTAAAGGGGTAATTGAAAATGATGGGAGCAAGTCAGGTCTCCACATTATCTTTACCACAAGGGGTCCAGATTAAAATAGTAAAGGATTAGATAGCAGGGGGCTCCTGTTTTACATTTCAAGATTCTAAGGACAAAGAGTTTTGTTTGGGGACCTAGACTGGTATTATGAAAATTGTTTTATTTTTTATCTTATTCTAATTGTCATAGCAAACAGAAATAGCGTACGCCTTTGGCTCACATCGCGCACTAGTGGCCTCATCTTTGCAGATATTCATGTGAGGGTTTGAAACGGGGTTTGAAAACACATTTCAAGTGTTCCTAGCTGTAAGATTATGAAAAGAGCCAAAAATTGAGATACAGGATGTTACCAACCCACCGATGTTATGTTGTAGAATGTTCAAAGGAATAGTTTCCAGCATCTGCAACCTTGGATTAAAAATCATCTCCATGATGAAATTCCTTCATTAACCCATTGACAACAGGATCCTGATGGCTCCTACATTACATTTATTTGGGACCTATTTGAGAGAATTCGGTAGTGCATGGGATTAGAAAATATTATTTGATCCTTCTTTATTAACTGTCCGTGACTGCAGAGTCATTTAAATATGAAGGATCCCACATTTTTCTGACTTTGTCAGTTTCATCAGCTGATCGTAAAATTTTGTCTCCATTTAAGGAAGGAACTTTGTGCCATCAAGTCATAATGAATAATACATGAGATAGCACTTTAATTCTTAAACAACATGCCCCCCTTTTAAATAACTACGGGGGCACGTGCCCTCCCCCCCCCCCCCCATCGGCTGGCAAAAAAAAGAAGAAGAAGAAGAAGAGAAAGAAAGAAGGAAAGAGAAAAGAAAGGGGGAAAAGGAAAAGGAAAATTGTATCGTACTGAAGCGCTCGCCCGCTTTGCTCGCTAGCATTTAAGTAACTTAACCAATGCCGATGCTGTTCTAATGAAAGGAATCAGTTTGCTCCTTGTGTCTCAGTCTGATGTTATAGGCTGCTATTGTTCCACTCATAGAATTTTAGTAATAACCACATCTGGATTCCACTCCAAGAAGTTTACCTAAAAAGGGCCCTTTCAGTAGATGGCCTAGACAAACTAAAACAAAAATTCACATCTGTTCGTTCGCTAGCTCGCTACTCCCGCTAGTAAAAGCTAGAAACAAGATGATTTCGGGCACGGCGATCATATTTTCAGAAGCAAGTTAGCAAAGTATCGTAATGTTTGGGCAGCGAAGAGGTTCACAAAGTTACCAAAAATTCCACTGTATTTTTCTGACGAATCTATACATGGGGGGGGGGGGGGCGTCACTGACTTTGCTCACTTGTAAAAACAGATTGGTTTCAGACGGTGAGCAAGCTTAATACATAAAAAGGATTCATATTCAGCACACAGGGGATCGAATTGATTATGTTTATATTTCGATGACGAAATATCACTTCTACAAATGAAAAAGGTATATTTTCCTCGCTCTCTGCGTTCGCTTGTTAAATAATTGTTTAATGGTCTTTTTTAAGCAAACAAATTGGGTGAGTGAGGTGACCAAATGAATAATTTAGATAACAATATAATTTACTGAAGGGGTTAGTGTGTGCTTCTTCGCTCACTTCTCGTAATGGTTAGAGAGATGATGGTTTCGGACAGAAAACAATAGACCAGGGACGCGCTAAAATATTGGCAGCGAGGTGACTAGACCAAAAATATATTGGCCTATAGTGGTCCGATGGTGTATTTTGGTAATAAAATATAATCTTTTTATTGCAAATAAAGTTGTAATTTTCGGCTCGCTCGCTTCGCTCTATATCGTTCGCAAAATTTTAAAAAACAGGGTGGTATCTATAGCAAAATGCATCATTTCCCAAAAAATTTAAAACGCTTCACGTCCCTATAAAAAACTTGCTTCAAGATTACTGTCGTGTTTTTTTTTTAACAAGACATACACACGTTGATATCAATATCACTTTATTTGATAGACGATAAAACAGCAGTAGATAAAAAAATGCCTCGCTCAAGGGCATAAGTACCGTGCCGGGGACCGCCGCCGGACCTTCGCGTTTCCAGTCAAGCGCCTTAAACCACTTGACTTCGGCACCCCAACGATTAACATGATAGAAATAACCACACACACCCGCACAAACCTTCCACTCGGTGCTGCCATGGCTGTACGCAGCAGTAAGGTAGGGTGGAGGTTGCCCCCCCCCCCCCAGAAATCCACCAAAAGTGTGCACCAGATCCTTCAATTTCAAGTTTAAAAATGCAAGAGCACCCTCATGATCAGCTCGGTCACTTCGCTCCCTCACTTTCGCATTTCTTCGAAAATTTTATGCTCCTTGCCCCTCCCCCCCCCCCCTCGAAAAATTTCTGCGTACGTACGGCCATGCTCGGTGCCCAACTACTCTATGCATACTGCGAAGTATGTATAAAGTGTAAAATGCAATCTGGGGTCAAGAGTTTTGTTAGTAACTTTGTATTATGTATAAACAAGCATAACTTTTAAAACATTTAAAAGAAATCAAATGAAAATGAAAAAAATGAAAATGAGCCAAATAAAAATAAGTGGGTATGTAAAATTGTAAATCAATCGTGCAAATGGAATACAACGAAACCTTAAGGATGGGTCTCTTTTTGGAAGAAAATCCTTAATAATGGGTACCCTTTTCTGCCAAAATGACCCTTAAAAATGGGTATGGGTTTCAAAGCTTCAGCTGCACACCCCCGTCCGAACCAAATCTCAGCCCCCCCCCCCACCCCCCCCCCCCCCCCCCCCCCCCCCCCCCCCCCCCCGTGTACACGACCACCTGTGTCAAGAAGATAAAATGAAAATAAGGTGAAAGTCTGTATGAAAATAAAACTGTAATGACACTTCAAAGAACTTCGGATTGATTCATAACTACAGCACTGTAATGAATTCAGGTTTTCAGTTCACATTAACAGATGTCAAAATGGATTGGAGTATACATGTACAACAGGCTTGTAAGTTATGTTTGTCAAAAGGGACATGTTAAATGACTTTGGAAAGCATTGCACAGGCCTTAGCTCTAGCAATCACTTTACGGTGCACAAATGCAATGATACTGCTTGTTTTCGCTTTGCCTAATCAAAGGCATAATGTGCTGGGCATGGAGTTCGAGTGAAACCATCAACCTTCGTCATCAAAGATCTAGGGGAAGTACCGGGAGTCATCCTTAGGCGAGGGGAATCCCCAGAGTGGCGTCGGCGAAGATGTGTCGTGTACAGTACATGTAAACAAGTTACATGTAACTTATACACATTGAAAACGCAGACATAGATCCTAATGCATTTTCCGATGAGAATATTTGTGACGAAATGGTAGTGTAAGATTCATATGACCATTTGCCGATTTGAGCTTTGGAAAAGAGAGATCCGAAATACTGAAACTGACCCATTTCCGGACCGTGGTCAAACTCAGTCATTGCTTCGTCCTCGGCCTCCGCTCTACTGCAGGCGGTCAACGCGTTGTTAACGCTAACGCCGCGCCGCACCTCTCCATGTCGATGTCTCGCCATAAAACTTGCGCTCATATCAGTGTAATCCTATGTGTACAGTGACTGTTGATGGCTATAAACTTGCTTGATTCCAAATGCAAAGGTATGTGCTTCGCAATTTTCTTTTGGATATGACAAGAATTAAATATTAATATTATTTTGTCCTCATTTTTCTCCAGGCTTGATATTGCTAGGAAGTTAAGAGAGAGGGTACAAACAATTGCAATTCTGGGGGGTGTTTCACAAAGACTCAAGAGATAAGTTGGACTATAGAGTCACGCGAACTGGTGCACATCCAGTATTTATTGATGGACTTCCCAAAAGTGCACATCCCTGAGCATGATCTGACCAGTGTGGTGATTCGTAATATACAGCACACAACTAGAAATTTAAGTGCAACTTTCAGTCCAACTTAACTCTTTGTGAATAGTTGGCTCTATATTGCAATATTCATTTCTCCAGAAAATAATGTAGGGAAAATATAGAATTTAGAGGAACAGACAAGTATTGTGTACTGTAACCACTTCCATTAAAATAAAGATTTTGATTAGATATTAGGGTTTTCTTCAGAATAAGCTAAATAATAGTTCTGGAAGTTGAATGAATAGCTATGAAATTCAAACTCTAGATGTTTGGATGATACAAATGTTGGGATGATAAAGCAAAATTCTTATTTGACAATACAACATTTCGTTGTTTGTCTTTGATTTAATGGACAAAATATTTCTTGACTAAAGTTAAGTGGTGTTCAGTTTATAGACCTTAATTAATTCATATTATATGCTTGTTTATTTTTTTTTTCTTTGTAGGATTTTGCCTGATCTGTAAATTCTTGAATTGTAAAGAAAACTTGTCTTGTGCAACATGGCTGACATGCCTGAGCAAATTCCTTTCATTGGAAGGCAAGATGACATAGACAGTGTGGTTGAAGCCTTCACCAATACCATACTGACCTGCCTCAGACAGGGGGAGGAGGTTGCCCATCCCTTGACCAAACTGGCACTCATCTGTGGAGGTCCACTGGTTGGGAAAACCTGTTTTGCTGCCAAGGCCACTCAGGAACTTTGCAGATTGAGCCAACTCTTGGATGTTAAGCTGAATGTCCACTCCTTGGAACTGCCAGGACTCGACCCGTGCCAAGTGGAGATGAAGATGGCATCAGCTTTATTACCATGCCAACAAAGACAAGCTGGGATGATGCAAGTTAGAGATATTCTGGATGATCTGGAGGAATGGCAGCTTTTCATCTTGGATGGAGCAGAAGCCTTCGGGGACAACGAGCTCCAAAGTGGTTTTATGGAGCTGTGTCAAAATGTCATCGAAAAGTCATCAAGGGTGCTGATCATGATCACTTCTCGTTGGAAGTTTAACTTCATAAGAATCATGACTCAGGTAATTTAATTAATTATCATATATTCTGCTCAGTATTGTGTTGACATCTTAGCAGTTTTACTACCATATACCTCAAGTGAGGCTTAATGCATGTCTGTTTTCAGATGAGAAAAGAATGAATTAGACAAATGATTTGATATGAATGAATCATGGAAATAAATGGAAATTTATGTCAGTTCTTGTTTTCTTGGTATGTTGTTCAGGCACTATAATACCCAATTATGTCTTACCCCAAATGTTAGTGTCTGGTCTTATTTTGTGTGCATTCGCTTGTGAGTTAATGTTCACCATACATGTACCTCTGTTACCTGGTAGTTTGCTCTGGCACATACATGATAGCGATACTACTGGTAGTAAACTTTTTTTTACTCCTCTCTCTCTCTCTCTCTCTCATTTGTAGGTGCATCTAATCCATTTAAATCCTCTCTTGAAAGACGAGTCCAAACAACTTCTCTTCTCCATAGCAACTGATCTGGAACACTCTTGCAACAAAGAGTACATCCATGAGATTATAGAGCTATGTGGTGGAAATCCTTTTGCCCTTGAACTTGTTGGTGCTGATCTTAGAGATAAGAGGTGCAGCCCAGCGGATATCATAGATGATCTTCGAGACAAAGGTCACCAAAAGCAGAAGACAAGTTGTCCAGCTCCTCTTGAAAATGATGACAACATTCGCGGTGGTTCAAGCAAGGAGGTTGAACATCTTTCCCATAGGGCAAAGCAGACTCTGGAACAACTGATGAAGAGTAGTGTGGATAGGTTATCCTGCCCTCAACAGAAAAGACTTGCAAAGTTGAATTTCATCCCTGCTTCATTCACCGGTACTTCACAACCTTCATTCTCTGATCCTCTTTACATCAGTCTTCTTATTGCTTTTCCAGCTTTTCTGTAATGATATTCAGCTGTTGGATATATGATATTGATTTTGGTAGAACACACATTCTGCTTGGAATTCAGTCTGGTGGTCAACTTCTTAACACTACATTGATGTTAAGGTCTTTAAGCTCCCTATATTATTATGTCCATAATGCAACCCTAAGCCTGAACTTATTCTTCAGAACAACAAGAAAAAAATCACAGCCAGGAGTAGTTGTTGCTTCAGCAAATGTAAGATCACTGTACTTTCTACCATTTATGCCTATCTTTGTCCAGGTGATGCTGCTGCCTGTATCACCAATATCCATCCCACCTATTGTGCCAAAAGAGATGTCCTCATCCCTCTCCACAACCGCTCTTTAATTGCCTTGGATACACTCACCAACCGCTTCAACATTCTCTCTTTCCTACGCCTGTATATTGAGGAACGATACAACCTGTTCCTCACCCCAGCAGAGACTGACCTGGTGCGGGTACGCTACTGTGGTTTCTATGCGAGGCTGCTCCAGCGGGCAGCAGGGCTATTGGAACAAGACAATGCCTGCAAGTCCATTCCCATCTTCACAGCCGAACTGCAGAACATGCAAAAATTGTTGCAGGTAAGCTCATGATATTTCTTTTGATATTAATATTGGTAAATCTAAGTGGACTACTGAAAGAGCATTTTGAAAGATGATGATGATGATAATTATGATGAAGATGATGATGATGATGATGATGATGATGATGATGATGATTATGATGATGATGATGTAGTATTTACTTCAGTGGAAACTCATTATAACAAGGTTCTGGGGACCATCAAAATTACATGTACCTTGTTATAGCAGGAATATTGTTATATCAGGAAAAAAAGAAAATGCAAAAAGTTGGGAGTGAAATATATTACCTTACTATATCAGGAATATTATATCAGACCTCTTTATACCAAGTTTCCACTGTAAGTATTGTAATTTGATTTGACTGTAGGAAGATGATGTGGATGATGATGCAGTATTGATTATTTGATAATTGTATGCTATTTGGTTTGACTGTAGCAAGCTATCCACTGCTTTGAAGACAGCTATGATCTCTTCATTGAAGTAGCCTACCAGGCCAGGCAGCTTATCTTGCTCTTCATCCCAACCAAGGATGCCATCTCTTTCTACCAAGCATGTCTTGAAGCAGCAGAGAAGAGGAAGGACAAGCAACGTCAAGCTAGGATCCTCATCTCACTGGGTATGGATAATACACCCAGTGTATCTGGAAGTTAGGCTGACCAAGGAGACACAGTCTAGAATTTTTTAATGGATCTACTGCACGCGGCAGGCCATATTTGATGATAATAGTAGATGCATTTGTGCATGGTTACATTTATATAGTGCTTTGCTTTTATGTAAAATGCTTGACATGTCATTTTCATTACCCTGTTCATTGGATACAATTGCTTTCCACATATTTTAGTGCACCATCTCTACTTCTCGAGCAACATTAATGCCACCCAAGCACCATTGTACAAGTGCAAATGTGCAAATAAACTGCATGGATGTGGAGGGTGGCAAGCATGGATTAATATCTTGCCAAAAGGCTTGAGTGCAAGGAGGGTTTCAAACCCTCAATCCTTGAATTAGATGCAAACAAATGAACCACACACTAGGACTTTAATGGTTTTCATTTTGGGCAACAGTTTACGCTCTTTCCAACCAAACTGTGATGTAGCTGGCTATAACAAATATGCCTAATTTTTTTTTACCAATCTCTTGTCTAAAATCTTCATATAAAGTATAATAACATCTCCTATACTCTTGATTCACCCTTTTTCTTTCAATTTCAGGTCGTTTAGTACGCTCCGTAGATGGCGACATGAAGTATGCTGAAGAATTGTTCCGCCAGGCACTTAATCTGTTGGCACGTGATGGGGATAGCCTTGATCATGCAGCCATCTTGTCTGTCCTGGGCTTTTATTACTTTGATAGTGCCAGGCCAAAGATGTCAATCAGGTAACACCTCCCCCCCCCCCCCCGACTTTCTAAACAGTTCCAGTTATGAACATAAGGTAACTTTTGAAAGCATAGAGTGAAGGCAATAATTTATCTAAAAATGAAGGGGGAAAAAATGGCATAATACCTATTGATTACAACATTGCCCTATGTGAAATTGTTTTAAAACTTATTCATTCACCAAGCAAGTAAATTGTTTTAAGTAAATCTATACACTGGAGAGATATATTCATCCTTTTATTATATACTTGACTGTCCCAAAGTGATCAAGGGAAGAAGAAAAGCACAGTATGGTTTAATTTAATTGCTAAGACTTATTCAAAGAAAGGTTCATTTCTGCTCTGTTTTCTTTTCTTTTCTTTTTCAGCTACCAGCAAGACACCCTGGAAATGATTGAGAGACTAGAAAGGAACATGGAAGAGGGACAGACTTCTGTGTCTGAGGATTCTGGGAAGGACGTTCTTTCTCCCAAAATGCAGCTGCGGAGACTAAAGGCGCAGACCCTTCGTGAAATGGCATGTACTCATGCTAGGCTGGCTGGTGAGGACATTTTGATGTCTGTATGAAGACGTTGAACTTGGCCTTGATATTTTCATTCATTTTATGACCTTTACCAAACATTGCTAAACCTACCAAGACCACATGTGTAGTGATATTACTATTGTAAAGGTCTGAAGACAAGACTATCACTTCATAGTGTGCCTAGTCAAGACATGTCGTCATCGTCATCGCGTCAATTCATCCTCCTAATAAATGGCCAAGTTAAGCCTCCATAGTTATAAAAGACTTGTGTCATGAGTATTATATTTGCATCGGCCTACCAATAAACCGATATATGGTGTCAGGATCATCGAATCCAGTGGTAAGGAAGAATAGGAGGATAATTTTAAGGTACGGACCGGGAGAAGTCGATGACGTCGTATCAATTCAGCGTACGTGATAGATTGCGCAATAGTGAATTGAGCGTGAATTGCAGGCATATGTGTGTGTGTACTAACGTGAACGTGAAGTGACTAAACAGCTGATTGTTGTGATCAATGCAATGCAGTTGTGATTGCCTCGGTGAAGGAACTGTGAATGCTGGTTACGCTATGATCTAAAGGATATAGGTAACTCGAGCATTGCATAGTTGCCTGAATAAACTGAACTAAATAGTGTAAATAAGTGCTATAAGCCACTAGGGCAGCAACTAAACTAGTGATTAGTTTAATTGTAGGGATCGGCTCTAACATTGATACACTAATAACCCCTCACCATACATAATATCTGTACACATATCCGTCATGGCTACTAGTCTTAGTCAACCAGCACCGCTAGATTTGTTGACCGGAAATATCGCGGAAAATTGGAAAAAGTTCCGACAGCGATTTGAGTTGTACAATGTAGCCAGTGGAATGGCTGAGAAAGAGGATAAGTCCCAATGCTCATTATTCTTGCATTGTATAGGTGATGCAGCCTTGCAAGTGTATAACACATTTGTCTTTGCAAATGATGATGACAAGATGAAGTTGAAAGTTGTCATGAAGAAATTTGAAGAATATTGCATGCCTAAAAGAAATGTCACATATGAAAGACACAAGTTCTTCACACGCTCACAAAACACACATGAGACAATTGATCAGTATGCAACAGATTTGAGAAACAAGGCACAGTCATGTGAATTTGGAGAGCTAACTGAGAGTTTGATACAAGATCGCATTATCTGTGGAATGACTGATAATAGCGTGAGAGAGAGATTGTTGAGACAAGAAGACTTGAATCTTCAAAAGACTTTGCAGTTGTGTCGTGCTGCTGAAACTACACGAGCTCAGGCCAAAGAGCTGTGTTCCCAGGATGTGGATTTGTCAGTAGATGCTCTTGGTAGTAAGAGAAAATCCTTTCCAGGTACAAAACACAAACAAAATTCCAGACAAACTCAAGGTACTAGTCAAAATGTGAGACCGAAACAGGGTCAAGGTCAGAAATCCACTCAGAAATCCAGGAATGCCTGTACCAGGTGTGGTAATTTCCATGGTAAGAGTAATTGTCCGGCTCAAGGTCAGATTTGTCGAAAGTGCGGACTACGTAATCACTTTGCCAAGTGTTGTAAGACACCAATAGTCAAAGCAGTCAATGAATTGCGAGAAGATATGGGATTTGTTACCAAAACCCCTACTGAATTCCTTGTTGATGCTATCGACAGAGATGGGTCAAAGGACGAGTGGAAAGCTGAGATTGAGGTCAATGAGACTCTAGTAAACTTCAAGCTTGATACAGGAGCGCAAACAAGTACAATTTCTGAATCAGTCTATCAGAAATTGAAACCGAAACCAAAGTTGCATTCGGTGACAACACAGTTGTCAGGATATGGCGGAACGCGTATTCCTGCAAAAGGTCGCTGCTATACGCAAGTCCGATACAAGGGTATTTCCCACAACATGGCA
Source organism: Echinometra lucunter (assembly GCA_029962745.1). Classification (NCBI taxonomy): domain Eukaryota; kingdom Metazoa; phylum Echinodermata; class Echinoidea; order Camarodonta; family Echinometridae; genus Echinometra; species Echinometra lucunter. Next base: position 9,885,505 of record CM057153.1, read on the forward strand.
TTTTTCGTAGTGCCTGGCAATAGTCAACCATTACTTGGCTTACAAGATTGCGAAAGACTGAAACTTGTGAAGCGCGTCCATGTCGTTGAAAAGAATTCAGACAATGAAATTGTTGACGAATACTCAGATGTGTTTGAAGGCCTAGGATGTTTGCCAGGAAAACATCATATTGTGTTGGTAGAAAACGCACAGCCAGTGAAACACGCATGTCGCAAAGTTCCATTTCCAATTCGTGACAAACTAAAGCAAGAATTAGACAAAATGGAGCGCATGAATGTCATTCAATCAGTGGATGAGCCAACAGATTGGGTCTCATCATTAGTTGTCGTGACTAAAAAGAATGGAAAGCTTAGGGTATGCTTAGACCCGCGAGACCTAAACAAAGTGATCAAACGAGAACACTATCAGTTACCATCACGTGATGAAATCACAGCAGAATTTGCCAATGCAAAGTACTTCAGCAAACTAGATGCTTCCAGTGGATTTTGGCAAATTGAGTTGGATGAACAAAGTTCAAAACTATGTACATTCATAACACCCTTTGGTAGATACAGATTTCTCAGGTTACCATTTGGTATTTGTAGTGCACCAGAAGTATTTCACAAGATAATACACAACATGTTTGTACATGTACCAGGTGTCAATACTATGATGGATGACATTGTGGTATATGGAAGCACTCAGGACGAACATGATGATCGTCTGAGGCAAGTCTTAGAAATTGCACGCAAATCAAACCTAAAACTCAATCGAGACAAGTGTGAGTTCAGTGTGAACCAGTTAACCTTCATTGGTGACATGATCAGTCAAAATGGAATCAGTCCAGATCCAAAAAAGGTTACAGCCATCAGAAACATGGCTAGACCAGCCTGCAAACAAGACGTACAACGTTTCTTGGGTATGATAAATTACCAAAGCAAGTTCATTCCAAACCTATCTACAAGGTCAGCTCCCCTCAGAGTCCTATTGGACAAGAATATAGAGTGGATGTGGGAAGATGAACAAGAAAAGGCATGGCACGAGTTGAAAGAAACTCTGATGAAGCAGCCAGTGCTACACTTCTATGATTCCACAAAGCCCACGAAGATATCAGCTGACGCTTCCAAGAATGGCCTAGGAGCAGTTCTCCTACAGCAACATGAACAGAATTGGCATCCGATAGCGTATGCATCTAGAGCTATGACTGATGCAGAGACACGTTACGCTCAGATAGAAAAAGAATTGCTAGCTATCACATACGGTTGTGAAAGATTCCACCAGTATATCTACGGTCAAGTGATAGAAGTAGAGACAGATCATAAGCCACTCATTCCATTGTTTGCCAAGCCACTGAGTGACTGTCCACTAAGGATCCAACGTCTTCTGATCAGGGTGCAGAGATACGACTTGAAAGTCTCCTACACGCCTGGCAAATTCATGTATACTGCAGATGCATTGTCAAGAGCAGTAGATCCTGAAGCTGAACAGAATCAAGAACGAGAAGAAGACATCAAAGTCTATGTAGATGCTATCATCGAAACACTACCTGTGACTACAAACAGAAAAACACAATTTGTTGAAGAGACAAAGAAAGATGAAACACTGCAGCAGCTCAGTCAAGTCATCAACACAGGATGGCCAGCTGCAAAACACCAATGTCCAATGATTCTTAGACCGTACTGGAATGTCAAAAATGAGCTTTCAGAAGCCAATGGCTTAATCCTAAAAGGTAGCAGAATTGTAGTTCCAGTATCAATGAGAAAGCAAATGCTCAACAAGATACATGAAGGACATTTGGGAATAGAGAAGTGCAAGAGAAGGGCACGTGAAGTTCTCTTTTGGCCGCAGATGAACCATGATATCACTGAAATGGTTCAAAATTGTACAGCCTGTATGATGTACAAACCCCAGCAACAGCAAGAAAGTCTGCAACATCACCAGACTCCAGAGAGACCATGGCAAAAAGTCGCATCCGACTTGTTCACATTGAATGGTAAAGACTACTTAGTTGTCGTAGACTACTACTCCCAGTTCATCGAGCTACGTACTATGACAACAACTAGCAGCCAAGCCGTGATCACACAGTTGAAGGAGATATTCTCTAGACACGGTACACCTTGTGAACTAGTATCAGACAATGGTCCTCAGTACGCAAGTCGTGAGTTCAAAGCCTTTGCAACTGACTGGGATTTTGTCCACACAACAACCAGTCCATACTATCCCCAGTCCAATGGTCGAGCAGAGGGAGCAGTCAAGATAGCCAAACTTCTACTGCGCAAGTGCCAGCAGAGTGGTCAAGACATCTACCGAGCTCTTCAAATCTACAGAAGCTCACCACTCGACTGTGGCAAATCCCCTGCAGAACTCCTCTACAATCGCCGCTTGAGATCTAACCTGCCTATGATGGACAACCTTCTTGATCCACGGAACATTGATCCTCATCAGGTGAAGGAAAGGAAGGAAAGGCAGAAGGTGAAACAGAAACAACGCTATGACCAACATGCTCGTGATCTTCCAAAGCTTCACATCGGTCAGCATGTCAGACTCCTTGATACGCAAACCAACAGATGGTCACAGCAAGGCGTTGTCAAGGCCGAACTACCAAATCGGTCTTATCTGATAGAAACTGAATATGGTGTGACACGTCGAAGGAACCGCCGTCACATCAGGCCAGCCCCACATACAGACCAGTATCCGTCGCATGATATCGACGACGATGATGCACATCCAAGAGATGATGATGCTAGCCCCCCAGCAGTAGATGCACCATCAACATCTGCGCCATCAACTGCTACATATACAACCAGGAGTGGACGCAACGTGAAGCCACCAGCTCGCTTAATTGAACAGTGAATTGAAAGAACGCTAACTTGAAAGGAACTGTAAACCTTCAAGAAATCAAAATCAAACCTGAACTGAACTTATAATTTCACAGGATTTGGAAACATTTATTATCAACGAGGACTGAAGAATGATTATTTTGAAACGACTCTAATTACAAGGACTCTCTCTCAGAAGTTTTCGGGCAACATATTTATTTCAGCACCACATGATTATGCACATTGTATGTTTATCATATTGAAGGCTGTTTACAGAAACCAAGGTTAAACAGGCTTCAAAGAAAATGTTATCATGTCTTTAAATGTAAAGGCACAAGATGAAAAATACTTGTTGTACTTGTCTAAACAAAAAGTAAAAAAACAAGTTCTTTTAAAGAAAGGGAGGTGTAGTGATATTACTATTGTAAAGGTCTGAAGACAAGACTATCACTTCATAGTGTGCCTAGTCAAGACATGTCGTCATCGTCATCGCGTCAATTCATCCTCCTAATACATGGCCAAGTTAAGCCTCCATAGTTATAAAAGACTTGTGTCATGAGTATTATATTTGCATCGGCCTACCAATAAACCGATATAACATGTATAGAAAGGCCACCTTTGTACAAATACCACATTTCTTGTTCTCCAGAGTTTCTCATTAAAACCTGTATAAAAGTCATAAACACCAATGGCTTGAAGAGCCTGCTTCTTCTGTCCCCTTTAAACAGTCTTTATATACAGTTTCAACTGTATTTGCAGTAATTTTAACATCTAGGGCACTGCTTTGAACTTTAACAGCATTCATATCTAAGGCAAATTATGACTAAATTCTGAGAAAAACATATTATGACTTTGAGCACTTCCCTGTGGCTACACTTCAAATACAGGTAACTGCAAGGAAGGTATAGCCTGCCATGAAAAGAGCATAGAAATTCAGAAGAAACTTTGGAAAGACCATCTGGACATTGGCCGGAACTACTATTGCATGGCCTCAGTATACCACAATATGGGATGCAATAAACAAGCCCTGCAATGTATCTTTCAAGCTCGAGATATTATCGAAAGGTGTGGCAAGTTATCAAATATTTTATTCTGAAGGTAGCGCCAGAAGCACTAATTTTTGTATTGCCGATCCATCTGTACATGTTGTCTGATGTGATTTTTTAAGACAAAATTCAGGGGTTCAGGGTCTGTTCAAAGGGTAAAAATACAAACAAAACAAAACAAAACAACAAAAAATGACATCGATGTTTCCATTTCTTATTTTGAGCAACTTTTGTATACTATTAATATGTTTTCTATTTTTAGTGGGGTTTTTTGTACAGTTAAAAAGCAAAAGGGTGAAATGTTTTAATTCTAGTTCATGTTACTGACATTGTCCTTGTGTTGCTATTTCATTTTAGGTTATGCACCCAACCTAGCGGCACCCTCCTGATTTGCTACGTACACACTGCATCAATCCTCTATGCTTGCAAAGGTGACCTGGAAGGTGCCATGCACTACCTCAACAAGGCACACCAAATCCAAGAGCACCTCAAGACCAAGAATATCTTAGAGTTTGGTCTCTATTTCATTGAAGCCAAGATAATTGCCAGGGAGGGAGACCTCATCAGAGCACGTCAGATGTTCAAGAAGGGTTTCGGGCTTGCAATGCCTATCCTAGGCGAACATCTCAACACAGCACGAGCTCTGCAGTCTGAAGGTTGGGTGGCCCTCCAGCTTGGCGATTGCGAGGACGCATTGGTCACCCTCAAGTATTGTCTTGAGATGCGACGGAAGGCCCTGAAGAATATGAAGTGGAATGTGGAGATAGCAGAGACACTGGAAACAATGGGCGATGCTTGTGCTGCCAAAAACCAGCCTCAGAGGGCGCTCAGTTATTACGAGCTATGCTATCATGCCCTAGCTGACCCTATCAGGTGCTACACCAAAATGCGATCCCCAGCATTGAAGAAGGTATGTGACCTGAGAGACATGATATCCAGGAAGATGGAAATTATGTCAAAAGATCCAGTGGGTTGGACCAATGAAGAGAGGGAGCTCATGAGAACAACAGTCATCTATGACTACAACTACTGGCCAATGATATAGATCTTTAAATACGTTGCTAGCCTTGGCAGCATGAATCAGTTTGTGGATTCATACTTGCCAGTCATAATGCATTCAGTATGCCTAGTCGTTGCCATATGTTGACTATTGATAATAAGTAAGTTCAAAAGTTAGGCTTAAAAAAAAAAAACAATAATAAATACATCTGCCATTATCTTAAATCACTGGCGTAAATCCGTTTTGAGGAGTGGAGGGGATGATCGACTTTTTTTGCCGAAATCTCTACCGTAAACTCACACTTAAGTATACACACATCCACCCTTACTCATCCGAGCAGACCCCCACACACGTTTATTTTTTTCACTTTGCGAGCGAGCGAGCGAAAAATAACCACTTTTTTGGTTTTTAACCCGTTGAACACGATTTGATTTCAGTATAATACACATTTCCCATAGACCCTAGCCCGAGTTATCTCGGGAATAGGGCTCAACAGGTTAAGAGCATTTCAAATGAAAATTCCACTATATGACCGTCGTTTATGACATTTTTATGAAAAATTTTACCAACTGATTAATTACAATATAATTTTTCCTTAAAATGAGGAGGGGGGGGGGATATTTGTACATGCCTTCCCCCCCTCTCGAAAAAGTGATGGGCCCATTCCCCCCGAAATTTATGCCAATGTCTTAAACTGACCTGTGCCTTGCACTGCTTTATATGTACCGGCACTTCTATAACAGTACTTATATGTTCATAATGTTGTTTATTGCAAGTGAATTTTGTAAATCTTACATTTATCTACATGTACATCCCACCTGATTACTTTAACTCTGTTACTAGAAATTAAAGCTATAAAACAGGGTTGGCGATTTTTTTTATTTAAAAAAAAAAATATTTAAAAATCAGATTTTTAAAAATTTAAATCAGATTTTTTTTATTTAAATCGGATTTTTAAATTTTTTTAAATTTTTTTTTTTAAGTTCATTAAAAAAAATGTTTGATTACCAAAAGACCTCACCCTTCAATGACATCAATTTTAATGTTATCATACATTTCACTCCTAATATTTTTCTTAACCATATGATTTGTAATAAAATCTAGTCAAAATGGGCAAATAAAAATCAGTTTGACGAATCATGTATATAAACTTAATTCTATCATACATACTTAGGGCTATGAAGGAAACTTCCATAGGGAATTCCCAGTGAGTAGAAAATATTCCCCTCTGAGAATTTCCACTCAGTATTAAAAAAAATCTGAGAGGAAAATATCCAGACACTCCTCAGTGAAAATTGTATCTAAATGTGCACTCAGCTTTGTGACAGTTTTACAAATTGGTATTAAAGCTCATCCACTGCTACAGACAGAGATGCAAAACTGTCAGTGTTGGAGACCAATATAAGAGATAGCTTAGTCAAAGGGTGAGTACACTACGTTATGTTATTGTGATTTTTACATTACTAATCTACAATTATATGTACATCCGTTTCACTGTACAGTGTATTTACCTTGCAGTTACATGCCTAGGTTTTATATACAGTGTTTGTACAAAGAAGGTTAATAGCTCCTGCTTATTTTAGACACTAATAATGTTTTAACCAGTGCCTCCTGTTTCTACTGTTTCTATTGACATATGTAGGCATGTTGTCAAAGCTATGGTACACATGTGCAATGGTGTTGTGTCCTACCCAGGGCATCTATGTGATTTGGAAATGCACAATTTATGATATGAAAGATAAATGTCACATGTTTGAAAAATAATTTATCAGCATTTCCTCACTTTCCTTTTCTGTCTTATAAAGAATATCTGGAATTGCATATTTGGAAATTTTGAATTTTCTTAGAAATAATTTACCAAAGATTCTGTTTCTTTGTTATACAGTGGTCTAGACTTTATGTTACAAAGGTGTAAATAGTTCAACATACGTGTAGGCCTACCTTTGAACAAATCTTATGTAATAGTTGATATTGTTATTTTGAATATTACCAGGCAACATACATTATTCATGCAATTCATAGACAATGCTTCCTACAATTGGCTGTTTCATGAATGTCTTTTATTTTCTTTGTGTGCTTCTTCTTTGCTGATTCTTGCTTCACAAGGATTACAAATTATTACTGCATTTAAGAATTGTAGGCCTCTGATTGGTCAAATTTGCAGGCATGAAATTCACTAGAGACTGCTGGCAGTATATGCTATATGTGCCTACAATAGATGTGTATGCACAGTTAGACATGCACTACTCTTATATTGCTAAATTTTCCTTCAAATTAATACATTTTGAGAAGTATATTTTCTTGAGATATCCACTTTATGAAACTTGCACTTATGATGCGGTATATAGAAGAAATATTGACTGCTTATTTTTCGGGTGACCATCAAAACTATAGCTCCTCAGTGATCGTAAGACTGCACTATGCGCAGTACAGTTTGAGATCACCATGGGCTATAATAGTTGCAACTCTGCCTCTCATAGCAATTTATATTTGGTACACTATTTTTAAATGAAAACAATGTTGCAAGTATTCTGAAATGAACTAGGGCAAACCACTCAAAGTGCCAAACGAAATGATAAGCAACTCATTTTACCTTTACAATACCACTCTTTACAAGTTGAGTTGCAGGTGAATACTTTTATGCCATTTTAAGTAAGAGAGAACATACAGCTAAACCCATAGCAAAACAGTGTCTCCTTTTTAGTAACACTTGCAGTATTTTTTATCTAGAATACTAGGAATTACGCATGCATCAGCAGAAAGAATAAAATTCACTAAAAGTTTCATTTTAAGTCCATTTCCATTGGAGTATGATGTGCCTTTGTGGAATAACTACTGAAGTTTCTTAACTGGTGACAAATTGATAAATTGTTAATCTTTTCTCTGTGTGTACAAATTGGCAATATTCATGTAAAATTTTGTAAATTATTATTCACATTAGTTCATGTTACATACATTTGAATTTTTTTTCGACCCGTGTAGAAGTGGCAAATAATCAGTGCCAATTTGAGGAGGGAAAAGTGATGTATTTAGCTTGTACGAAAACCCTGTACTGCTGTGAGTTAATGCAGTTTTTAAGTAAATGTAGCTCCTCCGTAAATCTCCCAGATAATCATAGTGTGAAAGTATATGAAGTTTCAGCTGATATGATGTCAAACATTCCACTGTTGCTGTGTGGTACTTTTGTGTGTATTTCTATTTTTATATCATATTTATGGACCATCCAAGATGAATAAATGAATTCAATGTAGATATATTTTTTAATCATTTTATAACAAATATGTGTTTATCTAGATGCATTTTGAAATATTTCTGCCATTCTTCTTTCTTCAGAGTCTTGCCCTATAAACATATGAATATATCATTTTGCTATGAAAAATGCTGAAATGTAGATGAATAAACCTTTATATATTTAGTTTACATGCTTGCTGCACTTTTTAAACAGTTCTTGGTTTTCAGAGGTAAAAACATTTTTGTATTATATATGCATTTGCTGGACAAAATAAAAACATATATAAAAGGTGACTACTTGTTTGTTGGTTTATTTGTTGTAATATGGTGTTGGGTGTAGAAATTAAGTAATGCCCCATCACATCGAACTGGCTAGTAAATTGAAAAAAAAAAAAATGGCCAATAACCCATCGAGCATGGTTTGAATTTGGTGTAACACACATCTGCCATAGACCCCAGCCAGTTATCTTCAGTTTAGTATTCAACAAGTTAGTGCAAAATATGATGTCATGAGTTTGTCAGCGTAACTTTTGACAAAAATCTCTTTTATTTGAGCACTGATGCGTTCTCCCTGAATTTGCCGCGTCATATCAGAACAATCCTTTAAGCATGAAACACTTCATTCCCAACATTAAACATTTCATCATATTTAATACATAACAAAAAGACATACTCATTTTGTTTTCTCTAGATTTTGCTCTCACTTTAAAGCACATAATATGTACAGAAAATACATTATAAACAAGACACATATTTTCACCAAGAGTGGCACAAGTTACAACCTGCAGATGGCTCAAGAATGATCTGCCTTTCTTTGTAAAGGGGTAATTGAAAATGATAGGAGCAAGTCAGGTCTCCACATTATCTTTACCACAAGGGGTCCAGATTAAAATAGTAAAGGATTAGATAGAAGGGGGCTCCTGTTTTACATTTCAAGATTCTTAGGACAAAGAGTTTTGTTCGGGGACCTAGACTGGTATTATGAAAATTGTTTTATTTTTTATCTTATTCTAATTGTCATAGCAATCAGAAATAGCGTACGCCTTTGGCTCACATCGCGCACTAGTGGCCTCATCTTTGCAGATATTCATGTGAGGGTTTGAAACGGGGTTTGAAAACACATTTTAAGTGTTCCTAGCTGTAAGATTATGAAAAGAACCAAAAATTGAGATACAGGATGTTACCAACCCACCGATGTTATGTTGTAGAATGTTCAAAGGACTAGTTTCCAGCATCTGCAACCTTGGATTAAAAATCATCTCCATGATGAAATTCCTTCATTAACCCATTGACAACAGGATCCTGATGGCTCGTACATTATATTTATTTGGGAATGAGAGAATTCGGTAGTGCATGGGATTAGAAAATATTATTTGATCCTTCTTTATTAACTGTCCGTGACTGCAGAGTCATTTATATGAAGGCCGGATCCCACATTTTTCTGACTTTGTCATCAGTTTCGTCAACTGATCGTAAAATTTTGTCTCCATTTAAGGAAGGAACTTTGTGCCATCAAGTCATAATGAATAATACATGAGATAGCACTTTAATTCTTAAACAACTTAAAGCACCACCCCGAGCACCACACGACCTGTGAGTCCACCATCATCTATCCTCTGCAGAGCCATCAGCTGAGTCCCCTCCCTGCTTCACCAACTGATCAAGGTTCATGGTCAGCCTCCATTGGTTGGCCTGGAGAAGGGAGTCGACTAAGGGAAGAGCTGAGCAGACCAATTGTCCCTGTGTAGCGTCTCTAGTGGAGGAAGTTTAGAGTATAATTGTCCACGCCTTTGACATCAACTGATCCCCTACACGACCCCCCCCCCCCCCCGGGGGGGGGGGGTACTCGCGGTGTAAGGCATACGGGGATGTGCCGCTCTAATAGGTCGCTTTTTTTTAAAAGAAAAAATCCTTAAACATGGGGTATGGTTTTGAGCTGAAAAATCCTTAAACATGCCCCCCTTTTAAATAACTGCGGGGGCACGTGCCCTCCCCCCTCCCATGCATCGGCTGGCAAAAAAAAGAAGAAGAAGAAGAAGAAGAGAAAGAAAGAAGGAAAGAGAAAAGAAAGGGGGAAAAGGAAAAGGAAAATTGTATCGTACTGAAGCGCTCGCCCGCTTTGCTCGCTAGCATTTAAGTAACTTAACCAATGCCGATGCTGTTCTAATGAAAGGAATCAGTTTGCTCCTTGTGTCTCAGTCTGATGTTATAGGCTGCTATTGTTCCACTCATAGAATTTTAGTAATAACCACATCTGGATTCCACTCCAAGAAGTTTACCTAAAAAGGGCCCTTTCAGTAGATGGCCTAGACAAACTAAAACAAAAATTCACATCTGTTCGTTCGCTAGCTCGCTACTCCCGCTAGTAAAAGCTAGAAACAAGATGATTTCGGGCACGGCGATCATATTTTCAGAAGCAAGTTAGCAAAGCATCGTAATGTTTGGGCAGCGAAGAGGTTCACAAAGTTACCAAAAATTCCACTGTATTTTTCTGACGAATCTATACATGTGGAGGGGGGGGGGGGGTGGGGCGTCACTGACTTTGCTCACTTGTAAAAACAGATTGGTTTCAGACGGTGAGCAAGCTTAATACATAAAAAGGATTCATATTCAGCACACAGGGGATCGAATTGATTATGTTTATATTTCGATGACGAAATATCACTTCTACAAATGAAAAAGGTATATTTTCCTCGCTCTCTGCGTTCGCTTGTTAAATAATTGTTTAATGGTCTTTTTTAAGCAAACAAATTGGGTGAGTGAGGTGACCAAATGAATAATTTAGATAACAATATAATTTACTGAAGGGGTTAGTGTGTGCTTCTTCGCTCACTTCTCGTAATGGTTAGAGAGATGATGGTTTCGGACAGAAAACAATAGACCAGCTAGGGACGCGCTAAAATATTGGCAGCGAGGTGACTAGACCAAAAATATATTGGCCTATAGTGGTCCGATGGTGTATTTTGGTAATAAAATATAATCTTTTTATTGCAAATAAAGTTGTAATTTTCGGCTCGCTCGCTTCGCTCTATATCGTTCGCAAAATTTTAAAAAACAGGGTGGTATCTATAGCAAAATGCATCATTTCCCAAAAAATTTAAAACGCTTCACGTCCCTATAAAAAACTTGCTTCAAGATTACTGTCGTGTTTTTTTTTTTTTAACAAGACATACACACGTTGATATCAATATCACTTTATTTGATAGACGATAAAACAGCAGTAGATAAAAAATGCCTCGCTCAAGGGCATAAGTACCGTGCCGGGGACCGCCGCCGGACCTTCGCGTTTCCAGTCAAGCGCCTTAAACCACTTGACTTCGGCACCCCAACGATTAACATGATAGAAATAACCACACACACCCGCACAAACCTTCCACTCGGTGCTGCCATGGCTGTACGCAGAAGTAAGGTAGGGTGGAGGTTGCCCCCCCCCCCCAGAAATCCACCAAAAGTGTGCACCAGATCCTTCAATTTCAAGTTTAAAAATGCAAAAGCACCCTCATGATCAGCTCGGTCACTTCGCTCCCTCACTTTCGCATTTCTTCGAAAATTTTATGCTCCTTGCCCCTCCCCCCCCCCCCCTCGAAAAATTTCTGCGTACGTACGGCCATGCTCGGTGCCCAACTACTCTATGCATACTGCGAAGTATGTATAAAGTGTAAAATGCAATCTGGGGTCAAGAGTTTTGTTAGTAAATTTGTTTTATGTATAAACAAGCATAACTTTTAAAACATTTAAAAGAAATCAAATGAAAATGAAAAAAATGAAAATGAGCCAAATAAAAATAAGTGGGTATGTAAAATTGTAAATCAATCGTGCGAATGGAATACAACGAAACCTTAAGGATGGGTCTCTTTTTGGAAGAAAATCCTTAATAATGGGTACCCTTTTCTGCCAAAATAACCCTTAAAAATGGGTATGGGTTTCAAAGCTTCAGCTGCACACCCCCGTCCCGAACCAAATCTCAGCCCCCCCCCCCCCCCCCCCCCCCCCGTGTACACGACCACCTGTGTCAAGAAGATAAAATGAAAATAAGGTGAAAGTCTGTATGAAAATAAAACTGTAATGACACTTCAAAGAACTTCGGATTGATTCATAACTACAGCACTGTAATGAATTCAGGTTTTCAGTTCACATTAACAGATGTCAAAATGGATTGGAGTATATACAACAGGCTTGTAAGTTATGTTTGTCAAAAGGGACATGTTAAATGACTTTGGAAAGCATTGCACAGGCCTTAGCTCTAGCAATCACTTTACGGTGCACAAATGCAATAATACTGCTTGTTTTCGCTTTGCCTAATCAAAGGCATAATGTGCTGGGCATGGAGTTCGAGTGAAACCATCAACCTTCGTCATCAAAGATCTAGGGGAAGTACCGGGAGTCATCCTTAGGCGAGGGGAATCCCCAGAGTGGCGTCGGCGAAGATGTGTCGTGTACAGTACATGTAAACAAGTTACATGTAACTTATACACATTGAAAACGCAGACATAGATCCTAATGCATTTTCCGATGAGAATATTTGTGACGAAATGGTAGTGTAAGATTCATATGACCATTTGCCGATTTGAGCTTTGGAAAAGAGAGATCCGAAATACTGAAACTGACCCATTTCCGGACCGTGGTCAAACTCAGTCATTGCTTCGTCCTCGGCCTCCGCTCTTAACTGCAGGCGGTCAACGCGTTGTTAACGCTAACGCCGCGCCGCACCTCTCCATGTCGATGTCTCGCCATAAAACTTGCGCTCATATCAGTGTAATCCTATGTGTACAGTGACTGTTGATGGCTATAAACTTGCTTGATTCCAAATGCAAAGGTATGTGCTTCGCTATTTTCTTTTGAATATGACAAGAATTAAATAGTAATATTATTTTGTCCTCATTTTTCTCCAGGCTTGATATTGCTAGGAAGTTAAGAGAGAGGGTACAAACAATTGCAATTCTGGGGGGTGTTTCACAAAGACTCAAGAGATAAGTTGGACTATAGAGTCACGCGAACTGGTGCACATCCAGTATTTATTGATGGACTTCCCAAAAGTGCACATCCCTGAGCATGATCTGACCAGTGCGGTGATTCGTAATATACAGCACACAACTAGGAATTTAAGTGCGACTTTAAGTCCAACTTAACTCTTTGTGAATAGTTGGCTCTATATTACAATTCATTTCTCCAGAAAATAAAGTAGGGAAAATATAGAATTTAGAGGAACAGACAAGTATTGTGTACTGTAACCACTTCCATTAAAATAAAGATTTTGATTAGAAATTAGGGTTTTCTTCAAAATAAGCTAAATAATAGTTCTGGAAGTTGAATGAATAACTATGAAATTTAAACTCTAGATGTTGGGATGATACAAATGTTGGGATGATAAAGCAAAATTCTTATTTGACAATACAACATTTTGTTGTTTGTCATTGATTTAATGGAAAAAATATTTCTTAACTAAAGTTAAGTGGCGTTCAATTTATAGACTTTAACTAATTCATATTAGATGCTTGTTTATATTTTTTTTCTTTGTAGGATTTTGCCCGATCTGTTAATCCTTGAATTTTAAAGGAAACTAGATGTCTTGTGCAACATGGCTGACATGCCTGAACAAATTCCTTTCATTGGAAGGCAAGATGGCATAAACAGTGTGGTTGAAGCCTTCACCAATACCATACTGACCTGCCTCAGACAGCGGGAGGAGGTTGCCCATCCCTTGACCAAACTGGCACTCATCTGTGGAGGTCCACTGGTTGGGAAAACCCGTTTTGCTGCCAAGGCCGCTCAGGAGCTTTGCAGATTGAGCCAACTCTTGGATGTTAAGCTGAATGTCCACTCCTTGGAACTGCAAGGACTCGATGACCCGTGCCAAGTGGAGATGAAGATGGCATCAGCTTTATTACCATGCCAACAAAGACAAGCTGGGATGATGCAAGTTAGAGATATTCTGGATGATCTGGAGGAATGGCAGCTTTTCATCTTGGATGGAGCAGAAGACTTTGGGGACAACGAGCTCCAAAGTGGTTTTATGGAGCTGTGTCAAAATGTCATCGAAAAGTCATCAAGGGTGCTGATCATGATCACTTCTCGTTGGAAGTTTAACTTCATAAGAATCATGACTCAGGTAATTTAATTAATTATCATATATTCTGCTCAATATTGTGTTGAAATCTTAGCAGTTGTACTACCATATACCTCAAGTGAGGCTTAATGCATGTCCATTGTCAGATGAGAAAAGAATCAATTAGACAAATGATTTCATATGAATGAATCATGAAAATAAATGGAAATTTATGTCAGTTATTGTTTTCTTGGTATGTTGTTCAGGCACTATAATACCCAATTATGTCTTACCCCAAATGGTAGTGTCTGGTCTTATTTTGTGTGCATACGCTTACCTCTGTTACCTGATAGTTTGCTCTGGCACATACATGATAGCGATACTACTGTGGTATACTTTTTGTCTCGCCTGCGTAGCGGAGCGAGACATAGGTATCATTATTTCCGGTGTCGGCGTAGGCGTCGTCGGCGTCGTCGTCAACAATTGTGTTGTACACCCAATAACTTTCTATAGCTTTAAGGTGGGATCACCAAATTCATACCAGAGGTCCATCTCTTGAAGGCGCAGGTCACGTTCGAATATGAGTCGAATTTGAATAAGGTCAAAGGTCAAAGGTCAATGAACTTTCCATGACTGGCACTGTGCTATATTGTACACACAATAACTTTTTATACCTTCGAGGTAGGATTGCCAAATTCATACAAGAGGTCCATCTCTTGAAGGTGCAGGTCAAGTTCGAATGTGAGTTGAATTTGATTAAGGTCAAAGGTCAAAGGTCAATGAACTTCCATGACTGGCACTGTGCTGTGTTGTACACACAATAACTTTCTATAGCTTCGAGGTGGGATCACCAAATTTATACCAGAGGTACATCTCTTGAAGGCACAGGTCAAGTTTGAGTATGAGTTGAATTTGAATAAGGTCAGAGGTCAAAGGTCAATGAACTTTCCATGACTGGCACTGTGCTATGTTGTACACACAATAACTTTCTATACCTTCGAGGTAGGATTGCCAAATTCATATGAGAGGTCCATCTCTTGAAGGTGCAGGTCAAGTTCGAATGTGAGTTGAATTTGATTAAGGTCAAAGGTCAAAGGTCAATGAACTTTTCATAACTGGCACTGTGCTATGTTGTACACCTAATAACTTTCTATAGCTTTGACGTGGAATCACCAAATTCATACCAGAGGTCCATCTCTTGAAGGCACAGGTCAAGTTTGAGTATGAGTTGAATTTGAATAAGGTCAGAGGTCAAAGGTCAATGAACTTTCCATGACTGGCACTGTGCTATGTTGTACACACAATAACTTTCTATACCTTCGAGGTAGGATTGCCAAATTCATATAAGAGGTCCATCTCTTGAAGGTGCAGGTCAAGTTCGAATGTGAGTTGAATTTGATTAAGGTCAAAGGTCAAAGGTCAATGAACTTTTCATAACTGGCACTGTGCTATGTTGTACACCTAATAACTTTCTATAGCTTTGACGTGGAATCACCAAATTCATACCATTTTTCAAACAATAAGTTTGCCATAACACCTTAATAATTAATTTAATTTTACAATTTTACTCACATTATTATCAGTTACATTCTTTTTCACTAACATTCATTTCCTTACTTGCATGGAAATAATTATAGCTTCATAGTATTAACAGCATTCTTAGTGTTATCTGATTTCCTAGGGATAAAGTAGGCCTATACCATTATTGCATATCCAAGTCCTTTGGAAGCGCATAGAGACGTTATATCATAATGTGATATGCGCTATACAAGAACTGTATATTATTATGTAAACTGTCAGAACCACAATTCACCCCCTAAACTGCTGACAGCCTCAGAAGTCATATAGCATAGTATTGACATGCAGTCTCTTCATGACTGCAATATGCAGGCGAGACAACGCTTGGCGTTTGCCTTGTTTTTACTCCTCTCTCTCTCTCTCTCATTTGTAGGTGCATCTAATCCATTTAAATCCTCTCTTGAAAGACGAGTCCAAACAACTTCTCTTCTCCATAGCAACTGATCTGGAACACTCTTGCAACAAAGAGTACATCCATGAGATTATAGAGCTATGTGGTGGAAATCCTTTTGCCCTTGAACTTGTTGGTGCTGATCTTAGAGATAAGAGGTGCAGCCCAGTGGATATCATAGATGACCTTCGAGACAAAGGTCACCGAAAGCAGAAGACAAGTTCTCCAGCTCCTCTTGAAAATGATGACAACATTCGCGGTGGTTCAAGCCAGGAGGTTGAACATCTTTCCCATAGGGCCAAGCAGACTCTGGAACAACTGATGAAGAGGAGTGTGGATAGGTTATCCTGCCCTCAAAGGAAACGACTTGCAAAGTTGAATTTCATCCCTGCTTCATTCACTGGTACTTCACAACGTTCATTCTTTTATCCTCTTTACAACAGTCTTGCTTTTCCAGCTTTTCTGTAATGATATTTAGCTGTTGGATATAAGATTTCGATTTTTGGAGAGCACACATTTTGCTTGGAATCCAGTCTGGTAGCCAATACCTTAAATCTCTATTGATTTTAAAGCTTTTCAGCTCCCTACAATTTTATGTTTATAATTATAATCCCAACCCTCAACTTATTCAATAAAAAAAGCACAGCCTGAAGTAGTTGTCACCTCAGCAAATGTAAAGTTAGTGTACATTATACCATTTATGCCTATCTTTGTCCAGGTGATGCTGCTGCCTATATCACCAACATCCATCCAACCTATTGTACCAAGAGAGATGTCCTCATCCCTCTCCACAACCGCTCTTTAATTGCCTTGGATACACTCACCAACCGCTTCAACATTCTCTCTTTCCTACGCCTGTATATTGAGGAACGATACAACCTGTTCCTCACCCCAGCAGAGACTGACCTGGTGCGGGTACGCTACTGTGGTTTCTATGCGAGGCTGCTCCAGCGGGCAGCAGGGCTATTGGAACAAGACAATGCCTGCAAGTCCATTCCCATCTTCACAGCTGAACTGCAGAACATGCAAAAATTGTTGCAGGTAAGGTCATTATATTTCTTTTGATATTAATATTGGTAAATCTAAATGGACTACTGAAAGAGCATTTTGAAAGATGATGATGATGATAATGAAGATGATGATGATGATGATGATGATGATGATGATGATGATGATGATGATGTAGTATTGACTACAGTGGAAACTCAGTATAACAAGGTTTTGGGGACCATCAAAATTACGTTGTTATAGCAGGAATATTGTTATATCAGGAAGAAAAGACAATACAAAGAGTTGGGAGTGAAATATTACCTTACTATATCAGGAATATTATATCAGACCTCTTTATACCGAGTTTCCACTGTAAGTGTTGTAATTTGATTTGGTTCAACCGTAGGAAGATGATGATGCAGTATTGATTATTTGATAATTGTATGCTATTTGGTTTGACTGTAGGAAGCTATCCACTGCTTTGAAGACAGCTATGATCTCTTCATTGAAGTAGCCTACCAGGCCAGGCAGCTCATCTTGCTCTTCATCCCAACCAAAGATGCCATCTCTTTCTACCAAGCATGTCTTGAAGCAGCAGAGAAGAGGAAGGACAAGCAACGTCAAGCCAGGATCCTCATCTCACTTGGTATGGATCATACACCCAGGGTATCTGGCACCATTAGGGTGACCACCAGAGATACAGGCCAGGATTTTTCATTGGATCTTCTGCAGGCCATATGAATTATCTTGAAAAACACAGTTTGTATTCAAAATGTATATATGAAGTCATGATTTTGAGCAGTATTTGATCCAAAGTGCAAATACTCAATGTTGCGTACCTTCAGAACTGCGTGCCTGGGCATCGGGAATTTGGTGTCAAAAGATGCCCGAGATATTTATTACAAAGGTCATAAAATATTGTGGCAGGATTTGCAGGTATTGTGGACATACTGGGCGAGACGTTGAAGGGGTGGATCCTGCCCCGCTCCCCACTTTTAGGTTAGGGCTAATAATAATAATAGTAGTTACATTCAGGCATGGTTACATTTGTATAGTGCTTTGCTATGTAAAATGCTTTTATATACATGTTATTATTATTACCCTGGTCATTGGATACAATTGCTTTCCATCCATTAAATGCACCATCTCTACTCCTTGAGGAACACTAATTCCAGCCAAGCACCATTTTATAAGTGCGCACGTGCAAATAAACTGCATTGATGTTCACATCCTACTACATACCCTTACCCACGTGGCAAAGATGGATTAATATCTTGCCAAAAGGCATGAGTGCCAGGAGGGATTCAAACCCTCAATCCTTTGAATAGAGTCAAGCAAATGAATGACTACACTGTAACACGTGTCAAATGTTTTGAGCAAGTCCTCTGATGTACAGGTCACAATGTGCATGTATAAACCTTATTAACAATTCACTGTAATGTGATAACTTGATGAATCAAATTATTAATTCTACTTTGCCACTTCTGAATAATCTAATTTTGTGTTTAGTATATTTTAGCTGATTGATTTTCGTTGTTTTGTTTGTAAAGCACCTATATCCTATACTCTTGATTCACCTCTTTTTCTTTCACATTTCAGGTCGTTTAGTACGCTATGTAGATGGTGACATGAAGTACGCTGAAGAATTGTACCGTCAGGCACTCAACCTGTTGGCACGCGATGGGGACAGCTTCAATTATGCTGCCGTCTTGTCAGTCTTAGGCTTTCATTATTTTGACAGTGCCAGGCCAAAGTTGGCAATCAGGTACCTCCCCCACCCACCCACCCCACTTTCTAAAATGCTCCACAGGTCTGTTGTGTCCATGAAGATAACTTTGGAAAACTTACAGTCCGTGAAGCAATAACTCATTGCCTAAATGAAAAAAAGGAGTAATATCTCTTGATTACAACATTGACTTGTGAAATTGCTTAAAAACATAGTCATTCACCAAGGCATGATAGTGGTTTTAAGTAAATCTATAAATATTTATCCTTTTATGATATACTTGATTTTATATTTTAAAAAAAAATCGAGGAAAATAAAAGGAAGCATTCTGTGATATAATTTTCTGTTTAGACCTCAATTGAAATGGTTTTTACTCTGCTTTTTCTTTTCTTTTCTTTTTCAGTTACCAGCAAGACACCCTGGAAATGATTGAGAGACTAGAAAGGAACGTGGAAGAGGGACCGACTTCTGTCTCTGAGGATTCTTGGAAGGAGGCTATTTCTCCCAGAATGCAGCTGTGGAGACTGAAGGAGCAGACCCTTAATGAAATGGCGTGTACCCATGCCAGACTGGGTGGTGAGTACACTTGCTTTTTAGAAGTCACACTGCCAGATGACTTCATGGCAAGTCAAAATCATCCATATTCTTTTTCATTCAGGGTTATGTAATTTTCCATCATGCCTGTTGGCTGTTGGTCAGTTTCAGGAGCAGCTACACAGGGAGGGGGGGAGTGGGGAGGGGTGTAACTCCCCCTATGATTTTTCAAGTGATCAACAACCCCCCCCCCCAAAAAAAAAAAAAAAAAAAAAAAAAAGAAGAAAGAAGTATGCGGGAAGAGAGGGCAGGGCCATGCAACTACATGATAGCCCTTTTTGCTCCTTTAAAACATAAACGAAATCACCTGTGGGCCAATGTTAAAAACCCCAAAATTCCCCCCCCCCCCCTATCAAAACTATCAAAATATCCTGGCATGCCCCTAGACAGTCTTGATTGTGTGACTAGGGTACTGCATATTGTGAGAGGTTTTAGGCAAGACTTGCCATTATACTTTCGTTTTGACAGTTTCTGTTACTCTAACCTTTTACCTTGAGGCCCACTTTGGCTATTAGATTTTTTTCAAGGCCCACCTTCATTCTTAAAAATATTATGAGGCCCACCACACAGAATCTCAATGAGAAAAAATCAATAAACATGACAAAAGAAAATGGAGAATGAATTGTGTGGTAATCATCTGGACCACTACATTACCTACATTACATTACAAAATCCAAAAAAGAACCTACATGATTGTATGGTTGCAATAAATAAAAGATTGATATAATACCCCTACCCCAAATGTAAAGAAATCTTCATATATTTCTAGCACATTGCATTGATGATAACCACAACTGTTGATTTTATTTTGATATGTTTAATGAATGCAATTCAATTTGATGTTAACAGTAAAGCTGAATTCAAGAATATTTTTTTCAAAATATTTTGGACTGACCTCGCAGCCCTCCAGTGGGCCACGGAAGCTAGATACAAGATGATTTCGGGCAGCAAGTAGCTTGTTATAGCAGCGAGATTCCAAAATATCATTATATTTGGGCAGCAAGGTTGTAGACAAAGATTTTGGGACGAATCCATATAATTTTGCCGGGATCGGTCGTTGACTTTGCTCGCTATGGTAGAAACAGAATGGATTCGGACTGCAAGCGAGGTAGCTAAAACAGTGTCATATTCGGCACACAGGTGATCGGATGTATTATTTAGATATCATACAGGCATGACAGGTTTATAGTGTATTCTGATGATAATGATGATAGTAATATTCCGTTCTTGTATAGCGCATATCACATTTTTATCACATTAGCATGATGACGAAATAACACTTCTATCATATGGAAAAGGGTATATTTTTCCTCGCTCGCTGCGCTCGCTCGTTTGATATTAATGGTTTTGAAAAGCAAACGAATTCGGTGAGATGAGACCGAATAGATAATGTAGATGTTTCATTGGCTCACAGCGTATAATTTGCCGAAGGTTTCAGTACATCCTCCATGAAAAACAGTGTGTGCTTCCTCGCTCGCTTCGCTCGCTCGTAATATTAAAAAACAGAGTGGTTTGGGGGCAGTGGACCAATGGACCAACGATGTGACAAAGTAGAGTTCATATTTGGCAGCGAGGTAACCATATACATATATATTAGGTATCATTTATGCCTATATGATAACTAAAACCTTCTCTCATAACAAGAAATTTGTTATTTTTGCTCGCTCGCAAAATTGAAAAAAGCAGGATTGTTCACATAGCAAGTTACCTAATTTCCCCAATTTGAAAATGCTTCACGTTGATAGGCCTATGTTTTATATATATATATATATATATATATATATATATATATATGTGTGTGTGTGTGTGTGTGTGTGTGTGTGGGTGTGTGTGTGTATGTATATATGTGAGGGTGTGTGTGTGTGTGTGTGTGTACAAATAGTAGCCGTGGGTTCATCTCCGCTTGGTCGTCTTGCCCCCCCAATCCGAAAAATGGATCGACGCCTCTGAGTTAGAGGTACATACAGTAAAGCCTGCTGTAGTGACCACCTCTATGAAAAGACCACCAAGGTACAAAGCCACATGCCTTGTTTACCCTGAGTAACCTGTATAAAAAGGCATGCACCTGCTCAAATAACCTGCTTCCCTTGTCTCTTTTTGACAGTCTTTATATACAGGTTCCACTGTGCATGTTAATTTTCAGGGTATTGCTTTGAACTTTAAGAGCAATCATATCGAAGGCTTATTAAGACTATATTCGGAAGAAACAGAATGCAACTTTTATCACGTACTATGTAATACAATTTCCTGTGGCTACACTTCAAATACAGGTAACTGCGAGGAAGGTATAGCCTGCCATGAAGAAAGCATAGCCATTCAAAAGAGACTGTGGAAGGATCATCTAAATATAGGCGAGAACTACGACTGCATGGCCTCAGTCTACCACAATATGGGATGCAATGAACAAGCCCTGCAATACATCTCCCAAGCTCTAGAAATAATTGAAAGGTAAGGTAGGTTATTAGACATTTTTTTTCGGAAGGTAGTAGTGCAATTCCGATGTTTATTTTATGTAGTTAAGAGTCAAATTCAGAAGTTGTAGAGTTCAGGAACTGTTCCGTGTTTAAAACCCCCCCCAACAAATGACCAGAACCCAAAACAAAAGGCCAAGCTCTGGATATTATTGAATGGTACATGTATGACAGGGTGTCAAACAATTTTTTTTTTTTTTCTGAAGGTAGCACCTATTGCATGCGAGCCATCCATCTATGGATGATATAATGGATGAATTAATGATTTTCATTCCATGTTATGTTATTGATATTGGTATTGTAGGTTATGCACCCAACCTAGCAGCACCCTCCTGGTTTGCTACATAAACACTGCGTCAATCCTCTATGCTTGCAAAGGTGATCTGGAAGGTGCCATGCGCTACATCAACAAGGGACACCAAGTCCAAGAGCACCTCAAGACCAAGAATATTCTGGAGTTCTGTCTCCATTTCACTGAAGCCAAGATAGTCGCCAGTGAGGGAGACCTCATCAGAGCACGTCAGATGTTCAAGGAGGGTTTCGGGCTTGCCATGCCTATCCTGGGCGAACATCTCAACACGGCACGAACTCTGCAGTCTGAAGGTTGGGTGGCCCTCCAGCTTGGCGATTGCGAGGACGCATTGGTCACCCTCCAGTACTGTCTCGAGATGCGACAGAAGGCCCTGAAGAATATGAAGTGGAATGTGGAGATAGCAGAGACGCTGGAAACAATGGGCGATGCTTGTGCTGCCAAAAACCAGCCTCAGAGGGCGCTCAGTTATTATGAGCTATGCTATCATGCCCTAGCTGACCCTATCAGGTGCTACACCAAAATGCGATCCCCAGCATTGAAGAAGGTACGTGACCTGAGAGACATGATATCCAGGAAGATGGGAATTATGTCAAAAGATCCAGTGGGTTGGACCAATGAAGAGAGGGAGCTCATGAGAACAACAGTCATCTATGACTACAATTACTGGCCAATGATATAGATCTTTAAATACGTTGCTAGCCTTGGCAGCATGAATCAGTTTGTGGATTCATACTTGCCAGTCATAATGCATTCAGTATGCCTTAGTCGTTGCCATATGTTGACTATTGATAATAAGTAAGTTCAAAAGTCAGGCTTAAAAAAAAAAAACAATAATAAATACATCTGCCATTATCTTAAATCACTGGCGTAAATCCGTTTTGAGGAGTGGAGGGGATGATCGACTTTTTTGCCGAAATCTCTACCGTA
The DNA here is from genome assembly GCA_029962745.1 of Echinometra lucunter. Classification (NCBI taxonomy): domain Eukaryota; kingdom Metazoa; phylum Echinodermata; class Echinoidea; order Camarodonta; family Echinometridae; genus Echinometra; species Echinometra lucunter. The sequence continues at coordinate 9,908,616 of CM057153.1, forward strand.
AACTCACACTTAAGTATACACACATCCACCCTTACTCGTCCGAGCAGACCCCCACACACGTTTATTTTTTCATTTTGCGAGCGAGCGAGCGAAAAATAACCACTTTTTTGGTTTTTAACCCGTTGAACACGATTTGATTTCAGTATAATACACATTTCCCATAGATCCTAGCCCGAGTTATCTTGGGAATAGGGCTCAACAGGTTAAGAGCATTTCAAATGAAAATTCCACTATATGACCGTCGTTTATGACATTTTTATGAAAAATTTTACTAACTGATTAAATTACAATAAAATTTTTCCTTAAAATGAGGGGGGGGGGGAATATTTGTACATGCCTTCCCCCCTCTCGAAAAAGTGATGGGCCCATCCCCCCCCCCCCCCCCGGGATTTATACCAATGTCTTAAACTGACCTGTGCCTTGCACTGCTTTATATGTACCGGCACTTCTATAACAGTACTTATATGTTCATAATGTTGTTTATTGCAAGTGAATTTTGTAAATCTTACATTTATCTACTTGTACATCCTACCTAATTACTTTAACTCTGTTACTAGAAATTAAAGCTATAAAACAGGGTTGGCGATTTTTTTTTTATTAAAAAAAAAATTAAAAATCAGATTTTTAAAAATTTAAATCAGATTTTTTTTATTTAAATAGGATTTTTTTATTTTTTAAAATTTCTTTTGAAGTTCATTTTAAAAAAATGTTTGATTACCAAAAGACCTCACCCTTCAATGACATCAATTTTAATGTTATCATACATTTCACTCCTAATATTTTTCTTAACCATATGATTTGTAATTAAATCTAGTCAAAATGGGCAAATAAAAATCAGTTTGAGGAATCATGTATATAAACTTAATTCTATCATACATACGTGTAGGGCTATGAAGGAAACTTCCATAGGGAATTCCCAGTGAGTAGAAAATATTCCCCTCTGAGAATTTCCACTCAGTGTTAAAAAAAATCTGAGAGGAAAATCTCCAGACACTCCTCAGTGAAAATTGTATCTAAATGTGCACTCAACAGCTTTGTGACAGTTTTACAAATTGGTATTAAAGCTCATCCATTGCTACAGACAGAGATGCAAAACTGTCAGTGTTGGAGACCAATGTAAGAGATAGCTTAGTCAAAGGGTGACTACACTACGTTATGTTACTGTGATTTTTACATTACTAATCTACAATTATGTACATCCATTTCACTGTACAGTGTATTTACCTTGCAGTTACATGCCTAGGTTTTATAAACAGTGTTTGTACAAAGAACTTCTCTAGGTTAATAGCTCCTGCTTATTTTAGACACTAATAATGTTGTAACCAGTGCCTCCTGTTTCTACTGTTTCTATTGACATATGTAGGCATGTTGTCAAAGCTATGGTACACATGTGCAATGGTGTTGTGTCCTACCCAGGGCATCTATGTGATTTGGAAATGCACAATTTATGATATGAAAGATAAATGTCACATGTTTGAAAAATAATTTATCAGCATTTCCTCACTTTCCTTTTCTGTCTTATAAAGAATATCTGGAATTGCATATTTGGAAATTTTTAATTTTTAAAGTTCAACGTACGTGTAGGCCTCCCTTTGAACAGATCTTATGTAATAGTTGATATTGTTATTTTGAATATTACCAGATAACATACATTATTCATGCAATTCATAGACAATGCTTCTTACAATTGGCTGTTTCATAAATTTCTTTTATTTTCTTTGTGTGCTTCAGCATTTCCTCACTTTCCTTTTCTGTCTTATAAAGAATATCTGGAATTGCATATTTGGAAATTTTGAATTTTCTTAGAAATAATTTACCAAAGATTCTGTTTCTTTATCATACAGTGGTCTAGACTTTATGTTACAAAGGTGTAAATAGTTCAACATACGTGTAGGCCTACCTTTGAACAAATCTTATGTAATAGTTGATATTGTTATTTTGAATATTAACAGGCAACATACATTATTCATGCAGTTCATAGATAATGCTTCTTACAATTGGCTGTTTCATGAATGTCCTTTATTTTCTTTGTGTGCTTCTTCTTTGCTGACTCTTGCTTCACAAGGATTACAAATTATCACTGCATGTAAAAATTGTAGGCCTCTGATTGGTCAAATTTGCAGGCATGAAATTCACTAGAGACTGCTGGCAGTATAGTGAAAAAAAATACTGACCTGGCATAGTGCTATATGTGCCTACAATAGATGTGTATGCACAGTTAGACATGCACTACTCTTAGATTGCTAAATTTTCCTTCAAATTGATACATTTTGAGAAGTATATTTTCTTGAGATATCCACTTTATGAAACTTGCACACTTATGATGCGGTATATAGAAGAAATATTGACTGCTTATTTTCGGGTCACCATCAAAACTATAGCTCCTCAGTGATCATATGACTGCACTATGCGCAATACAGTTTGAGATCACCATGGGCTATAATAGTTGCAACTCTGCCTCTCATAGCAATTTATATTTGTACACTATTTTTAAATGAAAATAATGTTACAAGTATTCTGAAATGAACTAGGGCAAACCACTCAAAGTGCCAAACGAAACGATAAGCAACTCATTTTACCTTTACAATACCACTCTTTACAAGTTGAGTTGCAGCTGAATACTTTTATGCCATTTTAAGTAAGAGAGAACATACAGCTAAACCCATAGCAAAACAGTGTCTCCTTTTTAGTAACACTTGCAGTATTTTTTTATCTAGAATACCAGGAATTACGCATGCATCAGCAGAAAGAACAAAATTCACTGAAAATTTCATTTTAAGTCCATTTCCATTGGAGTATGATGTGCCTTTGTGGAGTAACTATTGAAGTTTCTAAACTGGCAACACATTAATAAATTGTTAATCTTTTCTCTGTTTGTACAAATTGGCAATATTCATGTAAAATGTTGTAAATCATTATTCACATTAGTTCATGTTACATACACTTGAATTTTTTTTCAACCCGTGTAGAAGTGGCAAATAATCAGTGCCAATTTGAGGAGGGAAGAGTGATGTATTTAGCTCATACAAAAACTCTCTACTGCTGTGAGTTAATGCAGTGTTTAAGTAAATGTAGCTCCTCTGTAAATCTCCCAGATAATCATAGTGTGAAAATATATGAAGTTTCAGTGGATATAATGTCAAACATTCCACTGTCGCTGTGTGGTACTTTTGTGTGTGTATTTCTATTTCTATATTTTTATATCGTATTTATGGACCATCAAAGATGAATACATGAATTCAATGTAGACATATTTTTAAAATCATTTCATAACAAATATATATTTTATCTAGATGCATTTCGAAATATTTCTGTCATTCTTCTTTCTTCAGAGTCTTGCCCTATAAGCATATGAATTTATCATTTTGCTATGAAAATGCTGAAATGTAGATGAATAAACCTTTATGTATTTAGTTTACATGCTTGCTGCACTTTTTAAACAGTTCTTGGTTTTCAGAGGTAAAAGCATTTTTTGTATTATATATGCATTTGCTGGACAAAATAAAAACATATATAAAAGGTGACTACTTGTTTGTTGGTTTATTTGTTGTAATATGGTGTTGGGTGTAGAAATTAAGCAATGCCCCATTCACATCGAACTGGCTAGTAAATTGAAAAAAAAAAAATGGTCAATAACCCATCGAGCATGGTTTGAATTTGGTGTAACACACATTTGCCATAGACCCCAGCCAGTTATCTTCAGTTTAGTATTCAACAAGTTCGTGCAAAATATGTCATGAGTTTGTCAGCGTAACTTTTGACAAAAATCTCTTTTATTTGAGCACTGATGCGTTCTCCCTGAATTTGCCGCGTCATATCAGAACAATCTTTGAAGCATGAAACACTTCATTCCCAACATTAAACATAACAAAAAGACATACTCATTTTGTTTTCTCTAGATTTTGCTCTCACTTTGAAGCACATAATATGTACAGAAAATACATTATAAGCGAGACACATATTTTCACCAAGAGTGGCACAAGTTACAACCTGCAGATGAAAGAATCTGTAACTGGATCTGCCTTTCTTTGTAAAGTAAAGGGGTAATTGAAAATGATAGGAGCAAGTCAGGTCTCCACATTATCTTTACCACAAGGGGTCCAGATTAAAATAGTAAAGGATTAGATAGCAGGGGGCTCCTGTTTTACATTTCAAGATTCTAAGGACAAAGAGTTTTGTTTGGGGACCTAGACTGGTATTATGAAAATTGTTTTATTTTTTATCTTATTCTAATTGTCATAGCAATCAGAAATAGCGTACGCCTTTGGCTCACATCGCGCACTAGTGGCCTCATCTTTGCAGATATTCATGTGAGGGTTTGAAACGGGGTTTGAAAACACATTTTAAGTGTTCCTAGCTGTAAGATTATGAAAAGAGCCAAAAATTGAGATACAGGATGTTACCAACCCACCGATGTTATGTTGTAGAATGTTCAAAGGAATAGTTTCCAGCATCTGCAACCTTGGATTAAAAATCATCTCCATGATGAAATTCCTTCATTAAACCATTGACAACAGGATCCTGATGGCTCCTACATTACATTTATTTGGGAATGAGAGAATTCGGTAGTGCATGGGATTAGAAAATATTATTTGATCCTTCTTTATTAACTGTCCATGACTGCAGAGTCATTTATATGAAGGATTCCATATTTTTCTGACTTTGTCAGTTTCATCAACTGATCGTAAAATTTTGTCTCCATTTTAAGGAAGGAACTTTGTGCCATCACGTCATAATGAATAATACATGAGATAGCACTTTAATTCTTAAACAACTTAAAGCACCACCCCGAGCACCACACGACCTGTGAGTCCACCATCATCTATCCTCTGCAGAGCCATCAGCTGAGTCCCCTCCCTGCTTCACCAACTGATCAAGGTTCATGGTCAGCCTCTGTTGGTGGGCCTGGAGAAGGGAGTCGACTAAGGGAAGACCTGATGAGCAGACCAATTGTCCCTGTAGCGTCTCTAGTGGAGGAAGTTTAGAGTATAATCGTCCACGCCTTTGACATCAGCTGATCCCCTACACGACCCCCGGGGGGGGGGGGGGGTACTCGCGGTGTAAGGCATACGAGGATGTGCCGCTCTAATAGGTCGCTTTTTTGAGAAAAATCCTTAAACATGGGGTATGGTTTTGAGCTGAAAAATCCTTAAATATGCCCCCCTTTTAAATAACTATGGAGGGCACGTGCCCCCCTCCCCCCCCCCCCATCGGCTGGCAAAAAAAAAAAAGAAGAAGAAGAAGAGAAAGAGAAAGAAAGAAGGAAAGAGAAAAGAAAGGGGAAAAGGGAAAAGGAAAATTGTATCGTACTGAAGCGCTCGCTAGCATTAGTAACTTATCAATGCCGATGCTATTCCAATGAAAGGAATCAGTTTGCACCTTGTGTCTCAGTCTGATGTTATAGGCTGCTATTGCTCCCCTCATAGAATGTTAGTAATAACCACATCTGGATTCCACTCCAAGAAGTTTACCTAAAAAGGGCCCTTTCCTTTCAGTAGATGGCCTAGACAAACTAAAACAAAAATTCCCATCTGTTCGTTCGCTAGCTCGCTACTCCCGCTAGTAAAAGCTAGAAACGAAATGATTTCGGGCACGGCGATCATATTTTCAGGGGGGCGTTTCATCAACATTTGTTGTCTGACATGTTGTCAGATCTGACATCTTTCCTTGATTTTGATTGGCTGAGAAGCATCGTTACTATGGCAACTGTCGGATAAAACAGACTTTGTCGGATAAAACATCCGACAAGTCCTTTCATGAAACGCTCCCCAGAAGCAAGTTAGCAAAGTATCGTAATGTTTGGGCAGCGAGGAGGTTCACAAAGTTACCAAAAATTCTACTGTATCTTTCTGATGAATCTATACATCGGGGGGGGGGGGGGGGGGGGGGGGGGGGGGAGGCGTCGCTGACTTTGCTCACTTGTAAAAACAGATTGGTTTCAGACGGTGAGCAAGCTTAAGGTACCTAAAATGGATTCATATTCAGCACACAGGGGATCGAATTGATTATGTTTATATTTCGATGACGAAATATCACTTCTACAAATGAAAAAAAGTATATTTTCCTCGCTCTCTGCGTTCGCTTGTTAAATAATTGTTCAATGGTCTTTTTTAAGCAAACAAATTGGGTGAGTGAGGTGACCAAATGAATAATTTAGATAACAATGTAATTTACTGAAGGGGTTTAATAGTGTGTGCTTCTTCGCTCACTTCCCTTGCTCGTAATGGTTTAGAGAGATGATGGTTTCGGACAGAGACCAGGGACACGCTAAGATATTAGCAGCGAGGTGACTAGACCAAAAATATATTGGCCAAAAAAAATAGTGGTCCGATAGTGTATTTTGGTAATAAAATATGATCTCTTTTATTGCAAATAAAGGTGTAATTTTCGGCTCGCTCGCTTCGCTCTATCGCTCACAAAATTTAAAAAACAGGGTGGTATCTATAGCAAAATGCATCGTTTCCCAAAATTTTTTAAACACTTCACGTCCCTAAAAATCTTGCTTCAAGATTACTGTCGTTTTTTTTTTTTAACCAAACCCCCCCCCCCCCCCCCCCCCCCCCCCGGGTACACGACCACCTGTGTCAAGAAGATAAAATAAAAATAAGGTGAAAGTCTATATGAAAACAAAACTGTAATGACACTTCAAAGAACATCGGATTGATTCATAACTACAGCACTGTAATGAATTCGGGTTTTATTCACTGTATAACTGATAAACACAGAAACATTAACAGATGTCAAAATGGATTGGAGTATACATGTACAACAGTACAGGCTTGTAAGTTGTCATGTTTGTCAAAAGGGACATGTTAAATGACTTTGGAAAGCATTGCACAGGCCTACGGTGCACAAATGCAATAATACTGCATATTTTCGCTTTGCCTAATCAAAGGCATAATGTGCTGGGCATGGAGCTCGAGTGAAACCATCAACCTTCGTCATCTAAGATCTAGGGGAAGTACCGCGAGTCTTCTTTAGGCGAGGGGAATCCCCTGAGTGACGTCGGCGAAGGTGTGTCGCGTGCAGTACATGCAAACAAGTAATACACATTGAAAACGCAGACATGGATCCTAATGCATTTTCCGATGAGAATATTTGTGACGAAATGGTAGTGTAAGATTCATATGACTATTTGCCGATTTGAGCTTTTGAAAAGAGAGATCCGAAATACTGAAACTGACCTATTTCCGGACCGTGGTCAAACTCAGTCATTGCTTCGTCCTCGACCTCGGCCTCCGCTCTATACTGCAGGCGGTCAACGCGTTGTTAACGCTAACGCCGCGCCGCACCTCTCCATGTCGATGTCTTGCCACAAAACTTGCGCTCATATCAGTGTAATCCTATGTGTACAGTGACTGTTGATGGCTATAAACTTGCTTGATTCCAAATGCAAAGGTATGTGCTTGGCTATTCATGAATTACTAGTGCAGATGTATGCAGAGGGCTTACCAAATGAATGTGTTTACTACTGCAATTGCATTTAAGAGTCAGAGACTAGTCTATAGAGATGTAGGTTATCTAGTAAACCTGGTAAAGAAGTATGAGTTTGTTTTCTTTTGAATATGACAAGAATTAAATATTAATATTATTTTGTCCTCATTTTTCTCCAGGCTTGATATTGCTAGGAAGTTAAGAGAGAGGGTGCAAACAATTTCAATTCTGGGGGGGGGGGGGGGGGTGTTTCACTAAGACTCAAAGAGATAAGTTGGACTATAGAGTCACGCGAACTGCATGTGCATGCACATCCAGTTTTATTGATGGACTTCCCAAAAGTGCACATCCCTGAGCATGATCTGACCAGTGTGGTGATTCGTAATATACAGCACGCAACTAGGAATTTAAGTGCGACTTTAAGTCCAACTTAGCTCTTTGTGAATAGTTGGCTCTTTATTACAATATTCATTTCTCCAGAAAATAATGTAGGGAAAATATAGAATTTAGAGGAACAGACAAGTATTGTGTACTGTAACCACTTCCATTAAAATAAAGATTTTGATTAGATATTAGGGTTTTCTTCAAAATAAGCTAAATAATAGTTCTGGAAGTTGAATGAATAACTATGAAATTTAAACTCTAGATGTTGGGATGATACAAATGTTGGGATGATAAAGCAAAATTCTTATTTGACAATACAACATTTTGTTGTTTGTCGTTGATTTAATGGAAAATATATTTCTTGACTAAAGTTAAGTGGTGTTCAATTTATAGACTTTAACTAATTCATATTAGATGCTTGTATATTTTTTTTTCTTTGTAGGATTTTGCCTGATCTGTTAATCCTTGAATTTTAAAGGAAACTAGATGTCTTGTGCAACATGGCTGACATGCCTGAACAAATTCCTTTCATTGGAAGGCAAGATGACATAAACAGTGTGGTTGAAGCCTTCACCAATACCATACTGACCTGCCTCAGACAGCGGGAGGAGGTTGCCCATCCCTTGACCAAACTGGCACTCATCTGTGGAGGTCCACTGGTTGGGAAAACCCGTTTTGCTGCCAAGGCCGCTCAGGAGCTTTGCAGATTGAGCCAACTCTTGGATGTTAAGCTGAATGTCCACTCCTTGGAACTGCCAGGACTCGATGACCCGTGCCAAGTGGAGATGAAGATGGCATCAGCTTTATTACCATGCCAACAAAGACAAGCTGGGATGATGCAAGTTAGAGATATTCTGGATGATCTGGAGGAATGGCAGCTTTTCATCTTGGATGGAGCAGAAGACTTCGGGGACAACGAGCTCCAAAGTGGTTTTATGGAGCTGTGTCAAAATGTCATCGAAAAGTCATCAAGGGTGCTGATCATGATCACTTCTCGTTGGAAGTTTAACTTCATAAGAATCATGACTCAGGTAATGTAATTAATTATCATATATTCTGCTCAATATTGTGTTGACATCTTAGCAGTTGTACTATCATATACCTCAAGTGAGGCTTAATGCATGTCCGTTGTCAGATGAGAAAAGAATCATTTAGACAAATGATTTCATATGAATGAATCATGGAAATAAATGGAAATTTATGTCAGTTATTGTTTTCTTGGTATGTTGTTCAGGCACTATAATACCCAATTATGTCTTACCCCAAATGTTAGTGTCTGGTCTTATTTTGTGTGCATACGCTTACCTCTGTTACCTGATAGTTTGCTCTGGCACATACATGATAGCGATACTACTGTAGTATACTTTTTTTTACTCCTCTCTCTCTCTGTCTCTCTCTCTCATTTGTAGGTGCATCTAATCCATTTAAATCCTCTCTTGAAAGATGAGTCCAAACAACTTCTCTTCTCCATAGCAACTGATCTGGAACACTCTTGCAACAAAGAGTACATCCATGAGATTATAGAGCTATGTGGTGGAAATCCTTTTGCCCTTGAACTTGTTGGTGCTGATCTTAGAGATAAGAGGTGCAGCCCAGCGGATATCATAGATGACCTTCGAGACAAAGGTCACCGAAAGGAGAAGACAAGTTCTCCAGCTCCTCTTGAAAATGATGACAACATTCGCGGTGGTTCAAGCAAGGAGGTTGAACATCTTTCCCATAGGGCCAAGCAGACTCTGGAACAACTGATGAAGAGGAGTGTGGATAGGTTATCCTGCCCTCAAAGGAAACGACTTGCAAAGTTGAATTTCATCCCTGCTTCATTCACTGGTACTTCACAACCTTCATTCTTCTATCCTCTTTACAACAGTCTTGCTTTTCCAGCTTTTCTGTAATGATATTTAGCTGTTGGATATAAGATTTCAATTTTTGTAGAGCACACATTTTGCTTGGAATCCAGTCTGGTACCCAATACCTTAAAACTCTATTGATTTTAAAGTTTTCAGCTCCCTACATTTTATGTTTATAATTATAATCCAACCCTCAACTTATTCAATAAAAAAAGACACAGCCTGAAGTAGTTGTCACCTCAGCAAATGTAAATTTAGTGTACATTATACCATTTATGCCTGTCTTTGTCCAGGTGATGCTGCTGCCTATATCACCAACATCCATCCCACCTATTGTACCAAGAGAGATGTCCTCATCCCTCTCCACAACCGCTCTTTAATTGCCTTGGATACACTCACCAACCGCTTCAACATTCTCTCTTTCCTACGCCTGTATATTGAGGAACGATACAACCTGTTCCTCACCCCAGCAGAGACTGACCTGGTGCGGGTACGCTACTGTGGTTTCTATGCGAGGCTGCTCCAGCGGGCAGCAGGGCTATTGGAACAAGACAATGCCTGCAAGTCCATTCCCATCTTCACAGCTGAACTGCAGAACATGCAAAAATTGTTGCAGGTAAGCTCATTATATTTCTTTTTATATTAATATTGGTAAATCTAAATGGACTACTGAAAGAGCATTTTGAAAGATGATGATGATGATAATGAAGATGATGATGATGATGATGATGATGATGATGATGATGATGATGATGATGATGATGTAGTATTGACTACAGTGGAAACTCAGTATAACAAGGTTCTGGGGACCATCAAAATTACCTTGTTATAGCAGGAATATTGTTATATCAGGAAAAAAAGACAATACAAAGAGTTGGGAGTGGAATATTACCTTACTATATCAGGAATATTATATCAGACCTCTTTATACCGAGTTTCCACTGTAAGTACTGCGATTTGATACGACTAGGAAGATGATGTGGATGATGATGCAGTATTGATTATTTGATAATTGTATGCTATTTGGTTTGACTGTAGGAAGCTATCCACTGCTTTGAAGACAGCTATGATCTCTTCATTGAAGTAGCCTACCAGGCCAGGCAGCTCATCTTGCTCTTCATCCCAACCAAAGATGCCATCTCTTTCTACCAAGCATGTCTTGAAGCAGCAGAGAAGAGGAAGGACAAGCAACGTCAAGCCAGGATCCTCATCTCACTTGGTATGGATCATACACCCAGGGTATCTGGCACCATTAGGGTGACCACCAGAGATACAGGCCAGAATTTTTCATTGGATCTTCTGCAGGCCATATGAATTATCTTGAAAAACACAGTTTGTATTCAAAATGTATACATGAAGTCATGATTTTGAGCAGTATTTGATCCAAAGTGCAAATACTCAATGTTGCGTACCTTCAGAACTGCGTGCCTGGGCATCGGGAATTTGGTGTCAAAAGATGCCCGAGATATTTATTACAAAGGTCATAAAATATTGTGGCAGGATTTGCAGGTATTGTGGACATACTGGGCGAGACGTTGAAGGGGTGGATCCTGCCCCGCTCCCCACTTTTAGGTTAGGGCTAATAATAATAATAGTAGTTACATTCAGGCATGGTTACATTTGTATAGTGCTTTGCTATGTAAAATGCTTTTATATACATGTTATTATTATTACCCTGGTCATTGGATACAATTGCTTTCCATCCATTAAATGCACCATCTCTACTCCTTGAGGAACACTAATTCCAGCCAAGCACCATTTTATAAGTGCGCACGTGCAAATAAACTGCATTGATGTTCACATCCTACTACATACCCTTACCCACGTGGCAAAGATGGATTAATATCTTGCCAAAAGGCATGAGTGCCAGGAGGGATTCAAACCCTCAATCCTTTGAATAGAGTCAAGCAAATGAATGACTACACTGTAACACGTGTCAAATGTTTTGAGCAAGTCCTCTGATGTACAGGTCACAATGTGCATGTATAAACCTTATTAACAATTCACTGTAATGTGATAACTTGATGAATCAAATTATTAATTCTACTTTGCCACTTCTGAATAATCTAATTTTGTGTTTAGTATATTTTAGCTGATTGATTTTCGTTGTTTTGTTTGTAAAGCACCTATATCCTATACTCTTGATTCACCTCTTTTTCTTTCACATTTCAGGTCGTTTAGTACGCTATGTAGATGGTGACATGAAGTACGCTGAAGAATTGTACCGTCAGGCACTCAACCTGTTGGCACGCGATGGGGACAGCTTCAATCATGCTGCCGTCTTGTCAGTCTTAGGCTTTCATTATTTTGACAGTGCCAGGCCAAAGTTGGCAATACGGTACCTCCCCCACCCACCCACCCCACTTTCTAAAATGCTCCACAGGTCTGTTGTGTCCATGAAGATAACTTTGGAAAACTTACAGTCAGTGAAGCAATAACTCATTGCCTAAATGAAAAAAAAGGCATAATATCTCTTGATTACAACATTGACTTGTGAAATTGCTCAAAAACATAGTCATTCACCAAGGCATGATAGTGGTTTTAAGTAAATCTATAAATATTTATCCTTTTATGATATACTTGATTTTATATTTTTTTAAAAAATTGAGGAAAATAAAAGGAAGCATTCTGTGATATAATTTTCTGTTTAGACCTCAATTGAAATGGTTTTTACTCTGCTTTTTCTTTTCTTTTCTTTTTCAGTTACCAGCAAGACACCCTGGAAATGATTGAGAGACTAGAAAGGAACATGGAAGAGGGACAGACTTCTGTCTCTGAGGATTCTTGGAAGGAGGCTATTTCTCCCAGAATGCAGCTGTGGAGACTGAAGGAGCAGACCCTTAATGAAATGGCATGTACCCATGCCAGACTTGGTGGTGAGTACACTTGCTTTTTAGAAGTCACACTTCATGGCAAGTCAAAATCATCCATATTCTTTTTCATTCAGGGTTATGTAATTTTCGATCATGCCTGTTGGCTGTTGGTCAGTTTCAGGGGCAGCTACACAGGGAGGGGGGAGGAGGGAGAGGTGTAACTCCCCCTATGATTTTTCAAGTGATCAACAACCCCCCCCCCCCCAAAAAAAAAAAAGAAGAAGAAAGAAGTATGCAGGAAGAGAGGGCAGGGCCATGCAACTACATGATAGCCTTTTTTGCTCCTTTAAAACATAAATGAAATCACCTGTGGGCCAATGTTAAAACCCCTAAAATTCCCCCCCCCCCCTATCAAAACTACCAAAATATCCTGGCATGCCCCTAGACAGTCTTGATTGTGTGACTAGGGTACTACATATTGTTAGAGGTTTTGGGCAAGACTTGCCATTATACTTTCCTTTTGACAGTTTCATATACTCTAACCCAGTGCTTCACAACCTTTTTACCTTGAGGCCCACTTTGGCTGTTAGATTTTTTTCAAGGCCCACCTTCATTTTTTAAAATATTATGAGGCCCACCACACAGAATCTCAATGAGAAAAAATCAATAAAACATGAATTGTGTGGTAATCATCTGGACCACTACAATACCTACATTACATTACAAAATCCAAAAAAGAACCTACATGATTGTATGGTTGCGATAAATAAAAGATTGATATAATACCCCTACCCCAAATGTAAAGAAATCTTCATATATTTCTAGCACATTGCATTGATGATAACCACAACTGTTGATTTTATTTTGATATGTTTAATGAATGCAATTCAATTTGATGTTAACAGTAAAGCTGAATTCAAGAATATTTTTTTCAAAATATTTTGGACTGACCTCGCAGCCCTCCAGTGGGCCACGGACCACCGGTTGAGAAGCGCTGCTCTAACCCATGTGCATTAATTCTCAGGTACTGCTTCGTTAACCTCTTTGATACCAGACCAGTTAGAGCAGAGGCGTCGATCCTGGGGGGCAGGGGGGGCAGTTGCCCCCCCAAAGAAAAATTTTGGGGGGGCAAAGATATCATTTTGCCCCCCCAATAATTTCCCAACCAAAAAAAAAAAAGGAAAAAGGAAAAAGAAAAAAGAAAGAGAAAAGAAAGGAAAAGGAGGAAATGAAGTGATATGAAAGCGTAAAACAAGAAAAAAGAAAATGGGAAACTGGGAAGCGCTCGCTCGCATTTAAGTATCTTAACCAATGCCGATAATTACTATTCTTATGAAAGGAAATCGGTTTGCATCTTGTGTTTCTATCTAATGTTATACTATTTCTCTACTCATAGGAAGTAATATAACAAGATATCACTCCTAGAAATCGAGCGGCCAGTTCACCTAAAAATAGATAAACTTTCAGGAGACAACGGCCTGGATAAAAAGAAAAAAAAAAACGCAAAACAAAAACATATCTTTCGTTAACTCGCTCGCTACTCTCGCTGGTAAAAGCTAGATACAAGATGATTTCGGGCAGCAAGTAGCTTGTTATAGCAGCGAGATTCCAAAATATCATTATATTTGGGCAGCAAGGTTGTAGACAAAGATTTTGGGACGAATCCATATAATTTTGCCGGGATCGGTCGTTGACTTTGCTCGCTATGGTAGAAACAGAATGGATTCGGACTGCAAGCGAGGTAGCTAAAACAGTGTCATATTCGGCACACAGGTGATCGGATGTATTATTTAGATATCATACAGGCATGACAGGTTTATAGTGTATTCTGATGATAATGATGATAATAATATTCCGTTCTTGTATAGCGCATATCACATTTTTATCACATTAGCATGATGACGGAATAACACTTCTATCATATGGAAAAGGGTATATTTTTCCTCGCTCGCTGCGCTCGCTCGTTTGATATTAATGGTTTTGAAAAGCAAACGAATTCGGTGAGATGAGACCGAATAGATAATGTAGATGTTTCATTGGCTCGCAGCGTATAATTTGCCGAAGGGTTTAGTACATCCTCCATGAAAAACAGTGTGTGCTTCCTCGCTCGCTTCGCTCGCTCGTAATATTAAAAAACAGAGTGGTTTGGGGGCAGTGGACCAATGGACCAACGATGTGACAAAGTAGAGTTCATATTTGGCAGCGAGGTAACCATATACATATATATTAGGTATCATTTATGCCTATATGATAACTAAAACCTTCTCTCATAACAAGAAATTTGTTATTTTTGCTCGCTCGCAAAATTGAAAAAAGCAGGATTGTTCACATAGCAAGTTACCTAATTTCCCCAATTTGAAAATGCTTCACGTTGATAGGCCTATGTTTTATATATATATATATATATATATATATATATATGTGTGTGTGTGTGTGTGTGTGGGTGTGTGTGTGTGTATGTATATATGTGAGGGTGTGTGTGTGTGTGTGTGTGTACAAATAGTAGCCGTGGGTTCATCTCCGCTTGGTCGTCTTGCCCCCCCAATCCGAAAAATGGATCGACGCCTCTGAGTTAGAGGTACATACAGTAAAGCCTGCTGTAGTGACCACCTCTATGAAAAGACCACCAAGGTACAAAGCCACATGCCTTGTTTACCCTGAGTAACCTGTATAAAAGGCATGCACCTGCTCAAATAACCTGCTTCCCTTGTCTCTTTTTGACAGTCTTTATATACAGGTTCCACTGTGCATGTTAATTTTCAGGGTATTGCTTTGAACTTTAAGAGCAATCATATCGAAGGCTTATTAAGACTATATTCGGAAGAAACAGAATGCAACTTTTATCACGTACTATGTAATACAATTTCCTGTGGCTACACTTCAAATACAGGTAACTGCGAGGAAGGTATAGCCTGCCATGAAGAAAGCATAGCCATTCAAAAGAGACTGTGGAAGGATCATCTAAATATAGGCGAGAACTACGACTGCATGGCCTCAGTCTACCACAATATGGGATGCAATGAACAAGCCCTGCAATACATCTCCCAAGCTCTAGAAATAATTGAAAGGTAAGGTAGGTTATTAGACATTTTTTTTTCGGAAGGTAGTAGTGCAATTCCGATGTTTATTTTATGTAGTTAAGAGTCAAATTCAGAAGTTGTAGAGTTCAGGAACTGTTCCGTGTTTAAAACCCCCCCCCAACAAATGACCAGAACCCAAAACAAAAGACCAAGCTCTGGATATTATTGAATGGTACATGTATGACAGGGTGTCAAACAATTTTTTTTTTTTTTCTGAAGGTAGCACCTATTGCATGCGAGCCATCCATCTATGGATGATATAATGGATGAATTAATGATTTTCATTCCATGTTATGTTATTGATATTGGTATTGTAGGTTATGCACCCAACCTAGCAGCATCCTCCTGGTTTGCTACATAAACACTGCGTCAATCCTCTATGCTTGCAAAGGTGATCTGGAAGGTGCCATGCGCTACATCAACAAGGGACACCAAGTCCAAGAGCACCTCAAGACCAAGAATATTCTGGAGTTCTGTCTCCATTTCACTGAAGCCAAGATAGTCGCCAGTGAGGGAGACCTCATCAGAGCACGTCAGATGTCAAGGAGGGTTTCGGGCTTGCCATGCCTATCCTGGGCGAACATCTCAACACGGCACGAACTCTGCAGTCTGAAGGTTGGGTGGCCCTCCAGCTTGGCGATTGCGAGGACGCATTGGTCACCCTCCAGTACTGTCTCGAGATGCGACAGAAGGCCCTGAAGAATATGAAGTGGAATGTGGAGATAGCAGAGACGCTGGAAACAATGGGCGATGCTTGTGCTGCCAAAAACCAGCCTCAGAGGGCGCTCAGTTATTACGAGCTATGCTATCATGCCCTAGCTGACCCTATCAGGTGCTACACCAAAATGCGATCCCCAGCATTGAAGAAGGTACGTGACCTGAGAGACATGATATCCAGGAAGATGGGAATTATGTCAAAAGATCCAGTGGGTTGGACCAATGAAGAGAGGGAGCTCATGAGAACAACAGTCATCTATGACTACAATTACTGGCCAATGATATAGATCTTTAAATACGTTGCTAGCCTTGGCAGCATGAATCAGTTTGTGGATTCATACTTGCCAGTCATAATGCATTCAGTATGCCTTAGTCGTTGCCATATGTTGACTATTGATAATAAGTAAGTTCAAAAGTCAGGCTTAAAAAAAAAAAACAATAATAAATACATCTGCCATTATCTTAAATCACTGGCGTAAATCTGTTTTGAGGAGTGGAGGGGATGATCGACTTTTTTGCCGAAATCTCTACTGTAAACTCACACTTAAGTATACACACATCCACCCTTACTCGTCCGAGCAGACCCCCACACACGTTTATTTTTTCATTTTGCGAGCGAGCGAGCGAAAAATAACCACTTTTTTGGTTTTTAACCCGTTGAACACGATTTGATTTCAGTATAATACACATTTCCCATAGATCCTAGCCCGAGTTATCTTGGGAATAGGGCTCAACAGGTTAAGAGCATTTCAAATGAAAATTCCACTATATGACCGTCGTTTATGACATTTTTATGAAAAATTTTACTAACTGATTAATTACAATAAAATTTTTCCTTAAAATGAGGGGGGGGGGGGAATATTTGTACATGCCTTCCCCCCTCTCGAAAAAGTGATGGGCCCATCCCCCCCCCCCCCCCCCCCCCCCCCGGGATTTATACCAATGTCTTAAACTGACCTGTGCCTTGCACTGCTTTATATGTACCGGCACTTCTATAACAGTACTTATATGTTCATAATGTTGTTTATTGCAAGTGAATTTTGTAAATCTTACATTTATCTACTTGTACATCCTACCTAATTACTTTAACTCTGTTACTAGAAATTAAAGCTATAAAACAGGGTTGGCGATTTTTTTTTTATTAAAAAAAAAATTAAAAATCAGATTTTTAAAAATTTAAATCAGATTTTTTTTATTTAAATAGGATTTTTTTATTTTTTTAAAATTTCTTTTGAAGTTCATTTAAAAAAAATGTTTGATTACCAAAAGACCTCACCCTTCAATGACATCAATTTTAATGTTATCATACATTTCACTCCTAATATTTTTCTTAACCATATGATTTGTAATTAAATCTAGTCAAAATGGGCAATAAAAATCAGTTTGAGGAATCATGTATATAAACTTAATTCTATCATACATACGTGTAGGGCTATGAAGGAAACTTCCATAGGGAATTCCCAGTGAGTAGAAAATATTCCCCTCTGAGAATTTCCACTCAGTGTTAAAAAAAATCTGAGAGGAAAATCTCCAGACACTCCTCAGTGAAAATTGTATCTAAATGTGCACTCAACAGCTTTGTGACAGTTTTACAAATTGGTATTAAAGCTCATCCATTGCTACAGACAGAGATGCAAAACTGTCAGTGTTGGAGACCAATGTAAGAGATAGCTTAGTCAAAGGGTGACTACACTACGTTATGTTACTGTGATTTTTACATTACTAATCTACAATTATGTACATCCATTTCACTGTACAGTGTATTTACCTTGCAGTTACATGCCTAGGTTTTATAAACAGTGTTTGTACAAAGAACTTCTCTAGGTTAATAGCTCCTGCTTATTTTAGACACTAATAATGTTGTAACCAGTGCCTCCTGTTTCTACTGTTTCTATTGACATATGTAGGCATGTTGTCAAAGCTATGGTACACATGTGCAATGGTGTTGTGTCCTACCAAGGCATGTGATTTGGAAATGCACAATTTATGATATGAAAGATAAATGTCACATGTTTGAAAAATAATTTATCAGGATTTCCTCACTTTCCTTTTCTGTCTTATAAAGAATATCTGGAATTGCATATTTGGAAATTTTTAATTTTTAAAGTTCAACGTACGTGTAGGCCTCCCTTTGAACAGATCTTATGTAATAGTTGATATTGTTATTTTGAATATTACCAGACAACATACATTATTCATGCAATTCATAGACAAGGCTTCTTACAATTGGCTGTTTCATGAATTTCTTTTATTTTCTTTGTGTGCTTCAGCATTTCCTCACTTTCCTTTTCTGTCTTATAAAGAATATCTGGAATTGCATATTTGGAAATTTTGAATTTTCTTAGAAATAATTTACCAAAGATTCTGTTTCTTTATCATACAGTGGTCTAGACTTTATGTTACAAAGGTGTAAATAGTTCAACATACGTGTAGGCCTACCTTTGAACAAATCTTATGTAATAGTTGATATTGTTATTTTGAATATTAACAGGCAACATACATTATTCATGCAGTTCATAGATAATGCTTCTTACAATTGGCTGTTTCATGAATGTCCTTTATTTTCTTTGTGTGCTTCTTCTTTGCTGACTCTTGCTTCACAAGGATTACAAATTATCACTGCATGTAAAAATTGTAGGCCTCTGATTGGTCAAATTTGCAGGCATGAAATTCACTAGAGACTGCTGGCAGTATAGTGAAAAAAAATACTGACCTGGCATAGTGCTATATGTGCCTACAATAGATGTGTATGCACAGTTAGACATGCACTACTCTTAGATTGCTAAATTTTCCTTCAAATTGATACATTTTGAGAAGTATATTTTCTTGAGATATCCACTTTATGAAACTTGCACACTTATGATGCGGTATATAGAAGAAATATTGACTGCTTATTTTTCGGGTCACCATCAAAACTATAGCTCCTCAGTGATCATATGACTGCACTATGCGCAATACAGTTTGAGATCACCATGGGCTATAATAGTTGCAACTCTGCCTCTCATAGCAATTTATATTTGTACACTATTTTTAAATGAAAATAATGTTACAAGTATTCTGAAATGAACTAGGGCAAACCACTCAAAGTGCCAAACGAAACGATAAGCAACTCATTTTACCTTTACAATACCACTCTTTACAAGTTGAGTTGCAGCTGAATACTTTTATGCCATTTTAAGTAAGAGAGAACATACAGCTAAACCCATAGCAAAACAGTGTCTCCTTTTTAGTAACACTTGCAGTATTTTTTTATCTAGAATACCAGGAATTACGCATGCATCAGCAGAAAGAACAAAATTCACTGAAAATTTCATTTTAAGTCCATTTCCATTGGAGTATGATGTGCCTTTGTGGAGTAACTATTGAAGTTTCTAAACTGGCAACACATTAATAAATTGTTAATCTTTTCTCTGTTTGTACAAATTGGCAATATTCATGTAAAATTTTGTAAATCATTATTCACATTAGTTCATGTTACATACACTTGAATTTTTTTTCAACCCGTGTAGAAGTGGCAAATAATCAGTGCCAATTTGAGGAGGGAAGAGTGATGTATTTAGCTCATACAAAAACTCTCTACTGCTGTGAGTTAATGCAGTGTTTAAGTAAATGTAGCTCCTCTGTAAATCTCCCAGATAATCATAGTGTGAAAATATATGAAGTTTCAGTGGATATAATGTCAAACATTCCACTGTCGCTGTGTGGTACTTTTGTGTGTGTATTTCTATTTCTATATTTTTATATCGTATTTATGGACCATCAAAGATGAATACATGAATTCAATGTAGACATATTTTTAAAATCATTTCATAACAAATATATATTTTATCTAGATGCATTTCGAAATATTTCTGTCATTCTTCTTTCTTCAGAGTCTTGCCCTATAAGCATATGAATTTATCATTTTGCTATGAAAAATGCTGAAATGTAGATGAATAAACCTTTATGTATTTAGTTTACATGCTTGCTGCACTTTTTAAACAGTTCTTGGTTTTCAGAGGTAAAAGCATTTTTTGTATTATATATGCATTTGCTGGACAAAATAAAAACATATATAAAAGGTGACTACTTGTTTGTTGGTTTATTTGTTGTAATATGGTGTTGGGTGTAGAAATTAAGCAATGCCCCATTCACATCGAACTGGCTAGTAAATTGAAAAAAAAAAAATGGTCAATAACCCATCGAGCATGGTTTGAATTTGGTGTAACACACATCTGCCATAGACCCCAGCCAGTTATCTTCAGTTTAGTATTCAACAAGTTCGTGCAAAATATGTCATGAGTTTGTCAGCGTAACTTTTGACAAAAATCTCTTTTATTTGAGCACTGATGCGTTCTCCCTGAATTTGCCGCGTCATATCAGAACAATCTTTTAAGCATGAAACACTTCATTCCCAACATTAAACATTTCATCATATTAAATACATAACAAAAAGACATACTCATTTTGTTTTCTCTAGATTTTGCTCTCACTTTAAAGCACATAATATGTACAGAAAATACATTATAAGCGAGACACATATTTTCACCAAGAGTGGCACAAGTTACAACCTGCAGATGAAAGAATCTGTAACTGGATCTGCCTTTCTTTGTAAAGTAAAGGGGTAATTGAAAATGATAGGAGCAAGTCAGGTCTCCACATTATCTTTACCACAAGGGGTCCAGATTAAAATAGTAAAGGATTAGATAGCAGGGGGCTCCTGTTTTACATTTCAAGATTCTAAGGACAAAGAGTTTTGTTTGGGGACCTAGACTGGTATTATGAAAATTGTTTTATTTTTTATCTTATTCTAATTGTCATAGCAATCAGAAATAGCGTACGCCTTTGGCTCACATCGCGCACTAGTGGCCTCATCTTTGCAGATATTCATGTGAGGGTTTGAAACGGGGTTTGAAAACACATTTTAAGTGTTCCTAGCTGTAAGATTATGAAAAGAGCCAAAAATTGAGATACAGGATGTTACCAACCCACCGATGTTATGTTGTAGAATGTTCAAAGGAATAGTTTCCAGCATCTGCAACCTTGGATTAAAAATCATCTCCATGATGAAATTCCTTCATTAAACCATTGACAACAGGATCCTGATGGCTCCTACATTACATTTATTTGGGAATGAGAGAATTCGGTAGTGCATGGGATTAGAAAATATTATTTGATCCTTCTTTATTAACTGTCCATGACTGCAGAGTCATTTATATGAAGGATTCCATATTTTTCTGACTTTGTCAGTTTCATCAACTGATCGTAAAATTTTGTCTCCATTTTAAGGAAGGAACTTTGTGCCATCACGTCATAATGAATAATACATGAGATAGCACTTTAATTCTTAAACAACTTAAAGCACCACCCCGAGCACCACACGACCTGTGAGTCCACCATCATCTATCCTCTGCAGAGCCATCAGCTGAGTCCCCTCCCTGCTTCACCAACTGATCAAGGTTCATGGTCAGCCTCCATTGGTTGGCCTGGAGAAGGGAGTCGACTAAGGGAAGACCTGATGAGCAGACCAATTGTCCCTGTAGCGTCTCTAGTGGAGGAAGTTTAGAGTATAATCGTCCACGCCTTTGACATCAGCTGATCCCCTACACGACCCCGGGGGGGGGGGGGTACTAGCGGTGTAAGGCATACGAGTATGTGCCGCTCTAATAGGTCGCTTTTTTGAGAAAAATCCTTAAACATGGGGTATGGTTTTGAGCTGAAAAATCCTTAAATATGCCCCCCCTTTTAAATAACTATGGAGGGCACGTGCCCCCCTCCCCCCCCCCCCCATCGGCTGGCAAAAAAAAAAAAGAAGAAGAAGAGAAAGAGAAAGAAAGAAGGAAAGAGAAAAGAAAGGGGAAAAGGGAAAAGGAAAATTGTATCGTACTGAAGCGCTCGCTAGCATTAGTAACTTATCAATGCCGATGCTATTCCAATGAAAGGAATCAGTTTGCACCTTGTGTCTCAGTCTGATGTTATAGGCTGCTATTGTTCCCCTCATAGAATGTTAGTAATAACCACATCTGGATTCCACTCCAAGAAGTTTACCTAAAAAGGGCCCTTTCCTTTCAGTAGATGGCCTAGACAAACTAAAACAAAAATTCCCATCTGTTTGTTCGCTAGCTCGCTACTCCCGCTAGTAAAAGCTAGAAACGAAATGATTTCGGGCACGGCGATCATATTTTCAGGGGGGCGTTTCATCAACATTTGTTGTCTGACAAGTTGTCAGATCTGACATCTTTCCTTGATTTTGATTGGCTGAGAAGCATCGTTACTATGGCAACTGTCGGATAAAACAGACTTTGTCGGATAAAACATCCGACAAGTCCTTTCATGAAACTCTCCCCAGAAGCAAGTTAGCAAAGTATCGTAATGTTTGGGCAGCGAGGAGGTTCACAAAGTTACCAAAAATTCTACTGTATTTTTCTGATGAATCTATACATCGGGGGGGGGGGGGGGGGGGGGGAGAGGCGTCGCTGACTTTGCTCACTTGTAAAAACAGATTGGTTTCAGACGGTGAGCAAGCTTAAAGTACCTAAAACGGATTCATATTCAGCACACAGGGGATCGAATTGATTATGTTTATATTTCGATGACGAAATATCACTTCTACAAATGAAAAAAAGTATATTTTCCTCGCTCTCTGCGTTCGCTTGTTAAATAATTGTTCAATGGTCTTTTTTAAGCAAACAAATTGGGTGAGTGAGGTGACCAAATGAATAATTTAGATAACAATGTAATTTACTGAAGGGGTTTAATAGTGTGTGCTTCTTCGCTCACTTCCCTTGCTCGTAATGGTTTAGAGAGATGATGGTTTCGGACAGAGACCAGGGACACGCCAAGATATTAGCAGCGAGGTGACTAGACCAAAAATATATTGGCCTATAGTGGTCCGATAGTGTATTTTGGTAATAAAATATAATCTCTTTTATTGCAAATAAAGGTGTAATTTCAGCTCGCTCGCTTCGCTCTATCGCTCACAAAATTTAAAAAACAGGGTGGTATCTATAGCAAAATGCATCGTTTCCC
Organism: Echinometra lucunter; assembly: GCA_029962745.1. Classification (NCBI taxonomy): domain Eukaryota; kingdom Metazoa; phylum Echinodermata; class Echinoidea; order Camarodonta; family Echinometridae; genus Echinometra; species Echinometra lucunter. The sequence goes on from CM057153.1 coordinate 9,931,902, forward strand.
AAAATTTTTTAAACACCTCACGTCCCTAAAAACCTTGCTTCAAGATTACTGTCGGTTTTTTTCAACCAACCCCCCCCCCCCCCCCCGGGTACACGACCACCTGTGTCAAGAAGATAAAATAAAAATAAGGTGAAAGTCTATATGAAAACAAAACTGTAATGACACTTCAAAGAACATCGGATTGATTCATAACTACAGCACTGTAATGAATTCGGGTTTTATTCACTGTATAACTGATAAACACAGAAACATTAAAGTTGGCGGAGTACAGCAAGTCTGCATATATGCCGACTTAACCCAAGACAAGACAAGATGTCAAAATGGATTGGAGTATACATGTACAACAGTACAGGCTTGTATGTTGTCATGTTTGTCAAAAGGGACATGTTAAATGACTTTGGAAAGCATTGCACAGGCCTACGGTGCACAAATGCAATAATACTGCATATTTTCGCTTTGCCTAATCAAAGGCATAATGTGCTGGGCATGGAGCTCGAGTGAAACCATCAACCTTCGTCATCTAATACCCCTTTCATATTGCGCTTTTCACCGGCGAACTTCACCGGTGAAGTTCGCCAGCGAAGGGGAAAGTGTCCAGTATGAAAGGTAAACAGGAGAACTTCACCGGTGAAGTTCGCCGGCGAACTTCTCCACCTCTAGAGGTGGAGAACTTCGCCGGTGAAACTTTTCACCGGCGAACTTCGCCGGTGAAACAGCCAGTATGAAAGCAAACCGGAGAACTTCTCCTCTTTAATGACGTCAGAGGTCAATTTTTTTCTCTCCCGAAGTCCCCCTGCACCGAGATTCCGCGCGCAACTACTTGCAAGCTCAGCTGAATACTGTGGCCAAGTAGATACCCTCGAACATATTTTTTTTGTTTGTTTTTACCAACAATATTTATTAAAAAGCACTTTTTTACATGTATAAAATTTTTTAAAATATACAAATAGAGTAATTTGGGTTTTTTTTCTCGTAATACTTCCAAAATATGTTGTAATTAATTTTTTTTTTACCTTTTTGTAATAGATAAGAAGTAATGTTTACAATTTTCTTTCGTTTCGTTCTGCACGTGCCGAGCACTGATACTGACACTGTTTACTACCAGATCTTGCCGTCAATTCATCTTGACAACTTTCATAATTGTTTATTAGATCTTGCCGTCATCTTGCCAATCGCCCATTGACTTTCGCCGGTGAAGAAATGTCAGTGCGAAAGGGTACATTTTTTTTTTTCGCCGGTGAAGTGAGGAATGCGAGGCGGAGAAGTTCGCCGGTGAAGTTCGCCGGTGAAAAATGAAGAGGGCAGCGTGAAAGGGGTATAAGATCTAGGGGAAGTACCGCGAGTCTTCTTTAGGCGAGGGGAATCCCCTGAGTGACGTCGGCGAAGGTGTGTCGCGTGCATGCAGTACATGCAAACAAGTAATACACATTGAAAACGCAGACATGGATCCTAATGCATTTTCCGATGAGAATATTTGTGACGAAATGGCAGTGTAAGATTCATATGACTATTTGCCGATTTGAGCTTTGGAAAAGGGAGATCCGAAATACTGAAACTGACCTATTTCCGGACCGTGGTCAAACTCAGTCATTGCTTCGTCCTCGACCTCGGCCTCCGCTCTATACTGCAGGCGGTCAGCGCGTTGTTAACGCTAACGCCGCGCCGCACCTCTCCATGTCGATGTCTCGCCATACAACTTGCGCTCATATCAGTGTAATCCTATGTGTACAGTGACTGTTGATGGCTATAAACTTGCTTGATTCCAAATGCAAAGGTATGTGCTTGGCTATTCATGAATTGCTAGTGCAGATGTATGCAGAGGGCTTACCAAATGAATGTGTTTACTACTGCAATTGCATTTAAGAGTCAGAGACTAGTCTATAGAGATGTAGGTTATCTAGTAAACCTGGTAAAGTAGTATGAGTTTGTTTTCTTTTGAATATGACAAGAATTAAATATTAATATTATTTTGTCCTCATTTTTCTCCAGGCTTGATATTGCTAGGAAGTTAAGAGAGAGGGTGCAAACAATTTCAATTCGGGGGGGGGGGGGGGGGGGGGGGTGGGGGGGGGGGGGGGGGTGTTTCACTAAGACTCAAAGAGATAAGTTGGACTATAGAGTCGCGCGAACTGCATGTGCATGCACATCCAGTTTTATTGATGGACTTCACAAAAGTGCACATCCCTGAGCATGATCTGACCAGTGTGGTGATTCGTAATATACAGCACACAACTAGGAATTTAAGTGCGACTTTAAGTCCAACTTAACTCTTTGTGAATAGTTGGCTCTTTATTACAATATTCATTTCTCCAGAAAATAATGTAGGGAAAATATAGAATTTAGAGGAACAGACAAGTATTGTGTACTGTAACCACTTCCATTAAAATAAAGATTTTGATTAGATATTAGGGTTTTCTTCAAAATAAGCTAAATATAATAGTTCTGGAAGTTGAAGGAATAGCTATGAAATTCAAACTCTAGATGTTGGGATGATACAAATGTTGGGATGATAAAGCAAAATTCTTATTTGACAATGCAACATTTCGTTGTTTGTCGTTGATTTAATGGACAAAATATTTCTTGACTAAAGTTAAGTGGTGTTCAGTTCATAGACCTTAATTAATTCATATTAGATGCTTGTTTATTTTTTTTTCTTTGTAGGATTTTGCCTGATCTGTAAATTCTTGAATTTTAAAGGAAACTTGTCTTGTGCAACATGGCTGACATGCCTGAGCAAATTCCTTTCATTGGAAGGCAAGATGACATACATGTAGACAGTGTGGTTGAAGCCTTCACCAATACCATACTGACCTGCCTCAGACAGGGGGAGGAGGTTGCCCATCCCTTGACCAAACTGGCACTCATCTGTGGAGGTCCACTGGTTGGGAAAACCTGTTTTGCTGCCAAGGCCGCTCAGGAACTTTGCAGATTGAGCCAACTCTTGGATGTTAAGCTGAATGTCCACTCCTTGGAACTGCCAGGACTCGATGACCCGTGCCAAGTGGAGATGAAGATGGCATCAGCTTTATTACCATGCCAACAAAGACAAGCTGGGATGATGCAAGTTAGAGATATTCTGGATGATCTGGAGGAATGGCAGCTTTTCATCTTGGATGGAGCAGAAGCCTTCGGGGACAACGAGCTCCAAAGTGGTTTTATGGAGCTGTGTCAAAATGTCATCGAAAAGTCATCAAGTGTGCTGATCATGATCACTTCTCGTTGGAAGTTTAACTTCATAAGAATCATGACTCAGGTAATTTAATTAATTATCATATATTCTGCTCAGTATTGTGTTGACATCTTAGCAGTTTTACTACCATATACCTAAAGTGAGGCTTAATGCATGTCTGTTTTCAGATGAGAAAAGAATGAATTAGACAAATGATTTGATATGAATGAATCATGGAAATAAATGGAAATTTATGTCAGTTCTTGTTTTCTTGGTATGTTGTTCAGGCACTATAATACCCAATTATGTCTTACCCCAAATGTTAGTGTCTGGTCTTATTTTGTGTGCATTCGCTTACTTCTGTTACCTGATAGTTTGCTCTGGCACATACATGATAGCGATACTACTGGTAGTAAACTTTTTTTTACTCCTCTCTCTCTCTCTCTCTCTCTCATTTGTAGGTGCATCTAATCCATTTAAATCCTCTCTTGAAAGACGAGTCCAAACAACTTCTCTTCTCCATAGCAACTGATCTGGAACACTCTTGCAACAAAGAGTACATCCATGAGATTATAGAGCTATGTGGTGGAAATCCTTTTGCCCTTGAACTTGTTGGTGCTGATCTTAGAGACAAGAGGTGCAGCCCAGCAGATATCATAGATGACCTTCGAGACAAAGGTCACCGAAAGCAGAAGACAAGTTCTCCAGCTCCTCTTAAAAATGATCACGATGATCATGGTGGTTCAAGCAAGGAGGTTGAACATCTTTCTCATAGGGCAAAGCAGACTCTGGAGCAATTGATGAAGAGTAGTGTGGATAGGTTATCCTGCCCTCAACAGAAACGACTTGCAAAGTTGAATTTCATCCCCACTTCGTTCACTGGTACTTCACAACCTTCATTCGTTGATCCTCTTTACAACAGTCTTGCTTTTACAGCTTTTCTGTAAGGTTAAGCTGTTGGATATATGATTTTGATTTTGGTAGAGCACACATTTTGCTTGGAATTCAGTCTGGTAGTCAGCACCATAAAACAACATTGATTTTAAGGTCTTTTAGCTCCCTACTCTATTATGTCCATAATTGCAACTCCAATCCTCAACTTATTCAAAAGAACAACAAAATAAAAGAAAGAAAAAAAAAACACAGCCTTTTATGCCCATCTTTGTCCAGGTGATGCTGCTGCCTGTATCACCAACATCAATCCCACCTATTGTACCAAGAGAGATGTCCTCATCCCTCTCCACAACCGCTCTTTGATTGCCTTGGATACGCTCACCAATCGCTTCAACATCCTCTCTTTTCTACGCCTGTATATTGAGGAACGGTATAACATGTTCCTCACCCCAGCAGAGACCGACCTGGTGAGAGTACGCTACTGTGGTTTCTACGCGAGGCTGCTCCAGCGTGCAGCAGAGCTGCTGGAACAAGACAATGCCTGCAAGTCCATTCCCATCTTCACTGCTGAACTGCAGAACATGCGAAAATTGTTGCAGGTATGCTCAGCATAACTGTTTTTGTTTTTATATTGATACTGGTAAATCTAAATTCAATACTGAAAGAGCATTTTGAAAGATGATGAAGATGATGACGGTGATGATGATGGCGATGATGTAGTATTGACTGCTTGATAATTTTATTGTTGTTTGGTTCAGCTGTAGGAAGATGATGATGATGATGATGAGGATAATGATAAAGGTGATAAAGATGATGATGATGATGAGGATGATGATGTTGATGATGAGGATGATGATGTTGATGATGATGATGATAATGATGTAGTATTGACTATTTGATAATTTTATTGCTATTTGGTTCATCTGTATGATAGTGATGATGTTGATGATGAGGATGATGCAGCATTTACTATTTGATAATTGTATGTTATTTGGTTTGACTGTAGGAAGCTATCCATTGCTTTGAAGACAGCTATGATCTCTTCATTGAAGTAGCCTACCAGGCCAGGCAGCTCATCTTGCTTTTCATTCCAACCAAGGATGCCATCTCTTTCTACCAAGCATGTCTTGAAGCAGCGGAGAAGAGAAAGGACAAGCAACGTCAAGCTAGGATCCTCATCTCACTTGGTATGGATCATACACCCAGTGTATCTGGCACCATTAGGGTGACCACTAGAGACACAGGCTGGAATTTTTCAATGGATCTACTGCAGGCCATAGGAAGTATCTCAGAAAACACAGTTTGTATTCAAAATGTATACATGAAGTCATGATTTTGAGCAGTATTTGGTCCAACGTGCACAACGTACACAATGTTGTGTAACCTCAGAACCGCGTGCCTGGGCATCGGGAATTTCATTACGTATTTGCTCCGTCGTACAGCATCCAAATTTAAGGCCTGAAACTGGGATTTATCTCATTGGGTAATAATACCTGCAGCACTCGCGGTTGACCTCTAAAATCCTTGAACGTCTTTGAGAGTGCTGGGGAGTTGATAAGATATGCAAGTAGGGCCGTGACTGAAGAGGTTATGAAAAAGAAGATATCTGCGTATTCCAAAAAATATGCCCTCTTTTTAATTCCACGTTTGCCAATGAGGATTTGTATACCAAAATAGCGTTTAAAGCATGAAAAACGGGCCAATAATGCCAGAGATGTTATATCAAAATACTCAAAAATATTCCAGTTACGGACCATTTTTTTCTACATGGTAGGTCTATACTCAACGACAGCTGCATCAGCTGCGATCAGATTAAGACGCTTGGCCTTCGGCTTCTACAAGCTTGCCTGGCTGGACTCTATTACCTGAATTCTTCTTTTTTTTTTTAAATGAAGTTTGCTCATGAATTTATTACCAGCTCGTCAAACACAAAAACGCTAACCGGAATAGAACTTCGAACGGTTGAAAATGACCAGGTAGAAGCGAAGATACGTATTATTCCGTATGCTAAAATTGTCTCACTGAGTTCCGAGTTTTCTGAGCGTTTCAATTTATCACGGGACAACGACGAGCGCATGGCCTCCTCGTAGAAATTGACCCAAACTCGGAATTCAGTGAGACAATTTTTACGAAGAGTCACACACAAAACACAATAGTCTCGGTCCCTAGACTGTATTGTCAGAGCCTGATGGAAAGAAGAAGATGAAGAAGAAGAAGAAGAAGAAGAGGAAGAAGAAGAAGAAGAAGAAGAAGAAGAAGAAGAAGAAGAAAAAGAAGAAGAAAAAAGAAGAAAAATAAGAAGAAAAAAAGAAAAGGCGACAGAAGTGACCTAATTGTATCTTTCATTTTGCTTTTTTCTTGCTTTTTCAAGTTTGTAATAAACTAAACTGAAGTTCCAGCAACTTTATAAGGGGATCTTTTAATTTATCAGCGCTGGAAACCTTTGTGTACTCAATGCAAACAAAAATGAAAGGGCCTAGGCTAGGCCTGATATACAATAATGGTGATGATGATTATGATAATAATGGTGATGATAATAATAAAGTGAATTAAGTAGCATTAAAATAGAATGTTTTATCGTATCTCTGAATTTATTAAACTCAGAAGATTTTAAGACATCTATTTTATAAAAAAAGGTTTATTTTTTTCTCTCATACACAAGGAAACCTAACGAACCAAAAGAAAAACTTTTTAGAATTAATCGCTATCCAAACATAGAGGTGCTGACATTTTATGTCTTCATTCTTGTAACTCTCACACTCTCCATCCAAAATATGAACATTCATTGTGTGTACCTCTAGCTGTGGATCCTACTATCCATGCGCTAAACAAGGCGGTACTCCTTGCTCTAATGCATTAGGCTGCTAATCACGACCTTTTACATAAGTGTCTGAGTGTGCAGATTAACCAAACTGTGCGAGCTTGAGTAAGCTGTGTTGATGCTAGGATTACTGGTCCAGGTCCTTGTGTCGACTTAAGGTTTAAATGAAGGACACCCAGCTCCAGGGGGTCTGGACACCAAAACTGGGAAGTAATGAGACAATCCTACCACGGACCATTTTCGTCATGTGGTGTCAAAAGATGCCCATGATTTTTTTTAAAAAGGTCATGAAACGTTGTGGCAGGATTTGCTCGTGTTGCAGACATATTGCACGAAACATTGAAGGGGTGCATCCTGCCCTGACCAGGCGAACTGGTAGCAGACCAAATGGTCATTAGACGAAATGAGGAAAACTAAGACGAAGTGGCAATTAAATCATTTGATCATTAGACAAATTGACAATTAGCCCAAGTGGGTATTAGACCTATGTAGTGATATTATTGTAAAGGTCTGAAGACAAGACTATCACTTCATCGGGTGCCTAGTCAAGACATGTCGTCATCATCATCGCTTCTGTTCATCCTCCTAAGAAATGGCCAATAGTTATAAAAGACCTGTGTCATGACGGTTACAGCTCGTTATTCCGAAGGTTCGTTATTCCGAAACACGCAAATTGTGTATACCTAGATGTTCGTTAGTCCGAAAATGAAAAAGGGTTCGTTAATCCGAACATTTGTGGAGTTATTCCGAAGGTTCGTTATTCCAAAGGTTCGTTTGTCCGAAAATGAAATAAAGTTCGTTATTCCGAAGGTTCGTTAATGCGAAATTGAAATAAGGTTCGTTATTCCGAAGGTTCGTTAATCCGAAAATGAAATAAGGTTCGTTATTCCGAAGGTTCGATATTCCGAAAATGAAATAAGGTCTGTTAGTCCGAAGGTTCGTTAGTCCGAAAATGAAATAAGGTTCGTTAATCCGAAGATGAAATAAGGTTCGTTAATCCGAAAATGAAATAAGGTTCGTTATTCCGAAAATGAAATAAGGTTCGTTAGTCCGAAAATACAGTAATCTGTGGCGAAGTCTGGAAAGCCGGGTGGGACGGCCGGGCATTGGGAGAATCACCCTTTCTGTTCAATTGTTATGGGAGGGGGGCTGATCTATCGTGACCAGGGGCGTACACGTACGCAGGATTCTTTCAAAGGGGTGATCATAGGCTTATGGGACTAGTTCATTTTCAATCCTGAATCCATGCAAGAATCGATGTTATGTTTACCGCTCTTCGCCAGTCCTGTTGATGTCGGGGGGGGGGGGGGGTCATGCATTTTTTTATTGTTTTGTCCATGTTCGAAGATCCGTTCTCGATTAGATGTTTACCACTTGTAAACCTTAAAAATGTCGCTCTGTCGCTTAATGTCGCTTAAACCACACGACTATAACGTGTGCACGTGTTTTTTTTAAAAAAAAATTTTTTTTTAATAAACCGATATAACCTAGTGATGATTGGACCAAACGGCAATTAGACCAAATTGATAGTAGACCAAATGGGTTTAGCCATAGTGGTGTTAGATGATCTGGGATTTAGACCAACTGGTATTAGACCAAGTGGCTATAAACCCCCTTATCCAGGCAGAGGGAGGCAAACATGGATTAATGTCTTGCCAAAAGGCATGAGTGCCAGGAGGGATTCAAACCCTCAATCCTTTGAATAGAGTCGAGCAATTGAACCACTACACTTGGACACTTGACAAAGATTTTGAGTAAATTCTCTGATGTACAGGTCACAAAGTTCATGTATAGACCTCATTAACAATTCTCTGTAATGTGGTAACTTGATGAATCAAGTTATTTAAGTTTACTTTGCCACTTCTGAATAATATAAGTTATGATTCTTTTGTGTTAAGTATATTTCAGCTGGTCAATTTTTTTTTTTTGGGGGGGGGGCCTTTTTTTGCCTTTTTTTTGTTTGTAAAGCACCTAGAGATAGATTTTTCTATATAAGCACTATATTACACTCAACATATTTTGTCATTATTATCAAGGACATTATGTCAGACTAAAATGTATTGTTTTCATTTCAGGCAACAGTTAACGCTATTTCCAAGTGAACTGTAATGTAGCTGTCTATAACAAATATAAATATAGATATGGGACGATTTGAAATCGCAGTATCACGAACAGTTGACCCAAAAGGTGTATTAATACGTTAACGAATGAGATTTGCAATAGGGTTGTACATTAACTATAGTATACTGCATTGCAATATACATAACAGGCAAAATAACGCAGTTATGGCATTGTTTGTAACTGTATGTGTAAACGTAGTCGATGGAGATGGTAATATAAAAGTGAAAAAAATGTAAAAAAAAAAAAAAAAAAAAAAAAAAAATGCCACCACCGTCGCCGGGAGGCGAACCAGGGACCATTAGGATGTGAGACCACTGCTTTACCGATGGACCAGAATATAGTCCATAGAGATAACACGTAGATGGAAAATGGGATTCCTAAATCATATCTTCCAGTTCAAATTTCGATATGTTCCTGACATCTGATTAAAAAATAAATGGCACACTTACGTAAAGAATTTTCTCAGCTACAACATACTCGAAGCTGGGCAAAAATTGAGCAGAAATAACGGAGCTGTTGCTAAAAAAACGCGGGAATGTAGAATCAAGAATTAGAAAAAGGTCATATCCCATAGACAATACACGCAAAATGTGAAAAAATGACATGCCTCTGTTTATCGTAAGATTAGACCATGATGCAGTTCTCAAAATGAAAAATGAAGGCAACTAATATATAAGAGCATTGTCTCAGCTACAACATACTGAAATCCCGGTGAAAATTGACCAACAATAAGCGAGATAGTCTTGATTAAAGGTAAAAAAATATGACGTCATAATTGAAAAAATGAAATTTTGAGTTCACATGAGAATATGACGACGTTCCGACTACCCGACCCCCAATTGTTTTTACATGAATTCAAATCTTCAACTCATAGGCTTTCAGAAAATGTAAAAAAAATGGGGGGTCACCATGCTTTTAAACGAGCTATAGCGGATTTTAAAGGGGCATGTTTTTGCATGTTTTTACGTTATTTGCCCTATAGACGCGCGCACAGATTTCAAACTTCGACGCGCGCGTGCGGCCTTATGGTTAGTTGAAATCGATTCTATATTGATGGAAATGGTCAAGAAATGTCTCAGAATTGCAAATCAAGTGAAAAAACGGCGTTTTTACGTTATTTAGGAGTTGCGCACTTTTGAAATGCTTAAAATGGCCTGAAATGGATTTTGGTTTGATCCATGAGTGTTTTTGAGCATTTTTAAATTTTGCGCGCGCACTGATGCGCGGACGTACGCGTACGCGCGCGTTTAAAAAGATGGAATTGTTCAGATTGATATGAATATTCATCATGCCAAATATGAATAAGAAATGGCATTCCGTTATGAAGATATGATCAAGACATGGTTTTTACAAAATGGCGCCTGGATGACGTCACGATGACCGGATGAACTTGAAAATGAGTAAAAATCCGAGATCTCGTAGTGACTGATAATTCCTGAAAATTTCACGAAAAATGATTGAGCCAGTTCCGAGATCTCGACTACACAAAAAAGTGGGTACCAATAAAGAGAATAATAATAATGAATAAAGAAAATTCTGACGAAATTAAAAGGTGATCTGTCATAAATGACAGACCACCTAATAACAGCTCCTATACTCTTGATTCACCTCTTTTTCTTTCACATTTCAGGTCGTTTAGTACGCAACGTAGATGGCGACATGAAGTATGCTGAAGAACTGTACCGTCAGGCACTCAATCTGTTGGCACGTGATCGGGATAGCCTCGATCATGCTGCTGTCTTGTCAGTCTTAGGCTTTCATTATTATGACAGTGCCAGGCCAAAGTTGGCAATCAGGTATCCCTTCCCCTGCCCCACCCCTGCCCCACTTTCTAAAATGCTCCACAGATCTGGTGTGTACATGAAGATAACTTTGGAAAGCTTACAATTAACCCGGGGGGGGGGGGGGGGGGGCACTCAGATATACTGGTGTATACACATGCGCGTCCAAGAAAACGCGTAAAAAGGGGCCTTTTTTTCATTTGAAACACGTAACACGCGTTACGTGTTAAGGGGTCCTAAAATTTTAACAAAAAGGGGTGCTTTTCAGGGCTTTTCATTAATGTGGCAGAAGGCGTTAAGGGGGTGAATTTTCCATTCCGGCAACAATTATGTGAACGGAACATTTTGGGACATTTTCAGGGATTTTCAGTTAGCAAAAGGTGAAGAATGTGTCAGTTTGCTAAAGGTTATCCTGAATTTTTAGTCTATAGAGGTTAGTTTTATCTTGTTTATGGAGTCATATTTTAAACAAACCTGTTAGGGGTGTAATATTTCAATCAAACCTGTTAAGGGGGTTTAGTTTCGTGAGAAACCATGCAAAATCCTTGTTAAGGGGTGTTTTTTCATCAAAGTATAAAACCTGTCTAGGGGTATTTTCAAAACCCATGGACACGCATGCGTACACCAATATATCTGAGTGGCCCCCTTGGGACAATGAAGCAATAACTCCTTGCCTAAATGAAAAAAAAGGAGTAATATCTATTGATTACAACATTGACTTGTGAAATTGCTCAAAAACATAGTCATTCACCAAGGCATGATAGTGGTTTTAAGTAAATCTATAAATATTCATCCTTTTATAATGTACTTGATTTTATATTTAAAACAAAAAATCAAAGAAAAAAAAAAGAAGCGTTGTGTCATATAATTTTTTTGTTTAGACCTAAATTTAAATGGTTTTACTCTGCCTTTTCTTTTCTTTTTATTTCAAAGCTACCAGCAAGACACCCTGGAAATGATTGAGAGACTAGAAAGGAACGTGGAAGAGGGACAGACTTCTGTCTCTGAGGATTCTGGGAAGGAGGCTCTTTCTCCCAGAATACAGCTGTGGAGACTGAAGGAGCAGACCCTTGTTATAATGGCATGTACCCATGCCAGGCTGGGTGGTGAGTACACTTGCTTTTTAAAGGCGACACTGCCAGATGACTCAATGGCAAGTCAATATCATCCTGATTCTTTTCCATTCAGGGTTATATAATTTCCATCATGCTTGTTGGCCTGTTGGTCAGTTTCAGGGGCAGCTACACAGGGAGGGGGGCAACTCCCCTATGATTTTTCAATTGATCAAAAAAACAAAAAAAAAAGTATGCAGGAAGAGTAGGGAAGGCCCATGCATTTACATGATAGCCCTTTTTGCTCATTTAAAACATAAATGAAATCACCTGTGGGCCAATGTTAAAAACCACCAAAATTCTTCCCGTCCTCACTTATCGAAATATCCTGGCAGTAGCATGCCCCTAGTCTTGATTGTGTGACTAGGGTATTACATATTGTCAAAGGATTTTTGGACAAGACTTACCATTATACTTTCCTTTTGACAGTTTCACATAGAGATATATATACTAATTAGGCTAAAGTGCGCACTTGGCTAAATCGCCATTATTATGTCGGGTAAAAGTCGCTTTACACGCTACACGACCAGCATATAAATAGGCATTCATCACCACAATAAAAGTCTGAATCATGAGAAAAGTGTAGCAGATAGCATGGTCTGTTGTTGATTCCACATGTTCTTAAACAGTGCATGTATCTCACTAGTTAGCCTTTAATCACAGTGATGTGCTGCTCTTTTCTTTGCTCTTAACCGCTTAACGCAAGCTAAATACGTCTGTGATAGTAATATAAATAACTACATAAATCAGAATAATGATCGATATAATTATTATAGTAATCGTCATTTCAGTCACGTTAATGATGATGATGATGATAACTGTTATTATTATCATAAGCAGCATAATAGTAATAATACATTACTTAGTAGTAGTAGTAGTAGTAGTAGTAGTGTTGTTGTTGTTGTTGTTGTTGTTGTTATAATGATAATGATTATTATTATCATTTTTGCTGTTCCTATCATTTCTAAACATGTTAATTCAGTTTAATTGTAAGCAAACATCCTTCCCTAAAACCTGAGGGGGATGATTGTACATGTCATCATTAATAAGGTGGGGGGGGGGGGGGGGGAATGCATACCCCTCACCCCCCCCCCCCCCCCCCCCCCCCCCCCCCCCCCCGGCTGTCTACGCCCCTGAATTTCATTGATTTTTAATGAAGCATAAAGCTTCCAAGAACCACCTACTAAACATGATGCATCGATGCATTGCTCCAAAAATAAAAAGATGGTGGAATAATTTATTCAAGGAAAGTTATGCTTCTCCATGTGAAAGCTCGTCACACATGTGTACAGCAAAAATAGGCGATCAGGAAGATAGAGGTAAAGTTCAAATTCTCATCATGAAAAGTTGGGAGAATGTCTGGAATTACATACTAATAACCAAAATCTTTCCATTAAGGTATCTAGTCTATTGAGATTGAACTAAAATGCAATTTAACTGGCTCAGGGTCATCTATTTTCAGTAGTGTCTTGTGAAATCAGGGCCAGACACCGACTTTTATCAGCAGTAGGGCAGTGCTAGGGCAGCGGATCGTGGGGGGACTCATAGATCTCCATGCAACCCAACGCATCTGTTGCCCGACATAATAATGGCAGACCATGCTCCATGCGATCACAGAGCCTCTGCGTACGCGCCAATTGAGAGTGCGCACTCTAGCCTAATTAGTATGTATCTCTATGCATTTTCATATAGGACGGGGGGTCGGGTGTCCGGACACGTAATAAAAATGAAGCCTTCTTTTTTGTCTTTGGATTAAACAAAAACTATGCATTGAATAGTGCTAATCACCATCAATAACTGTTCTCTATAATATTTTCTAACACTTTGTGCTAAAAATTTACAAAAACATTGCTTGTAAACTTTATTTAAATGGCCGTTTAAAATTGACTGTCCTGATGTATACAACCTGTCCGGACACACAACAACTAACCAACCTGTGCATTAATTCTCAGGTACTGCTTCTTTAACCTGATACCAGTCATATTAAGGAAAAGTTTGAGAGATACATACAGTGAAGCCTGCTGTAGTGACCACCTATATGAAGACCACCTAATTGTCATGTGTGTGAACGAAATCCTGAAAAATAGCTGATTCAAACCTAATTTGTCAGTATGTCTTGTAGCAGAAGTTTCTTATTTTGGAATTTAAAGTAACTGTTTTACCCCCAATACAGTAAAGACAATTATTTTAAAAGAGCGTACATCATTTTTCTTTCAGAAGTCAAATTAGGTTGGTCACGTGTGTGACTTCGCATGAAAATTTTACTTGTTGGTATTCAAACCTGTTTTTATCGCATTTCCCTTTTTATTACTGTATGATGGGGATTGCTCTAAACAGTTTTAAAGCAATTTTCCATAAATGCATGAACATTTTAATCTTTTAGAGGTGAAAATTGGGTTGGTCATATATGTGACCACTCTAAAAGGGGGCATTTTCAAATGACTCTGTAATAAACATTATAGTTGAGAAATTATTTATTGTTACCAAAGAAAGGGGAGCCTTTTTTTAACGTAAAAAAATAGTTACGATCAAGAAATAAAAATATGTTACCTGATTTTTGAGCAATGAGGCAATATTAGATGGTCACGTTTGTGACCATTTGTTTCATTTTTTTAGAGAATGGCCCATGTCTTGCTTACCTTGAGTAACCTGTATATAAAGACATGCACCTGCTCAAATAACCTGCTTCTCATGTCTCTTTTTGACAGTCTCTATATACAGGTTCCACTGTGTGTATGTTAATTTTCATGGTATTGCTTTGAACTTTAAGAGCAATCATATCGAAGGCTTATTAAGACTATATTCTGAAGAAACAGAATGCAACTTTTATCACGTACTACGTAATACAATTTCATGTGGCTACACTTCAAATACAGGTAACTGCAAGGAAGGTATAGCCTGCCATGAAGAAAGCATAGCCATTCAAAAGAGACTGTGGAAGGATCATCTAAATATAGGCGAGAACTACGACTGCATGGCCTCAGTCTACCACAATATGGGATGCAATGAACAAGCCCTGCAATACATCTTCCAAGCTCTAGATATAATTGAAAGGTATGGTAGGTTATTAGACAATTTTTTTTTTCTGAAGGTAGTAGTGCAATTCCCATGTTCATTTTATGTGTTTAAGAGTCAAATTCAGAAGTTTTAGAGTTGTGGAACTGTTCCGTGTATAAAAACCCCCCAACAAATTGAGTAACAGAACCTAAAACAAAAGACCAAGCTCTGGGTATTATTGAATGGTACATGTATGACAGGATGTCAAACAATTTTTTTTTTTTCTGAAGGTAGCACCAGTTGCATGCGAGCAATCCATCTATGGTCGGAAATTTTACAGTTAAAGGGACTGTTTTTTGGATTTAAAAAAACAAACAAAAAAAAAGCAGAATCCATATAAACATTATGGATGTTTTCATTGTAAAAAGTGAAAAAGAATTAATGATTTTCATTCTATGTTATGTTATTGATATTGGTATTGTAGGTTATGCACCGAACCTAGCAGCACCCTCCTGATTTGCTACATAAAGACTGCATCAATCCTCTATGCTTGCAAAGGTGACCTGGAAGGTGCCATGCGCTACATCAACAAGGGACACCAAGTCCAAGAGCACCTCAAGACCAAGAACATCTTAGAGTTTGGTCTCTATTTCATTGAAGCCAAGATAATTGCCAGGGAGGGAGACCTCATCAGAGCACGTCAGATGTTCAAGGAGGGTTTCGGGCTTGCCATGCCAATCCTGGGTGAACATCTCAACACGGCACGAGCTCTGCAGTCTGAAGGTTGGGTGGCCCTCCAGCTTGGCGATTGTGATGATTCACTGGTTACCCTCCAATACTGTCTTGAGATGCGACAAAGGGCCCTGAAGAATATGAAGTGGAATGTGGAGATAGCAGAGACGCTGGAAACAATGGGCGATGCTTGTGCTGCAAAAAATCAGCCTAAGAGGGCGCTCAGCTATTACGAGCTATGCTATCATGCCTTAGCTGACCCTATCAGGTGCTACACCAAAATGCGATCCCCAGCATTGAAGAAGGTAAGTGACCTGAGACACATGATATCCAGGAAGATGGGAATCATGTCAAAAGATCCAGTGGGTTGGACCAATGAAGAGAGGGAGCTGATGAGAGCAACAGTCATCTATGACTACAACTACTGGCCAATGATATAGATCTTTAAATACGATGCTAGCCTTGGCAGCATGAATCAGTTTGTGGATTCATACTTGCCAGTCATAATGCATTCAGTATGCCTTAGTCGTTGCCAATATGTTGACTATTGATAATAAGTAAGTTCAAAAGTCAGGCTTAAAAAAAAAAAACAATAAATACATCTGCCATTATCTTAAATCATTGGCGTAAATCCATTTTGAGGAGTGGGGGGATGATCGACTTTTTTTGCAGAAATCTCTACCGTAAACTCACACTTAAGTATACACACACCCACCCTTACTCATCCGAGCAGACCCCCACACATGTATATTTTTTTCATTTTGCGAGCGAGCGAGCGAAAAAAAACACTTTTTGGTTTTTTATATGTACATCCATTTCACTGTACAGTGTATTTACCTTGCAGTAACATACCTAGGTTTTATAAACAGTGTTTGTACAAAGAACTTCTCTAGGTTAATAGCTGCTGCTTATTTTAGACACTAATAATGTTGTAACCAGTGCCTCCTGTTTCTACTGTTTCTATTGACATGTTGGCATGTTGTCAAAGCTATGGTACACATGTGCAATGGTGTTGTGTCCTACCAAGGGCATCTATGTGATTTGGAAATGCACTATTTATGATATGAAAGATAAATGTCACATGTCTGAAAAATAATTTATCAGGATTTCCTCACTTTCCTTTTCTGTCTTATAAAGAATATCTGGAATTGCATATTTGGAAATTTTGAATTTTCTTAGAAATAATTTACCAAAGATTCTGTTTCTTTGTTATACAGTGGTCTAGACTTTATGTTACAAAGGTGTAAATAGTTCAACATACGTGTAGGCCTACCTTTGAACAGATCCTATGTAATAGTTGATATTGTTATTTTGAATATTACCAGGCAACATACATTATTCATGCAATTCATAGACAATGCTTCTTACAATAAACTTTTTCATGAATGTCTTTCATTTTCTTTGTGTGCTTTTTCTTTGCTGATTCTTGCTTCACAAGGATTACAAATTATTACTGCATGTAAAAATTGTAGGCCTCTGATTTGCGGGCATGAAATTCACTAGAGACAGTGAAAAAAATATTGACCTGGCATAGTGCTATATGCACAGTTACATGCACTACTCTTAGATTGGTAAATTTTCCTTTAAATCAATACATTTTGAGAAGCATATTTTCTCGCAATATCCACTTTATGGAACTTGCACTCAAGATGCGGTATTTAGAATAAAATTAATATTGACTGCTTAATTTTCGGGTCACGATCAAAACTATAGCTCCATAGAGATCTCAAGGCTGCACTATGCACAATACAGTTTGAGATCACCATGGGCTATAATAGTTGCAACTCTGCCTCTCATAGCAATTTATATTTGTACACTATTTTTAAATGAAAATAATGTTACAAGTATTCTGAAATGAACTAGGGCAAAAACCACTCAAAGTGCCAAACAAAACGATAAGCAACTCATTTTACCTTAACAATACCACTCTTTACAAGTCAAGAGTTGCAGCTGAATACCTTTATGCCATTTTTAAGTAAGAGAGAACATACAGCTAATCCCATAGCAAAACAGTGTCTCCTTTTAGTAACACTTGCAGTATTTTCTATCCAGAATACCAGGAATTATACATGCATCAGCAGAAAGAACAAAATTCACTGAAAATTTCATTTTAAGTCCATTTCCATTGGAGTATGATGTGCCTTTGTGGAATAACTATTGAAGTTTCTAAACTGGCAACACATTAATAAATTGTTAATCTTTTCTCTGTGTGTACAAATTGGCAATATTCATGTAAAATTTTGTAAATCATTATTCACATTAGTTCATGTTACATACACTTGAATTTTTTTTCAACCCGTGTAGAAGTGGCAAATAATCAGTGCCAATTTGAGGAGGGAAAAGTGATGTATTTAGCTCATACAAAAACTCTCTACTGCTGTGAGTTAATGCAGTGTTTAAGTAAATGTAGCTCCTCTGTAAATCTCCCAGATAATCATAGTGTGAAAATATATGAAGTTTCAGTGGATATAATGTCAAACATTCCACTGTCGCTGTGTGGTACTTTTGTGTGTGTATTTCTATTTCTATATTTTTATATCGTATTTATAGACCATCAAAGATGAATACATGAATTCAATGTAGACATATTTTTAAAATCATTTCATAACAAATATATATTTTATCTAGATGCATTTCGAAATATTTCTGTCATTCTTCTTTCTTCAGAGTCTTGCCCTATGAACATATGAATATATCATTTTGCTATGAAAAATGCTGAAATGTAGATGAATAAATCTTTATGTATTTAGTTTACATGCTTGCTGCACTTTTTAAACAGTACTTGGTTTTCAGAGGTAAAAACATTTATATCCCTTTTTGTATTATATATGCATTTGCTGGACAAAATAAAAACATATATCAAAGGTGACTGATTGTTTGTTGGTTTATTTGTTGTAATATGGTGTTGGGTGTAGAAATTAAGTAATGCCCCATTCACATCGAACTAACTAATAAATTCAAAAAAAAAAATGGCCAATAACCCTTCGAGCATGGTTTGAATTTGGTGTAACACACATTTGCCATAGACCCCAGCCAGTTATCTTCAGTATAGTATTCAACGAGTTAGTGCGAAATATGATGTCATGAGTTTGTCAGCGTAACTATTGACAAAAATCTCTTTTATTTGAGCATTGATGCGTTAATGCGCATTCATTAACGTAAGTGGCGTTTGCCGCGCCATATCTGAACACACCTTCCTGTATGTCACAACATACAAAAATGTGGAACATAATGCGCTTGAAAAGTCAGCTGCTTTTTTGAGGGGGTTTACTGCTGCATATGTGAAAAGGCCTTAAGGTTCCTTGAATTATCAAGATGGAAATCCCTGCATTTTTTCAGTGTTCACATGTGGCGAGGTAAACCACGCTACTTTAAAGCATGTATGACAATGAACGTAAATAACGCATTAGCACTCAAATAAAGGAGAGTTTTACCAAAAGTTGCGCAAACTTTTTTAAGAGTTTGATTGGACCACGGCTTCTTGCTTCCAGGAAGCAAAATATATACCTTTTGCCTCAGTGTTTTGTATTTTTTTGCCGCCTCGTATCCCATTCACTTGTACGCAAAAAAAAAAAGGAGGGGGGGGGGGTTCTGCCTGGATTTGCCGCGTCATATCAGTACAATCCTTTAAGCATGAAACACTTCATTCCCAACATCACACATTTCATCATATTAAATACATAACAAAAAGACATACTCATTTTGTTTTCTCTAGATTTTGCTCTCACTTTAAAGCACATAATATATGTACAGAAGATACATCATAAACGAGACACATATTTTCACCAAGAGTGGCAAAAGTTACAACCTGCAGATGGCTCAGGAATCTGTAACTGGATCTGCCTTTCTTTGTAAAGAGGTAATTGAAAATGATTGGAGCAAGTCAGGTCTCCACATTAAACTTTACCACAAGGGGTCCAGATTAAAATAGTAAAGGATTAGATAGCAGGGGGCTCCTGTTTTACATTTCAAGATTCTGACAACAAAGAGTTTAGTTTAGGGACCTAGATTGGTATTGTGAAAATTGTTTTATCTTTTATCTAATTTTAATTGTCATAGTTATCAGAAATAGCGTACGCCTTTGGCTCACATCGCACACTTCTGACTTGCGTGCTGGTCCATGGGCGCAATTTTGTGCAGTTCAAACCAATCACAAGTTCACCTTTAAAACATACTACCGTTATGACAATTAAAAGAGTGAAGATATTAAGATACAACAATTTTCAGAATACTGGCACTTGACTGGCACTGGACTAGTGTTGGTACTGAGCCCTGCAATGTAATGTTACCAAAGACATGAAAATCAACATGAATATGTTGTTAATTCTGGTCAAATTCCATTATAACTAAGTCGAGGAAATTTAGAATGAAATATTCCGCTGTCATTACATAAACTGTAGTTTGCAAATCACTTTGAAAATTAGTATGGAACATGTCTCTGTATCCTAGTCAAATATCACACTGTTGGAGAGCCTTTCAACACCAAAATATCCCCCAAAATTAATGAAGCCTGCAACACTGTTAAAGGCATCAAATGATCTTCGGATTGTATTCAGCCACAACATACCACAAGCTATCCATTTCCCTTTCATGAAAATCCATGCAAAGGCTAGGTAGTAACTGACCAAAAGAAAATGTAACAAGTATTATCAAGTAAAGCACTGGCATATTGTGGTAGGCAAAGAGCTCATCAATGTATAAAGACAACACAAATGTAGATTCTGTACTTTCCATACAAGTAAACATTTGGTTAACATATATTGATGACTGTTGAAAAGACTTTCCAGTATCTGCAACCTTGGTCTCAAAATCATATCAATTCCTTCATTAACCCATTGGCAATATGATCCTGGTGGTTCCTGTATTACAGTTATATGGGAGTGAGAGAATTCGGTAGTCAATGGGATTAGACAACATAATTCAACCTTTCTTTATTAATTGTCCATCAGTGAAGAGCCATTTGATGGTCCAACACTATTCTGACCTTGACATTTACATCAACTGATCATAAAATCTTGGCTTCATTCAATAAAGCAACTATGTGCCATCAATTCCTGGTGAACAGTACGTAAAACAGCACTTTAATTTGTAAATAACTAAGCACCACACAACCCGTGAGTCCACCATCATCTATCCTCTGCAGTGCCATCAGCTGAATCCCCTCCCTGCTTCGCCAACTGATCAAGGTTCATGGTGAGCTTCTGTTGGTTGGCCTGGAGGAGGGAGTAGGTTCGACTAAGGGAAGAGCTGAGCAGACCTGCAAATTGTCCCTGTAGCGTCTCTAGTGGAGGTAGTTTAGAGTAATCGTCCATGCCTTTAGGCGACATCAGCTGATCCCCTACACGACCACCTGTGTTAAGACAAGAAGATGAAATGAAAATAAGGTGTAAGTCTTTAAGAGAATAAAACTGTATTGAAAACTTTGAAGAACAATGGATTGATAAATCAACTTTATAACTACAGCACTGTAATGAATTCAGGTTCTATTCACTATTTCAAGACCTTATAACTGATAAACAAAGAAACATTAACAGCTGTCAAAATGGATTGGAGTATACAACAGGCTTGTAAAGTTGTAATGTTTGTCAAAAGGGACATATTAAATGAGTTTGAAAAGCACTGCATAGGCCTTAGCTCTAGCAACCACTTTAAAAAGCACAAATGCAATAATACTCCATACACGCTTTGCCTAAAGGCATAGTGCGCAGGGCTTGGAGTGAACCATCAACCTTCTACTTGAGAGGCAAGCAGATGAAGCATACTACCCCTTGGCATTCTTACAAGTAAAAAACAGGCAATTTGAAAATGAAAGTCCTTTATCATTCTTTCCTCTGAATGATCAGACAAAAAAAAACCTGTTCTGCGGTCAGCCGATAATGATAGTAATCCCCCGAGTACAGTATCTGAGAATGCTTAGGCTGCAGTCTACAAGAAATGCTTGTAATTAGCAAAATCAAATTATCCTAAAAGTGGGTTAAAATCAAATAGGAAAATTGCATTTATTGACACATGCAAGGCAGCCAGTCCTAAGGCCCATCAGAGACATCAGAGAGATGTACTGTACACTATAAAAATCCAGAATATTAATATTATCGTACACTATACAATCAGTCTGCAATCTGATTTTTGAAAAAAAATTTCAAAGCAGTTTAGGTTTTAGTCATATGAATACCAAAATCGAAATTCTGGGCCATTGCAAGCATCCTTGTATAAAAAAAAAGGCGAAATCAAATATGAATTGTAGTGACATCATAGGAACCTTTCGATTGTATAGGATTTGAAGCCAGTTTTTACTTGGACAAAAAACGTTTGCAGTGAACTAAAATTTCAATTTCATATTCCTATCATTATTCCGGACCTCAATAAGGATGATTTCACTTGTTTAAATTTCATATCCAATGGAAAATACAATTTCTTCTATAACTGGGTCGCAGTCGGATCCTAAAATGTGTGGTGGCCTTAAACCTACCTAAAAGATGAATCTTGGGTATTCTCTTGGTAGTTTTGAGTAGTTCTTTGACAGGTAGACCCTCGCTGACTGCAATGATACATGGGCCTACGAAGAGAGGTCTCAGATTCTCAAGTTCTGTACCAGTGATTGCCTCGTTCACAATACTGTTGCCATAAACCTGTACCATGTAGGATAAAAGATGTACTTGGATTTGATTACCACTTGTTTCATGTTATCATGACACAAAAAATCTAATAACTTAATAGTGAGAGAGAAAAAAATCCTGTATCACAATGATTTATATGGATTGTATTGAATTTTATATAGCATTCACATGTTGAAGCAAATTATTGAATCAGGCAAAAGAATGTAGGAGAATAAAGGAAAAGAAACTTACATCCTCGAAATTTCAACTTTCAACAACCGAGTAAATCATTAATAAATGTAATTTTGAAAATCATTCAGACAGTCATCTAGAAATTTGATTGTTTTTTATTTCTTGACAGGTAAGTTCCTTCTGTTTGTTGGATTCACATACCTTCAACAAAATGTTGTGTTTCCGCAACCTGCGTTTAATATCGTTCTGTTCTGCTGCTGACAAACCTTCAGTGTGGAAGACTGCAATCAGTTTACTAGAAGAAAACACCTGTCTGCACATTCTAGCATAGAAATCTCGAACAAGATGAGGCTAGACATTGATAAACGTACAGAAAAAAACTTGAATGTATCAACACCTCATTACCCTCCTAACAAATAGCTGAGAAATTGCAACATTATAGACTTATTCAGTTTTAAAACACTGTAACTTACATAACCATAACTGAAAGGGGGGGGGGGGCAACTTCCAAAATGCGATGAGTCAGGTACATTGCTATGTTAGTGCCCAAATCAACTATCGTTAGGCATACTTGAAGCCCCCAGTTATGGCTGAAATAGACATAAAAAACAGCACCCAAACTGAACATGTCTATACATAATACAAAATTTTATAATTACACTCAAGACTTAAAATGTCTATTTCATTGTACATGTACATTTTCAGGCAAAGCAAGAAGTAGAGTCTGAACATTCCCATTTAGATATACAGCATGGATCTCTGCAGTACATAAACCCAAGGTTCCAATACCATGCCTACAGGATTTCAGACAAGGAAGAGCCATGTGTGAAATTGCTGCACCATGCGTGGTGACAAGGGTAAAAAAATATTGGAGTATATATTCCTAACATTAATGATAAATGCCACAGGTTGTTCTGTTTTTTGGCAATGTATTTGTGCTATTATGCCATTAGTAGACAACTCCTGCTCACAAAGAAGTATTTTTCATCCTTTCGCTATAGCATATACTGCAGTCACACCTAGCTTTAGGTGTTATTCCTTAACACTTCTGAAACTTCCACACTTTGTGCAGAGGGGGAACTGTGTGTGGATTATTTTCTAGTGAGAACCTTACAGTACACATCTGCTATCTGACAAGGCTGCTTGACTACCTTCATCCTAATCATTCATAAAATTACATCACAACAGACCTCATCCACAAGAGATCATGTTTCTTGTCATGAAGGGAGATGCCCACCTTTTCTGTTTCAGGTTCCTGCATACTTTTCCTCATGCTGCACTGCTCAGCAAGAGAACGTGGGTCTGGTCTCTCCTTGCGTTCTGTGACGGCCATCAGCTTGGCACGCATGATATGCATGGGCTTCTTTTTTCTGGTGTTGACAGACTTCATTGTCCGCAAACACATAGAAGGTGGAGTCCACACACAAGCTGAAAATGATAATATAAATAAGATGAATGCGACTGTGTATCCTACATGCATCCACCTATATTCAGTTAAATTCATGGCTCTAACTATTCTTGAATTATGGTGATAACCAAAATAAAAAACCTATTACATGCTAATTGACCTCTTTCATCTTTGACCCAACGACCTCAAAGTTCAATCACTTTGTCTCCTCACAGTTATAGTCATGGATACAAATAGCTAAAGTATAGTACTACTAACAAAACTAACGTATCTCTAAAGACATTGGTTAACATTGCTATGATTTTAAAATATCTCATTTTGTTACTTGAAAATGGGATAAACATAAGAGTTATAGTGTAAAAATACCAGTCTGAAAGTTTCAAAGTACAATATCCACGGGAAGTATTTTTAAATATTAGAAATGTGAACCAATGTTTGAAAAATATACAACAGTCGGTTGCACAGACCAGACGTAAGGAGTGCGCATGCGCACATGGCTCACCGGACCATACTGTGTGTATTGGCGTATCACGCGGAGGGAGGCAGATCAACGGTCTTTTTTAGTTCAAGCAAAGTGGTCCTCTTTAATAGTTATTGTCTCTCGAGACGAAAACTAATAAAATCATGGTTTGCGTCTAACTTACAGTTTTTCATTCCGAATTATGGTTGGTTTCAGGGTTTTTGAGTACAAATACAAGTACTCATACACATGTTTCATCTTAGTTTGAGAATGTTTAAAATCAGCTGCTCACAAAGTTAGCCAATGCCTTTAACCCGTTGAATACTAAGCCCAAGATACATCAGCCTGGGGTCCATGGAAAATGTGTGTTACGCTAAAATCAAATCGTGCTCAGTGGGTTGATTTTATTCATATCAACCACTATTACCTGGCTTCTGTACCCCAAAATCTAATCAGATTTTCTCCCTATGGCAATGCATACTAGCACCAAGTTTGAAATTCATATTTCACACAGTTCTTTAGATACCAATGACTAGATACCATGTAAACAAGGCTGAAACCTGAAATTTCGGAATTGACCTCTTTGACCTTTGACCTACTTGTATGTAATCAAAAATCTAATCAAACTGTCTTCCTATGTTGATGCATACTAGCAACAATACATGAAATGGTTCTTTAAAAATTGTGATAACAAGGCTAAAACCTGAAATTTTGGAATTGACCCGTGACCTTTGACCTAGGTCTAATGCGTTTGGCAAGTCCTCTGCACGGAGATGCTATCTTTGTTCAAAATGGAATGCTTATAATACAACCCACCATAGAGTCCCAACTCCAAGCAATAACTGAGAAAAGTGGGGACAAATCGATGGTTTTAACATAAGTTTCAAAGATTTTCTTACCGTTTCTTTGCATTTTACCAATGTTATTTGAAATTTCTTGGTAAACAAAGGGTTTGTGAATTCATTTGTATCTGTGTCATATGTAATTTCAGGAGGGTAGAATCAAAAGACACCAGCAAGACTAGTGGTCAGTATTGACCACTAGTGCTATATTAATAGTGTTGATTCTACCCTCCCAAATTATGGAAACAGGTACCACTTCCGACACTCTATTCAACAAAAAAGTCCTAATAACATTGGCAAAATGCAAATAAAAATTGCTCTGGTGGATTTTTTCACGAAATTTCCAATGCAAATCAAAAGGAATTTCATGAAATTCCTGTTGATTTGCACTGGAACTGCTTATCCCCCAAAACCAAAAATGTAAATACATCGATTTGAAAATCAACTTGAAAAGAACTTTAAATAGAATTGCACGCTGCAAAGCAACCTTGACCACATTAGTGCTGTTTCAGTGATGTCTGGATTCCCCTCCAGAGATACACCCTTTAATGCACTGTAGGCCTACCATACCAATATCATCCCAATTAAACATTAACTTAGAGGTGTTGTGGCTCAGTCAGTGGATAAGTCTCCAGACTTTGAACCACAAGGTCCGGGGTTCGAATCCCTGCAACAGCTCTAATGTCCTTTGGCAAGATATGAATCTACATTTGCCACGTCTTTCGGATGGTGACGTTAAAGGTAGGTCCCAGACTAAATAATCATATTTGATTGATGGCAGTGTATACAGCCACACGCATGTGTCTTTTACCTTACGGCCACACGCGTGTGGTTGTATCCACCCGTAGGTCAAAACAGCGTTTTGAATAGCGAAACTAATTGCCGACGCAAACGCGAAATATATTGACTTAGATCTTCTACAATAGAGAAGAAAAGTTTTGATTTTACTTACCAGCAATGTTCCTGAGGCTCTCAATTTTCCCCTTTCTGCTTCATATCTGATGAATGAACTGAAAATGGTGAATTTTAAGAAGAAAACCGATGCTTATCAAACTCGTAGGTCGACAGCTTTCCGTCGAGTAACCAATAGAAAAGCATGCTTTGTAGTTTGGGTACAGAATTGTCACTTTTGTAGGACGAGGTCAATTCATTGACCGTGTACACAGGATGAGTGGTTGTATCCACAGCATCTACATGAGGATACAGCCACACTCGTCTGAATTCCCACTTGTACTCTGTGCCACGACAGCTATCGCTAGTGTATGCACTGTACAAGCGATGTGTATTCATGCGATGGTATGTGTTGCGACTAGCAAAACTTTGATCGTCACGAAGGTTTTATCTCTCGATTTCACTTATTGTACAAACAATATTTTCACTTCATTCTCACCTGATCAGCAAGCATGTGACAATATAGACCTAGTAACAATATTGTTTGTATGTCAGTGAATTTCAAGAGATAAAACCTTTGTGACGATCCAAGTTTGGGGGTTTTGCAACACCAACGCATGAATGTATGGCAGAGTGACCTAACTTCGCGCAGGTCCAAACTTCGCGCACAGGGCCATATCTCAAAAACTAGAAAAGATTGTGAAAAACTGGTAGCACCAACGGAAAGAGCACCCTAAATTTACCTTGTTATTTACTTTCCTTTTGAAATGAGAGAAGGAATTTTGAAATTATGAACGAAAAATCGGCAAATTTGGCTGCGTTTTGCGTTCGTTCTGACAAAAACAGGACTTGTCGACAAGGGTCTAGAATTCCTCTTTTCGAGAGAATATCTCATCAAAATTGTAAGTAAAATGTGGTATCAAATTATTCAGAGGCATTTTGTCTTCCTAGTAATGCAATTATTTTACCTTTTATGGATCTCTATTTTGTACTAATCACTTGAAAATTGGCGTGCGCGAAGTTAGGTCTCGTTATTTTTGTAACACTTTTCCAGGTCCAGAGCGGTGCGATACGACATCGAATTTTGCGATCGCGATATCTCGGGAATTCGTCGTAAATAACATGTTCTTCTTGCGCCCATTTGAAATCTAAAACTTTGCTTTGCCTTTGGTGTCATTTAAATCAGAATAATTTTTGGTAAAAATTGAGAAATTATGGATCAAAAATTGCCTTCATTAAAAAATTAAAATGTGCGCGAACTACATGTATGGTCACCCCATCATACATGTACTAAGTTACACATCTTTTTTTCAGCACACTAGATCTAGCGATAGCTGTCATGGCTGTCGCGGCGCATACTTGTAAGTGGGAATTAAGGGGTGTGGCTGTATGATCCTCATGTTGATGCTGTGGATACAACCACACCCGTGTGGCCGTAAGATAAAGACACACGCGTGTGGCTGTATACACTTGATTGCTACACGTCTGTAAAAAAAACCCAATTCAACAACAACATTACATCAAATGAAACGTGTGGGACCGAATTACCAAATACCAGAAAGTTTTATTCCAATAGAGTGCATTTGAAATAATATTATACAGATCTTTCCATTCAAAACTCTCACATAAGTCTTAAAATTAAAATATATTCTATTATTGGTCAAAAATATCCATGAAATGTGCAATTATCAACAGTTTGCTTCTCCCTTACCTCTCCATGATTTCCACAAGAAAGTCGCCATTTTGCCTTTTCAGATATTTTTTTTTAAATAAAATAAAAAGGCAACATATGGCTATTAAAGCCTTATTAGCTGAGAAAAAATAATGAAATACATTTCTGTTCAAATGAAGAATTGAAAAAATAATAGAACTATTCTCAAGAAAATCTTCAGTTAAACAATAAAAAAAATATTCTGTTTTTATTTGACCAAAAATCATAGCTGAGCTAAATTTGCATGAGTTATGCGACAACCAATTGGTGAGTTCTGACTAAATTTCGTTTTTATAGACATTATACCTCACGAACTAGTTAAAAAAAAACCATTGGAGCGTTATTTCGTATCATTAAAGTTGTTTATGTATTATATCTTTGCTTTTAATTCAATTTTTATGTGAGAATTTTGCGCTAAGAAATGATGTCCCGACATTGTTCATCGAGAATCCCAATCTGAGGTGCGCTGTGCGCTGACGCGGGGAAAGATGCCCCATGTCTGTCGGGCTGGAAATCTCGCAACACCGTGGACCACATGATGGGGGGACCGGTGACAACCCACTTCACCGAAGGCCCGCGAGGCCGATAATACTAATAGCTAACTGTAATCTATAATATCACACCACTCTAACTAATTCCTGTGCCAGAAGGAAGTTTACTTTAAGAAGTATGAAAGAGCAGCATGGCCTCCGCCCTCCGGAAACGAGGACTAAACATGCTAAACTTAAAGGAGACATAGGGTCTAGGGCTGCGTTTCACAAAACCGTCATAAGTCTAAAAAGACTCTAACTTTTGGTCTAAGTTCATAGACATCCCATTGAAACGCGTGTTAATTCTACAACACACGTTTCAATGGGATGTCCAAGAAGTTAGACTTATGACGGTTTCGTGAAACGCAGCCCTGATCTACTCTAACGGCGATAGCGCATTATTTGTGATGAAGGAAAATACAATACGAGAAAAGTCGGCCTCGTGGGCCTTCGGTCAAGTGGGTGGACCCCGGGTGGACCATAGTTCGCGCCCATTTTAATTTTTTAATGAAGGCAATTTTTATTCCATAATTTCTCAATTTTTACCAAAAATTATTCTGATTTAAATGACACTAGTACTAAATGACACCAAAGGCAAAGCAAAGTTTTAGATTTCAAATGGGTGCAAGAAGAACATTTATTTTCAAAGAATTCCTGAGATATCGCGATCGCAAAATTTGTTGTTGTATCGCACCGCTCTGGACCTGGAAAAGTGTTACAAAAATAACGAGACCTAACTTCGCGCACGCCAGTTTTCAAGTGATTATTACAAAATAGAGATCCATAAAAGGTAAGATAATTGCATTACCAGGAAGGCAAAATGCCACTGAATAATTTGATACCACATTTTACTTAACAATTTTGATGACATCGTCCCTCGAAAAGAGGAATTCTACTTCTAGACCCTTGACGACAAGTCCAGTTTTTGTCAGAACGAACACAAAACGCTGCCAAATTTGCTGAGTTTTCATTCATAATTTCAAAATTCCTTCTCTTATTTCAAAAGGAAAGTAACTTCCAAGGTAATTTTTTGGTGCTCTTTACCTTGGTGCTACTAATTTTTCACAATCTTTTCTAGTTTTTGAGATATGTCCCTGTGCGCGAAGTTTGGACCTGCGCGAAGTTAGGTCACTCTGCCATACTACTACTAGTACTAGGTTGAACCGTGTAAAGGTGCTTTCACACATGATGCAACAGTGTGGTAACACACTGTGGCGCCACACTGTTTTGTCTTCACACATGATGGGACTTTGTGTCACCACATATGCTAAGGAATGCGCATTAACGCGTCAACTCTCAATAAGAGAGCATATTGTCAAAACTTGCGCAAGCAATCTCATGGCAACAATTTTTGCGCTTACTTTTTAGAAATTTGATTGGTACGTATTTTTTTGTATCTAGGCAGCAAACAAAAGTGTGTCCTGCCTCGGCGACATTTTTTTGTCGCCCTATACCCCATAGGCTTGTACACAAAAAAGTGTGGTGACACAGCGTGTTACCACACTGTCACATCATGTGTGAAAGCACCTTAACTGTAAATTTCTGCAGCGGTCGACCTCAACTACATTAATCACAACAATAGTCAGCAAATTCTAGGAAAACATTTGTTTTTGCACTGTAGTGTAGGATAATACCTGGTCCTGGCAGTGCTGGCGCTGTAAATAGGCACTTTCATCGTGTTCATATCCAACTTAAGCCTGACGCCGCATCAACAGAATATTGATCAGATGGAAATGATCCAAAGACTTACTGCATCTTTC
The DNA here is from genome assembly GCA_029962745.1 of Echinometra lucunter. Classification (NCBI taxonomy): domain Eukaryota; kingdom Metazoa; phylum Echinodermata; class Echinoidea; order Camarodonta; family Echinometridae; genus Echinometra; species Echinometra lucunter. The sequence goes on from CM057153.1 coordinate 9,961,919, forward strand.
ATTCTCTCTCTCCTCTCTCTCTCTCCTTCCAAACTAGACAAACAAACAAAAGTTAACTTAAATATATCAAGCACTATTATACAGAATACAATTATTTTAGAATATAAACTGCAAATATGGAAATAACAAAGCATTCATAATATACAAATATAAACAATGAATAATACCAATATGACTCTCGTGTGCTTACCTCAATCAGACAAGAGGTAAAGAAGAAAAGATGCAGAGATGTAGAGATAACGAATATGTCGTCTGCAATAATTCGAAGAATTGCCTTTATTCGTTGTTATATCACATCAAAACAGCATAAAACTAAGTGCTCCTATGACACGTTTGCATTGAATGTGAATAGCCACTGGCAGCCATGACAACCGAACGAGAGGGCAATCCTGTCCTCTCACTGTTATATTCCATTTTTTTATAATATCAAAATATCCGGAAAGAATATTTCCTGTGAAGGTTTCTTTGGTGACTGTTGCATCGCACAGAAGAATGTAATTCAGCCATGGCAGGCAAGGCACAGTCATTTAAAGATAAATTGTATCTTTGATTTTCTAATGGAGTATCCTAAGTTACTTGTTTTAGCTTGTAATTTGCCAAAATTTTGCATTTGGTTAAGCTTCTAAAAACTGGATACCGGTAAAGTTTTATTGCATCCTTTTTCATTACCATAAATACAAGGGTTTATTTTGATAAACGTACATGTGGCAAATGAAAGTGTTCTGGGGCACTCATCAGCTCATCTTCCGTTCAACTTAATTTAATTGTAAACTCAAGTGTATTTTGCAAGCTTTCATTTGGTATGCATGTAAAATACCTGTACATGTAATATGAAAAGTGTCTTGAAAAGTATGTATGTTGCCACTATTTCTAATCTTTGCATTCCCTGATTCATTCAAATGTTTGCTGTTTGGTTAGAATATCTGGGTAATTGCAACCAAGGATATTAGTCAGAACATATCCTTGTCGATAGTGTCATTATCACGAGATGTCTCGTTGGCAAGCTCTTTAAAAAGGTGTACTCTAAATGATCAGAGACATCTCTGTAGTTGGCGTACTATCAGTTATGACTGTCTTGTCATTGCTTTCGAAACTGGCCCCAGTTTCCAAAATGGAATACATGTATTGTTTTTTTTCCTGTAGTCAATGATTGTCATCTGCATGTATGTCTTCATGCTGCATTTGGCAAATAAAGCCCTTTCTGTAGCTCCCTCCGTAACTATTGTACAATTAGCCCAATTTGCCATTCATGTTCATTTTGTCTTCAATGTAGTGAATCCTCATTTACATTCTAATACTGTAAATGCTGTTATTTTAGCGCGATTAATTTTTCACGCTGAGCGACCCAAGAACATATTCGCGGGCTCTTAAATTCGCACTGCACAAAAATGCAAGATTTGATTTGATATTTCAATGCATGACAATCGTTTTTCTGCCCTAGCTACAGTTCAAAATGGTCACATTTGAACATAAATAGCCAGTGCAGCTCCATTTATTATTTCACACACACGCTGTCCATTCATATGCAAACGGCAGACACAAACTACACAAACGCATTCTAAACTGAATTGGATTCAAACATGCATTTAATCAGCTGAAGTGCAATTCAGCGTCTGTTCAAACAGTCGTAAGAAATTGTGCTCAGCGTTTTCGCGAGTTCTAGAATTCATGCTTGCCAAAAATAGCGCAAAATCCACAAAAATTAGTGAACCGCGAATATTTCTGCATTTACAGTAGTTGATTTGATCTTTTCATTCAGCTCATTCTCTCTCTCTCTCTCTCTCCAATAGTCCTGATGATACCAGACAAATTAGAAATGGACCAAAAATTGGTGCGAGAATGGCTGACAGAATATAAGGTAAGAACGAGTTCCATGCGCTATCCCATTGCCTACATTATTGGTTGGTGACTCTATTCAATCTATAATTTAATAGCCAATGGGTTAAACTAGCACATGCATGCATTACATGTTCCTAATCTAATTTAATGTCAGTTGAGGAAAGTTTCATGACAAAGCACACTACAGCACCAAATTTAGTTGATTTAAAATCAACTATCCTAAGTAAACTTCACTCAGAAATGGTGCTGCAGTCCGTCATGTCATTGTCACGGTTATCATAAAAAGTCACCCTAACCCACCACACTATTTTGAATATTCCCTCATAAAGAATTACAGTCACGGTACTTTCTTTACAAGGGTTCTAGATAGTGGTTGCCAGAAAAAGCTAAATATGTGTACAGTACATGTACATGTACAGTGTACTTGTACTTGTAGTAACCGTTGCTTCTAAAGTAAAATCATTATTTTTACAGGCACTGCCTGGTTCTGGGATGCCAGCTTTTGCTCGTAAAATAAGCAGTAATGTGGAACTCCTGAAGGCTTTATTTCATGTCCTTAATTCAAGCTCATCAGTGGTAAGTACATTCATCTCTCCAGCCTTTGCAAATCATTGTCTCGTGTTTCATTCAGGTTCCTCTATGGAAAAGACCAGGGGGCTGTTTCACAAAGAGTTAAGTTGGACTTAAAGTCGCACTTAAATTCCTAGTTACGTGCTATATATTACGCATCACCGCGTTGGTCAGATCATGCTCAGGGGACGTCTATCAGTGGGAAGTCTGTCAATGACATAACGCGTTGAATACCGGATGTGCATTGGCGCTTACGCATGAATCCACATGTAAGTCCAACTTAACTCATTGTGAAACACTCCCTAGGTGGTGTACATTTCAAGGTTTGTTACAAAGTTGTTGAAAAAAATTGTAGTGCCTTTTAGTACTTACATTGTATTTCATGGAATAATTGATTAATTTAATAAACATTATATATTCATTCATTCATTTTTTGTATGTTTTGTTTTATGAATATATTTATTTTCTTGTTTGTGTTTTAGTTCAGTCTATTTATTTGTTTATTGTTTTAAATTGATTTATTGTTTTGTTTTGTTAGTTTAGGGGTGGGGGAGTAAAGGAAGACATACAAGGCAGAGAGGTGGTGTTACAACCATTGCATCTCACTAGAAATGGATTGTTGAATAAGATGAAAAGGGGATGCAGCTTAAAAGACTAAAAAGATTAGTGATGATGTCATGTAGTAACATGGGGAATATGACACAGTTAAATCAGTTAAAGACATTGGTTAACATTGTTATGATTTTAAAAAAAATCTTGTTTTGTTACTTGAAAATGGGATAAACATAAGGGTTATAGTAAAAATACCAGTCTGAAAGTTTCAAAGTATAATATCCACTGGAAGTATAATAAAATATAAAAAATGTGAACCAATGTTTGAAAAATATACGATTGTCGGTTGCACAGAATAGACATAAGGAGTGCGCATGCGCGTATGACTCACCTTACCGTACTGTGTGTGTTGGCGTATCACGTGGCGGGAGGCACATAACGGCATTTTCAAATTCAAGCAAAGTGGTCCTCTCAGTGATTGTCTCGTGAGACAAAGGATATTAATAAAATCGCCGTTTGCATCTAACTTACACTTTTTCATTCCAAATTATGGTTGGTTTCAGGGTTGTTGAGTACAAATACAAGTACTCATACACATGTTTTCATCTTAGTTTGAGAATTTTTTAAATCAGCTACTCACAAAGTTAGCCAATGCCTTTAATGTTGAGTAACACTTTTGTATAAATGTATCTTTTACCTGAGGTTTTTGTTTATGTGGATCCTGAATTTTGATTTTGTTGTTCTTTTTTTATAGAGGGAAAAGGGGGGGGGGGGGGAGGGGTCAAACCGCCATATCCTAGTTAGATCTAGTATGGAATTATATTTAACATACATGTAACTTTTGCTACAAATTGTCATTGAAGGAGAGCCAAACTGAAGAATATTTCTTGTAATTTATTTCATTTTTGGTGATGTGACATGCCCTGTCCAGATCAATTAATTAAAAATTCTTTCATTGATACATAATTAAAATGTCAATAAAAATACTAGTAACAGCAAAGGGAGGTATGTGTGTAGGAAAAAAAAATGCTAGTGAGATATAAAGTGATTGCAAGATACACTGATTGAAAAGCACTGTAAAAGTACAAACCACACAAAATACACACCTCATTAGAAAGATAACAAACCCTAGATGCGATCTAATATCTCAGAAATCAATAAATCTCTGTGGTTCAGCATGCAACGAGAGCTTTCCCTGTATTCTAACCGCTCAGCGTACAAACATGCATGCATACACTTGGCGTGAATACCATAATACTGAGATGTGATACAGATCAGTCACAGTATGTTGGCGTTCAGATCGAGTGGTAGATTTGTATGACTCAATGAAAATGTTGTCTCAGTGCAGCTGCATATATTGTTAACCTTGTGGATAAATGGGCATTTAAAGTAAACCTCTCATTGATTTTCCTTTGTAAGGTATTGTAACAAAAATCATATTGACTATTACTTTCACAAGAGACTTCATGTAAATATTCAAAGGATATTTTGAACAAGTATTTATTCATATGTGGTAAATTGATATCTCTGGCTAATTTTTAATCTGAAGTACTGTTTATGAAATATTTTCTTCCTGTACTTCTTATTTTCTTGTGGCAGTAGAGGCCATTTCTGCCCACATTTATCTCCCATTTCTTGATCTTATCAGTTCTGCTGTTACCCCTTTCAACTCTTAAATCTGACATTCATGACGATCCATAACCCTGAGGGGACAGTTTGGTGAACAGTTTGTAATGGAAATCAATTTATAATGCCCCATTGTGTGGGCGATACATTTGCCTCATACAGCCAGTAGATACTTCACCTAATACAAGTACATGTACATGTAGATGCATTTACACTGTAAAGATTTTTAATGGCAGCTGAATTGTATTCACATGTACATATGTGTCTATGTTAGAGCTGTTACCCAACCACCGAAACGAACGGAAATTCGCCGAACATGGCACTTCCGAACAGGACCGAACCGAACCGAACTCAAGTTTATAATACAGGATCATTGATTCAGCCTTTGGTGAAGACCTTGTCCTGAATTAAGCATGCTAAATGGAAGATACACCTTTGCTTTATTAAAAAAAATTAATACATACATTTATTGGTGGGATTTCTTTTAATTCATCTTCTAAAAATTTTTCTTAAATAAAAGATAGAAAACACTTAATACAGCTTGTGTCTCGTTTTTCCTTTGATTCTGATAAAATTTATAATATTTGACACCATGAATTCTATTTCTTTTCCCCCAAAAAAGCTTCAAAATATGCCCAAAGATACTCACGATTGTAATCGATCGTAAAAGGTTGTGATCGATTAACAATCATGATCGATCATAATAATAAATAAATATTCCAAAAAAATTAAGAATAGAAAAATACTGCTTTATTGATAATTTCTTTTAATATTTTCGTTCCTTTCCTTTATTTTGATTTTTTTTTAAAAATTCTCTTGTTTTCTATTAATCAGTATATGAAAATTATCATTCCCTTTCATTCAGAAAATAAAATAAATAACAAAGAATCATACAATAAATGCAGTAACTATTTTTTGTCATACAAAATATATTTATAGGAAACAATGACTTCCAAATGCAGTAAACATAGAGAGAGTTCTGGTCACTGGTCATTTGTTATCGATGCTCACACTTTTATTTTTTTTATACTGTATTGCCAAACCCCGAACCGAACCAAAATTCGGAAATAAAAGTGCCGAACTCTACCGAACCGAACCGAACCGAACCCGAACATGGTGCTAAATTTACAGCCCTAGTATATGTATAGAGGACCTTGATTGACAGTGTTCTTGTTCATGCAGTTTGCACTTACAAGACATTGTATGGTAGTATTCTGGTTTGTTCATTCACACTGACCAGACCAAATGATCGTTTTCTGGTAGGTTTCATTCACACTGACAAGACTTTGAATACAAGTTGGAACAGTATTCTGGTTGATGCCTCTTAGGCTGTCACTGAGAAAACTTTGAATATCTACACTGTACATTATGTGTGGTGCCATTCACACTGAAAAGACTGAATACCGGTAGTAGTATTCTCAGTGGTGTCATTTACATGTACAGGACTTTGAATGATAGTGTTCTGACGGGTGTATTCATACAGACATGGGTTCATTCATACAGACAGGATTTAGAATGGTAATTTTCCAGTAGTTTGCTTTCACACTGGCAGAACTTTCAATGACAATTTTCCAGTAGGTTGCATTTACACTGATGGTTTTTCAGTGGCTTGCATTCATACCTGTTTACAGGAATTTAGAATGTCTTTACTTTCTTAATTTCCTTTACGCGGTAATTTCTTGGTCGTTCCATTCCTTTCTTTTCCTTGATGAAGAGTTCACCCCTTAATGAAAAGGTATCACGCTCCATTAGAAATTTAGAATATTGTATATTGCATGTTTCAGGAAGTATGTTTACATGTATATGCAAGTTGTACATGAACACAGTTTATGATTAGGATCCTTGTTTAATCCATCCTTCCTCGATGCCTTGAGGGTTATCATAAGGGAAGAGGAAGGCAGAAGATTGCATCAGATGAAAAGTCTTCTTTCATTACATGTACAGTGGTCTGATCCTGTGGAATAAATATTGCACTCCTTGCACTGCATTGCCCAGGGGAAGTTACAATGTATATGCATGCCCATGTCTTAATTTGTACATACAGGTACCTGGTCAAAAGGGAACTAAAGAAACCATGCTCAGTAGGATGTAATCAGCCATGTTATTGTATTCACTAGACATGTGCACTTTAATGTGCTTGTAGGCACATATATACATGTAGATGCTGTAAACTTTTAGATCTTGTGAATGTCTGTGTGCAGTGAGAAACCTGCAATCCATGATGTCCGAATATATATCAAATAATTGGAATGAGTTTTTCAGCAAAAATTTTAATAAGATTGATCAAGTATTCATAATTATGTATTTGACCTTTACTACATGTAGCATGAACGGGTAAGGGGAAACAGAAGGTCATGCGTCATGGGGTCGCCTACTTTTGAGTTACATGGTGATTCTACCTCCAGTAGTGTACTTCTAACTTTGAAAACTGATATCTCCTTAAGAATCAACCCTGTGATAGCAAAAGTATATATTTTCTGAAAGGAAATTACAAGAAGAATCTAAATGTGTACTAAAAAATGGCACAAGGTGTAAGACAAAAGAATTATGCAAACATGAATATGGAAATTGTAATAATTCTTATTATCTCATTGTTTTCAACATAACTTTTTCTGCGATACTCCTAGGTCAGTTCTAATGTTATATTCTTACAGGAGACATCCAGACCTTTTCAACAAGGTATAATTGTCTTGGGTTTATGATCATGTAATTTAAAAAAAAATCATTTAAATTTTTGCCAAAAGTATCAACATTTTTATGAGCCACTGTATATTAAGTGTTCTGTAGTGTATTCATGACAGCCATGCTCATTTTCAATCATAAGATAGTAAAGCTGAATATAATATCTTCAATTTGGAACCAGAAGTGAAGCTATATTGCAAGTTTTGACCAAAATATTGACATCTTCCCAAAACTATTGAGAGATGTAAGTTCCGTATTGACTTTGTATAGGCAATGCCAATTTTGACCAAAAATTCCAAGTATTTCAGTTTTTAACACTACCATCGCTTAGCTAAACTCACTTTTCAATTATAAAACAGTTAAGACGAGTATATAAGCTTTAATTTGGTACAACATTTGAAGTCATATGACAAGTTTTGACAAAAATATCAACATTTTTCAAAAAAATGCACTGAAATCTGATTTTTGCCATTTATTTTGTACATGCATCGCCGCTTCCAGGAGCGCCGCTTCCGGCACCACCCCTGGCCTTCTAAATATAGAAGGCTGTAATTCAAATAATATATTACCTATAAATTTGAAACTTTGCAGACTTATAGCATATTAGTACTGCTTAAAGACAATACCAAACTTATTATGGTAGCCTTAATGGTTCTGATAAAAATCAAGAAATACTTCAGTTTGGAAGCACAAAATGTAACAGCACCACCCTTTTTGGGAGGCGAGTTCATGACACATGACCAGAAACATTTTATTTACACATTTTTATAGGGAAATAAGTGTAATTTCCCCTCTTGACATGAAGAAATTTATTGCAGACTTCAATTCAGTCAGTGTGTGATTTCCTTGACATACATGTACATTAATAGGAATAGATCAGTGCATCATTTTTTAGCCATCAAAAGAAAACTTTTTAGAAGTTGGAATTCTGGTAAATTTACTGGTTTTGTCTTGTTTTCCTTCTACATATATGTCTGTGCTCATCAAAATGTTGTCATTGATCAGATAACTTTCAAGTGTAGAAACATGAATATTACCTTGTAAGGTATAAAGCAGGAGGAAGTAGTGACAAATTTCCTGTGCTCATACATGTATTTCATACGTACTTTGATTGCCTTTTCACAGTTACGATGTTCTAGAGTTACAGATGCTATATACCAGTGAAAATTCTAATACTGTCAACCATACGTGTACGTTGTAGGGGAATTTAATAAGTGATCACACAGATATTTCAAAATGTGCAGAAGATTCATTGCTGCCCGTATATTTTCCAAACAGTGACATTGTACTTGAACAGCTGAACTGTTAACTGATGTCACACTTGCCGTGAGAGCGATGCTTCAGTTCTGTACATGACGTGAATCCTAGACCTTTAAAGTGTACCGATCACCAAAACACATTCCGCTCTGTACATGTATGTGAGGGGTTCCATGTTGCATATATACTATTTCAAAATATGAACTTCATAATTCATATATCACCTCTGTAGAAATACATGTATATTGCGATTTCGAATATACTTTTAACATAAAAGTGAGTGATGAGTAGACTGTTTAATGTACTGTAAGTGTACATGCTCCCATGAATTACATTGTAGGGTGTTTATGAAATTGGCCTGCCATTTGATTCATAACTCCTCCAACCCCCCTCCCTTCCCCCCCCCCAAAAAAAATGAATAAATGAATAAGATAAAAACATTACCCAGCATTTGCATTCTAGGGTTTGATTGTTGAATTTCAAGAAAAATAAAGGATAATTAAAGACCATACAATTAGGGGCATTTACAGAGTCAAATGGCAGTTTGATGAACCGTGCATGCACATGTACCGGTAGATTGACTTGACTTTACCCCACTAGTCGCCCTAATGTTTATTTTTTTGAAGGTGGATTTGACCTCACAATACCTCTTTTTAGAAGAAATATTAAAAGCTGGTATAAATATAGCATACAGTGGCACTGAGTCCCTGAACATACTGAGCAAGTTTTTTATTGGTGATTTTTACATTTGAAAGATACACCCCATAGCTGCCTTACTAACAGATGCACCCGTGGTCACATGTACGCATGGTGTATCTTTGATTAAAAAAGACATCATGTTATCATTATCAGTTAAATTGACCAAGGCCTAAAGCTGTATAGTGTAGATGAATCATAACAACAAAATAAAAGATAGTAGACAAAAATCAAACATAGAAAAACAAAAGTGAAAATAAACAACCTCCTTTAACATAGTTTATGGATGGAAAATTCATGGCGTGGTAACAGCTGGCATTTTAGTAGATTAGTGGTCCCATGTATTCTACATGATTACAGTGTGGTGATATAAAGAAGATATGTATGGAGTATTTTTTTAGTTGTGCGAAGGTAATAGCCTGTGAAGGAAATGTCGAAAAGGAGTGAGCAAGAGGAATTGAAAACTATTTGTTTATTTTCACTATGATTTGGTGCACCTGCATTTTTAAGGCTTGTTCAGATATGACTAGACAAACCCCAGCAACACACCCCAGCATTTTTTTTTTTTTTTTTTTTTTTTTAAGTGTTCAGATATGGCATGGCGAACCATGCCACTTGTGTTAATGAGCAGCCATTAATACAATACATCAATGCTCAAATAAAAAGATTTTTGCCAAAAGCTGCATAGGCAAACTCAGGACATCATATTTTATGCTAACTTCTTAAGAATTTGATTGGTCCACAGCTTTTTGCCACCAGGAGGCAAAAAATATGCCTTTTGCCTCAGCATGTTTTTTTTTGTTTTTGTTGTTGTTTTTTTCTTCTTTTTTTGTTGCCATCTCATATCCCATTCAATTACTACCCCAAAAACCGCGGGGCTGTGTCGCAGGGGCTTGTTGTGTCATATCTGAACAAGCCCTTATGATCCTTGATACCAATAATTAAAATGCAAACATCAGGCAATTTATCAATGAGAGTTGATTAGCATGTGAATTGATAGTGCAGTGCTAGGCAATGAGTTAACCAGACTATATCATTAGATTCTTCACTGCATTAAACTCAGTACAATTTACAAGGTCCTCATCTGGTGCAGGAAACGCTTTGTAGTGCTGTGCTAGATGTGCACTGTTTGCATAGGCCGACTGCACAAGTACTCAGGCTGTATATTATGTGTGGTGGGGGGGGGGGGGGGGGGGTTAGGGTCTTAAAGAATTTTGTTTTCTAGCACATTTAGGTAGATTTACTAGATTTTACTTTGTCATGATCATGATTATTCATTGATTTTTCCTTAGGAAAATGTGTTCACTTTATCTGCAACTCTTTATGCTTGCATTATCCTATTCACTTTAAAGACATTACTATACATGTACATTGCAAAATAATTACTTTCAATAATCTTTCTTACATGTTTGTTTTTAAGCGAAAGTTGGCAAATTCATGCTGTCAGTACATTAAATGGTAAATGCTTTGTAAGAAATTTGCAGAAGGAACAAAAAGTACATGTAGGCAAGTTGCCAAGTAAAAGGAGGCAGGTTTTTTTTTTTTTTGTATTTTCTAATATTAGATTTTAGTTTCACTTCAGGAAAATTATTATGTTCTGAAGAACTAAATTATATGTGTAATAAGTATTTTGAATAGAAATTATCCCCCCCCCCTCCCAATCTCTCTCTCTCTCTCTTCCCCCTTCCTTTGTTCTACCTTCTTTTACATTTACGGTAGTTAAATCATGATGCATCACATCTTTGGTAGGATGTCAACGTGTATAGTCTAACAAATGCGGCAAACATCCCCAATGTGGCTGAGTGTCTGTACAATTCTTCAGACCAAGACATCTGATCTCTCCTCACTTTATTAGAGATTCTCCTGCAGAGGCAGCACTTCCCTTCTTTAGACTGATTACCCTTCAAATGTTCTCGAGCCGCTTACCTGGCGTGATCTTTAAAGGAACCACTATAGAAACAGGAGACATTCCTCATTAAAGGAGAATGCAACCCAGACATCAGTGTGCTTCCAGTGAATGAAGAAAAACAAGAAGAATAAACAGTGAAAGTTTGAGGAAAAATCAGACAATCTGTTCAAGAGTTATGAACTCTGAAAGTTTAAGTAAATCCTTATTATGGGGATACTTAAATTGGCAACTTTGCCAGCATCTGTGATGTCATCTTGGACAACTCTCCATTCATTTTGTACACAGGATTTAACATTTTCTTTATTTTTAAGAGAAATGAAAATTCTTTTGATTTATTGTTTGAGTATGACATGGCTATATCGATTCTGCAAGCATATTGGGAAGAATTATGTTGGTTCCTGACTTGAAATTTTATATAAATCAATTTTTTTGAAAAATTTTGTACAAAATGAATTGAGAGTTGTCCACAATGACATCACAGATGCTGGCAACATTGCCAACTCAAGGATCCTCGTAATAGGGATTTACTGAAGCTTTCAAAATTCATAACTCTTGATCAGATTGTCCGATTTAGTTCAAACTTTCACTGTTTATTCTTCTTAATCATCTTTATTCACTATGAGCACACTGATGCTTGGGTTGCAGTCTCCTTTAATCAAAAACCTTTAACTATCAGGATGAGAATATGTGTTGATCACAGTTAGATGGTATAGTGTGAAGCAGGTTTTATGGTTCCAGCGAGTCCGGCTTTAGAGGGCGACAGGGGTGTTGATCCTACTGTATGTACATGTATTATGTAGGTTAATGAAATGTGAGAGAGAACAAGGTTATGTAGGATGCGAGACTTAGTAAAATTTTCTCTTCATCTGAATCTGAATCTTTAACTCATTTTTTTTTTTTTTTTTTTTTTGGTCATCTAGGGTGGGGCAGCATATGCCCTTCCCACTTTGTACCCTTGCCTCTGTGTCCCTTAGCAGCCAAATCTAGTGGAAAATGCTGCAGTAGAAACTTTGCTTTTTATTTGACTATTGCTTTATTGACTGAAGATACTATCTGTGCTCCACCACATTGACTTCATTTCAGCAGATCTCAAAATATCTAACAATGATTGGACAATAAAACAAGATATTGTATACTGTAGATGTAGGGTTTTGTTGTTATTGTTATGTATTTCGTCCCTGTTTTCACGAAGTGACGGATGAGCGCGCAACTTTAAAAAAGTTAATTTTGAGTAAATCGCTTTCATTCTCAACCTCTTTAATGTATAAAAGGTGAATAAATTTTATATCCTCGTAAAGGGCATATTCTGGACAATGTTCATTATTAATCATTTGCATATTCCTTTTATATTTTAGAAGAAAACGAGGTGTAAACATTGCCGTCATTTTTTGCAAACACAAAATTCAAGGTCCCACTGTGATTTTGTTTTCATGAAGTGACGGATCTCAGCCACACACGTGTCAAACAAATTGGACCTGATGAGCGCATATTTGACCTAATTGTACGCGATCACGTATCAAGAAGTGACTGAACTCAGCTCTGCACGTAAAACATATGGGACGTCTGAAAGCCATCTTTTCGTGAAAACAGAAAAATGCTTTTACTAGGTATTTTCTTGTTAACGTCATTGCCATAGTTACAATAATTAGACATTATTACGGTCTGAAACTCTGTGAGATTCAAGATGTTAGTGAAAGATGTCCAAAAATGAAAAAAACTCAAAATTGAAAAATTTGCGATTTTCCTCGTATCCGTCACTTCGTGAAAACGGAAGAATTATTCTATTGAAATATTGCAGAGTGTGGAATTTACTGATTTCAGGTTTAACTCCTACAGGTGTTGTTTCTCACATACCTGTATGTACAGCCAGCCCTACAGCCCATACATGTATTTGCATGGTTCTTATTCAGACACTTTTGGCCTTTTCATATTTTGATGAAGATTGGAGGTGCCCTTATCTGGTTTGGCTGCTGCACTTAGAGATATTAGCTTTGCAATCCTGTACCCTGGAGTTCTTTCATATATATTAGATCTGTGCGAGATGAAGGTAGGCTTTCATACAATCTCAGGTTCCTCCCCGTCTTCAATTATCCTCCACCTTCCGCTCTGTCTTCACTATATCAGAGATGCTTGTGTGTCTTTTATAATGCTGCACTTGGCTTGTGTATTTCTTTAAACCAAGTGTAATACCCTGGATGGACAGTTGTATTGATGTGAAGAGGTAGACCTTCCTGTTATATTTGCAAGTTATCATTCAGTGTGTGTTCCCACAGGGTATAGTCATTTCTGAGTGTAAACATATCTTTTTATTTTATTGATTATTAGTATTTAATAGATTTTCCCCCTTTCTTTTATTTGTGTACTCTTTTCGTTTTCGTCTTATAGTAGTTTGGATTCATGACTGCATTATTATACATTTCTCCTTTTAGAAAAGTTATAGTATACTGGGTGCTATTGATTTAAACATGTACAAAAATAGGAAAAGAAGACTTTAATGCCTTTTGAGAACATTGTTTTGACATGAATCTCGCTTCAAGCAATTTGTTCAAAGTAGATTACCTTAGGCTATGACATTTGAGGGATCTAGTATGTTATTGGCAAGATGTCAGAAAGATTAAAGTACTTGAGATAATGAATCTTCTGAGAGTGTACACTACGCTCTTCTACAATGGCTAGGGTAGATAACCGCTGATATTTTTGTCATGGTGTATGAATGAATTCAACAATCAACATCTAGAGCTGAAGTGAAATATGAATGTACATGGCATGACAGCAGTATAGAAGTAAAGAAGATGGAAGGGGGAGGAGGAGGAGAAGAAGAAG
>CM057153.1:9976372-10036017 GCA_029962745.1 Echinometra lucunter
AAGAAGGAGGAAGAGGAGGAAGAGGAGAAAAAAATGGAGGCAGAGAGGAAGAAGGAGGAGAGAGAGAAAGAGGAGGAGAAGAAGAAGAAAAAGGAGGAGGAAATGAAAAAGAAGACAAGTAGAAAGATATGAGAGGAAGGGAGAAAAAGAGAATCCTGTCATTCAAAATAGGGAATGTTTAACTTTTGATTATTTTTCTGCAACTGCTTTGCATCACAGTTTGGTTCTGTGGAATTAGAAGCAGAATAGAAAACAATTAAAGTGAAGTACTGTATCTTCCGTCTCGAAAATGGTGTCAGTGGACACTCTATACTGGGTGACTTCCCTGTGGCAGGCAAGTCAATAATGCAAAATGGGACATGACCAGCATCTAAAAAGGTGTTTTGAAGTCCACTTTGAGGATGACCATTTGTAGAATTGCTTTCCTGAGACAGAAATGAGCAAAGCGTGACTGGGATTTCTGAAGATTTCTTGTAGATGTAGATGTCTTCTTTACAGCTTCATATGTTCAAGATGACAGTTGTTCTTAATGATGTATCAGATTTGTTCCAATTTTTCTGGGTGTTTTATCCATGCTTGATATTCACTTACAAAGATTTCTGTGTTCATTATTTGTTTTTATACAAAACGATCTGTGCATTTATTTGTAAAAAAGAACTGTCTCATCAACAAAAAATAAAGGCAAAAGTCTAGGCGAGATTTTAACTTGTAGCCTCTTAGCAACCAGAAGTATAATTTTGTAGGTAATATTTACAGCAGTATCTTCCTAATTTTCATTTATTTAACCAAAGGATTTGAGCAAAATGCTACAAGTTAACATTATGATCGTTTTTGCAAGATGGAGCATTATTCAGATGTTACAAAGATAGTGTGCTGAATAGGCTGCTGAATAGGCTGCTGAATAGGCTGCTGAATAGCATAAGCTCAAGAAATCGAGATGACATGTAGAGCATGTACATTTCTAAATCATTACGCATTCATACTTTGCTTCTTAATCCCCAGATAGATCTGAGATGGATAATGGAAGTTGGTTTACATCCAATCAGTCCATAATCCCACACATCACAGTAAAAGATGCCATTAAATTCACCTTTTGAAAGATCACCCGAGGGCTAAATAAATCTTGAGAGGTCTTATCCATGCCATTAACGCATCAGTCAAACCGAAAAAATAACTTTCTCTTCTTTTCTCCTTCCATTTTACCAATATGGAATCTTGTTATCCATTATTCATGAATGAAAGATCTCAAGAATAGTAAGAGAACAATGATGAAGGCAGATTTCTCCATGAGTCTCTTTGAATTTCAGTTATGAAAGTTTATTTTGGAAAGAATTTTTTTGCCTTTTGTGAAATCTAGAAAAATTAAGTAGGAAATACTGTGGGTTTGTATTAAAAAAAAAAAGAAGAAGAAGAAGCATGATGCAATATTAATGACCTATAAAAGGTGTGAAATATGAAGAGGTGGGAGGGGGGGGGGGGGGTATCTATACTATTATTTTATCACATTGAGCGGGACAGGCATCATCTCTATAGATGTTAAAATATGTTAAGGGTTCTTTCTTCATCATGTTTTACCAGTTTTTTTATTACAAAATTGAATATTTTTTTTCTCTCTCTCTCTTTCTCTCCAATATATTTTCCGTCTCTCTCAGTATCAAGATTCTGTATGCAGTCAGCTGTATGAGTTCTACAGATCTGGGCACCACGAACTCAAACGATTCTGCATTCAGTTTGTCCCTCTTCTTGTATGGCAGTATCTCCGTTCCATCGCAATGCAAGAGGTAGGATCATCAAATTGCAAGGATATTCCTTCTGTTCTTTTTTCTACAATAGTTTATCAGTCAGTTGTAAAGTTGTTTTTTTTTTCCCCTGAAATATACTCGTGTATGTATAATTGAAAAACCCGAAAAGCAGAAGAGTGAAATAGAAAGAAGAAAAGATATATACCGTATGTGTAATAAAAACAGATTTACATGACTTGTATGTAAAGATTCTTCTTCTCCACATCCCACCCTGCCCCATCGCTCCCTCCCTCCCTCCCTCCCTCTCTCTCTCTCTCTCTCTCTCTCTCTCTCTCTCTCTCTCTCTCATATGGCGTTCAGACTATGTCCCGTTTACTGGGGGAAGGAGGGAGAGATCTTATCTTTTTTACGACCGAGCATCCACACTATGTTCGAATCCCCGCTATCCGGGGGACAAATCACGGCTGTCTGTGCGTTAGGTCACCGTGCATGTTGCATTTCGCGCATGCGCACTTATGATAAAAACAGGTGCGAGATATCGAATTATGAGCCAAGGTCCCTACCCCATCCAAAAACCCAACGTGTTTGGGGGGGAGACGGGGAGAAGTCCCAGTGAGCGTCCACACTATGTGTTTGCCGGAGGATGTCCCTCTAAGGGGGACATCCCCCCGGCAAACGGGGGATAGTCTGAACGCCGGGTCTGTTGTGAAATGCCGTTTGAACTAGAAAGTTGTTACATTGGCAAACAGAAAAGAAATTAGGAAGCGAAGTGACCAGTGGCAAGTTCTAACTTAATTCAGCAGTGCTCATGGAAGAATCGAGGTAATAATGAAACAGAGACAAGCTAGTGAACCGCTCTGGTGCTGATTTAGAAATTCAAGACTGGAGGCTTCTTCGTGTGGTGGCAGTAATTGCGATTGATTATCTTGCATACATTTCCATGAAATTTTAGTCTGTATCCTGGTGCACATGGAAAGTGCTTGCTGAACCTGCTTGCTGTGATAACATTCTCTCTCTCTCACTCTCTCACTCTCTCATTCTCCTTTCCTCCCTCTCTTAACCCCCCCTCCCATCTCTCTCTCTCTCTCATTCTCTTTTCTCCCTATCTTACCCCCCCCCCTCTCTCACAACCTCGTTCATTTACCCAAGGAAACGATCCATTTTCTTTCTATCTTTTTTTTTTCTTCTGCCTAATTGACCTTCCCCTCCCCCCCCCCCCACCTAGTTCATGTTTAATTCTATGGCTTCATGGATGTGTCACTTACAAGTGTAATTTAAGAGCAGCCACTTAAGCTGTGTGATTACATTAATACCCCCCTCCCCCCCCCCCCCAAAAAAAAAAAAAAAGAGTAGAATTTAGTAAAAGACAAACTTTGGAGATTTATCAAATTTATTTTATTCATTTTTCTTAAAAGCACATTGCAGAATGTAGTTCCAGGCAAACAAAAGACATTTCCCTATCCTGAGTTTAACTTGTGACATACCGGTAAGCTCCTACATGTATTACTACAATGTACAAAATGCCATGGAAAGAATTTTTCTGCCTGTAAAAGAAAATCTGGAATATATTCATATTAAAAAAAAAAATCACATTATGACTTTTACCACTCATTATGTTTAATCTAACCAGGATCTGAATATTGTAGAACAGTATGAAAATCACCTCAGTATTGGATTGATGGCCACTGCAATTATTCTTCTCTTGAAAAATAAAGGAAAGTCAAGGTATGAACTCAGTGAAGGAGGTCAAAGTAGCCAGGATTGCTTGTTGACTTCAAGAAAGAAAGAGTGAGCGACATAAATGTAGGCTGTTCCTAGAATTCAAGATATTCTTGGCTCTGCAGACCACAGCATGATTGATTTGGCAGAATATATTTCCATAGCATCTGCACCTAAATATCATCTGGTTTCTGTATCATGAAACGGCGTATTCTGTTGCAATTTCAAGAGGAAGCGTGATCTGTTGTGCTTCCCTGAACTTTATAAATACCAATCTCGTCGGTAGTTCACGCAGGATTTCGATATATGACTTTGAAAAGCCCTGCGGTTATTTCTACATTTGCCGCAAAAGGTAGTGAAGTGATAGGATGATGCATTATTGGCCCACTTTATCGCCAGATGTGGGCATCTCTGTAACGATTGTGGTTCGAACAAACCTCTCTTGGGATGCATACTCTGTATGTGTGCATTTTGCATGAATACATGAAATCCTCCTCAGCTCTCGGTTTTTTTTTTTATGTACTTCTTTTTCTTCTTCTCCTTTTTATTGCATAATGCATGAATTGTAGGTATGCTGTAAAGTAGCTGTGAATACACCTTTCACAAGGAATAACACCTGTTACCAAATATTGAAAATCCCATTATTTCAAAGAAAACAACCTGTACTTGTACAGGTCTGCACTCTATCCTGCAACTGTCATGTGAGAAATCATTTGCTTCTTCAGTATTAAACATTTAAGACTTTTAATGCCATGTACAAGTAATCAGTAGATAATTTGTGCATCTTTTCAAACCGACTGGGATTTTGTCCTTGTTTTGTAGTGACATGTCACAGAAATACTGCCGTGTCATTTACCTGTACATGGCATACATTTACATGTACATGTGTAGAATTATCACTCTAACAAACAATTGCAGCCTGATTTCTGGTATAACACCCCCTTCCCCCCATGTAACCTTTGAACTTACTAGCATTTGGGTCATGGCTGGTGCAGGAACATCGATTTTCAAATTACGCTAGATGTGCTAATCCTGTACACTTGGCTAAGTCAGGAAGCCAATTGCGTTTTCATGCATATAATGACATAAGCTCATGTGTTAAGTCGTCCTTTTTTGGATGGATGTCATAACCTGAGGCTGGAGGAAAGGAGAGGGAGGGACATGGTACCACATAGTACAGCATGCATGATAGTTACTCCCCTTCTTTCTATCTCCTCTACTCTCCCCCTCCCTTTCTTTCCCTCTCTCCTTCTCTCTCCCTTCCCTTTCTTTCCCTCCTTCTCTCTCCCTTCCCTTTCTTTCCCTCTCTCCTCTCTCCCTTCCCTTTCTTTCTCTCTCTCCTTCTCTCTCCCTTCCTTTCTTTCCTCTCTCATCCTTCTCTCTCCCTTCCCTTTCTTTTCTCTCTCCTTCTCTCTCCCTTCCCTTTCTTTCTCTCTCTCCTTCTCTCTCCCTTCCCTTTCTTTCCCTCTCTCCTTCTCTCTCCCTTCCCTTTCTTTTTCTCTCTCTCTCTCCTCTCTTTATTTCCTTCTCGTACTTTTTTCTTTCTCCCTTCCCTTTCTTTCCCTCTCTCCTCTCTCCCTTCCCTTTCTTTTTCTCTCTCTCTCTCCTCTCTTTATTTCCTTCTCGTACTTTTTTTCTTTTCCTCATTACCACTCAACCACTTGGGAGTAACTTAAAGGGAATGAGGCCCTGGGTAGAGATCGATTTTAGTGGGGGGAGGGGGTCCATCAGGGTTGGTTGTGGGGTAGGAGAGTTGTGGGGGTTGGGAGGTCTCGACTTGCTTCGTGTTTTTTTTTATTTGTGGCTGATTTAGCCTTTTTTAGGGGGCTGCCTCTCTCTGTTCTCACTCTTCATGCATTGAAGTTGATTTTTTTTCCCTCAGGGTCTCATTCTCCTTTAGTGTATTGTCACATGTTATAGAATAGCTATTTTATTTGATTACTTTTATTTGTATTCATTATGTGATTTTAACTTGTACATGTATTTGTATGCAAGGCAAATACATGTATCAGTCTTTGGACCATTCGTCTTTGTTTTTGATAGTTTTTTGCTGAATGAAATCCAATACTGGTACCCTTCTCTCCACCTGATAATGCTGTGAAAAATTTTACAAAGATGTTGTGTGGGGAAGGGTTTTCTTTCACCATGTTTTCATAGCCAATGACTTGTAACACAGTGAAAAGTGGTGTTGATAAGTTGCGAAGTGAGGGAGGATAAAGGTGCTTTCACACATGATGCGACAGTGTGGTAACACACTGTGGCACCACACTGTTTCGTCTTCACACATGGTGGGACTTTGTGTCTCCACATATGCTAATGAACGCGCATTAACGCGTCAACTCTCAATAAGAGAGCATATTGTCAAAACTTGTGCAAGCAATCTCATGGCAACAATTTTTGCGCTAACTTTTTAGAAATTTGATTGGTGCGCATTTTTTGTGTATTTAGGCAGCAAAAAAAAGTGTGTACTGCCTCGGCGACATTTTTTTGTCGCCCTATACCCCATAGGCTTGTACACAAAAAAGTGTGGTGACACAGCGTGTTACCACACTGTCGCATCATGTGTGAAAGCACCTTTAGTGATGAAAAAAAAACATTGTTTTTGCCCTTGACAATAGCAGACTTCCTATTTTGCACTGGGTCAAGAAGGACAGCTACTTCTGTTTAATCTCCAGGATAGGACAGGGATATTTAGACAAAGGCATGATCTTTTTAGTATTATTTTTTGCTGTCTTGGAAAAGTATAGTGAAGAGCTCATGTATTTTGCAAAGAAAGAGAGAAAAAAATCTATTGGCACCAGAATAATTACCCAAATTTTTCTTATGTGGTAGTGTACATGTAGTACATTATCACTCATGTTCTTTACAGTTTTATGCAGTTTTATATGTTGGGAGTTTGTGAATTGTACATGTAGGATTGACTCTATTAGATTTGATGAACACTTTTTTTCCACTCTAGCCCCCCTCCCCCTCAAATGCATATTCTTTTATCAGAAAGCTTATCCATTGAATAACATTCGATTTTTCATCACTCATGTTATTTTTTCTCTCATCTTTTTCCTCTATATGCAGACAATTGGGAGGATAGAGAGCTTGCTACTTGGCATATACAACTTGGTAAGAAAAATTTGCTTGTTCATCTTGTGAATATTTTCTCTTTCTTCTATATATGCATTGTTTTAGTTTTCTGTTGTTTTTTTTTTAATTTCACATCACTTCTCCTTTTATGATCTTGTAATTAAAATGAGTGGCAATAAATGTTAATTTGCAATTTAATGCTGCAGGCTATACTGGGCTTGCTCTATGTAGTAAGAGCATTAAGCTGCTCACAGGGGGGGGGGGGGGGCAGTGACTATTTGTCACTACTTAAAGTGATTACACAATGGTAAAAAAATTTGGGATATATGATCGAGAATAGAATTCTTAGAAGAATAACATTAAAAATTTGATGATTTTCAATCGAAATTATTGCATTTTGGATAATTTTCTCATAAGAAGTCAAGAGTTGACCAAAAAATTTGAGTATGAGCTATGACGTAAAAGTGGGTACCCAGCTTCGCGCATTGCAAATGTGCTGCGCGCTACATATGTAGACTGTAGAATATGTATTATACATTGCGCGCATTTTGCTAGAAGTGCGCGACAAGTTACCCACTTTGACGTCAATTTGACGTAAAAGTGGGTACCCAGTTGAAACTGGGTCACAGCTGAGGGGTCAAAAATATCCTGAAATCTTACCACATTTGGGGGTTTCCTTGGCAACACGACTTTTTAAAAAACTCTAGGCAGATGATTTTCTGCTAATAAAATCATGCTCTTTTAAATGAGCTAACATTGTTTCAGCATTGGGTACCCCCTTTAACATGTAAATAGGCTGTTTAAGTATAATTCCCATGATTGATGTTCGAGAGCAATTAACGATGCATTACGTGAGCTAATTTGGGAGGAACAATCTATTTGAGTTTTAAAAGTACATGTAGGCCTGTACATGTACATGTATGTCAAAAATCAGCCACAAATTTGATTGAGATACAAAATTATGCGAGTAGCGACCATGGTCATTTCTATCTTTCTTTAAAACACCCAATTCGGAGTACATGGTGTCCATGTGTTGGTGCATTAATGTGTATGAGGGCTTGTGTGTAGGTGTAAATGTAGCATGCTGAGCTTGTTGTACACCTGCACTAAAACCATGTTGTGTGGTAATGCGATCCTGTGCAGCTCAATCTTATCGTCACAGTTGGATGATATTTCACAGCTTCTGTGAAAGTCATAAGTGTAGCCAATTGATATCTGGGCTGTGGCAAAAAAAAAAAAAACAATCACAAGTACTTTAGGCTTCATCGGCATCATGGAAACAAATTAATTTTTTTATGTACATGTGTATGACTCTCTTTATACACTACAAATGGTTGTAGAATCTGTTCATGATGCAATTGTCAAAAGCTATGCATTCTACCAGCAAATATGTCATTTACTGAATGCCCAATTACCAATAAAATCTTGGTTTACCTAACAAAATTGACTGCTGTAAAGAGCCTATAAATACATGTACATGTAACAGCTATTAAAATTCAAATTCAGGTTTGTCTGAAGTGTTTTTCTCCTATACATGTATACCTTTGCCTTGTTTAAACCCCATTATATACAAAAATCTGCCTTGGTCTCATTGTTAATACCATGCATGCTGAGCCATTGCAATTTCCTGAAATACATTACATGTAGGCCTGAGTCGGTTCGGTCGGTCCACCGGTGACCGACCGATGCTGCCGGGCTCCGGTGCAATTTTCTACACAACAGCGGACCAATGAAATACAGAAATACATAAGAAAATTAGTGTCAGAATAGGCTTTGAAATGTAACCAAATTAGGCATTAAAAATTTCATTTCTATTAAAACTTTCACACATTATTAAATTTCAAACCTCAAATGCATGAAATAGAACTACGGCAGTAAGATAACCGTGCAGGGTTTCTTCATTTTCTTGCTTGAATTTATCGGTGTTTTAATAGCGATATTGTTCAGTTCTGTAGGCCGCCATATTGTTTACTTGTAAATAAGATAGCTACGCTTATTCGCCCCAAGATGGTGCTATTCATATATCGGGTGAATATCATAGCGATCTTGTTTACAAGTAAACAATATGGCGGCCTACGGAACTGAACGATATCGCTAAAAAATGCCGATAAATTCAAGCAAGAAAATGAAGAAACCCTGCACGCTAATCTTACTGCCATAGTTCAATTTCATTCATTTGAGGTTTGAAATTTAATATTGTGTGAAAGTTTTAATAGAAATAAAATTTTCAGTGCCTAATAGTAATTTGGTTAAATTTCAAAGTATTTTGAGTGACACTCTGACACTGTGATTTTCTTGTGAATTTCATCGATCCGGTCCGCTGGTCTCCGCCGAAAAATCACCGGCGGGCACCGGTCAAAAAAAACACGTTATGACTCAGGCCTAATTACATTAATTTCATTTGTTGGAAAGTATATGATACATTTTACAACATGCACATTCACAGTAAAAAGAAATTAAGGTAATGATATTCAGGTGTTAACTTTTTGTTTACTCAAATGATATGTAATATCACTATTGGAATGATTGGCCTTTTCTTAATTTCATGCATGTGTAACTCAGTTTACGCGATGATAAACATGTATTTTGAGTAGAATTTGTGTGTTGAGTACACCTACATGGTGCCATGCAGCATTAAATAAACGGAATAAACCTAACTTCCTGGATGGATTTTCATATTCATCTTTGGTTTTTCCTTCTGTCCAGTCCATTATTACTAATGGTTTTGTTTACGCGATGATAAACATTTATTTTGAGTAGAATTTGTGTGTTGATTACACCTACATGGTGCCATGCAGCATTAAATAAAGTTTGCACTGTAAGTCTACGGTGCACACAATGAAGCAGTTTTGAAGAGGAAATCATTTTCTCTCAGAACGGTATTAACCTAACTTCCTGGATGGATTTTCATATTCATCTTTGGTTTTTCCTTCTGTCCAGTCCATGTCTTTGGATGTCTTTTCTTATTTCACTCTAACTTCTCTTTAACCTTGTTATTTTTCCTGCATGTTAAGGCTGCTCCTCCTCCTTTTAGTTCTTCTTCCTCTTCTTCTTCTTCTTCTTCTCATTTTTCTTCTTTTTCTTCTTCCCCTCTTTCTTCTTCCTCGCTTCTTCTTTTCTTCTTTTCTTCTTCTTCTTCTTCTTCTTCTCTTCTTCTTCTTCTTCTCCCCCTATTTCCTCTTCTTAGAACTTATTTTGATTATTCTCCTTCTTCTACCTCCTCCTCCTCTTCTTCTTTTCTTCCTTTTCTTCTTTCTCTTCTGCTTTTTTCTTCTTCTCCTTCTTCTTCTTCTCCTCTTACTCCTCATCTCCTCCATTTTCCTGTTTTCCTTTTTCGTCACCTCATCTGCATTCAACATCCCTTTCATACCAAATTCCTAACCTCAATCCTGGACCCAGGACTACATGTATATCTTAAACCTGTAACCTAACCTAAAACCCACTAACCACACTAAATTGTGGGTCACATTGCATGATAACGATAACGAGATTTTCAATCAAAAGAGCTCTCTACTCTTTGATGTGTACTTGTGAGTATGCCCATGTCTGAGAAGGGCAGCTCTAGGTGGTGCATGTACATTGAATGATAAAATCATCCCATTCTCGTTGTCGTTAGCAATTTTGTTATGCCACTGAGGCCTTCACTAAGATGAAATAAAGCCTGGAGCATATACATGAATTGCCTGAGCAAATGTTAGGGCATCCCAAACTTCAAGTCTGTTCCTACAGCCTAGAAATTCATCTCTTTATTTTTTAATTTTTTTTTCCTTATTAAGGCTTAATCAGATATGACGCAACAAAGTGCAAACCCCCGCAAATTTTTTATTGTACACGTCAATCGAATATGAGGTGGCAAAAAAAAAAAAAACACTGAGGCAAGAGGCATATTTTTGCCTCCTGGTGGCAGAAGCTACATGTATGGAACAATCAAATTCTTAAAAAGTTAGCACAAAATATGATGCCATGAGTTTATCCGCACAACTTTTGAAAAATCTCTTTTATTTGAGCATTGACGCATTAATGCGTGTTCATTGCCATAAGTGGCGTGGTTTGCAGCGCCATATCTGAACACTAAGAATGTTGCGGGGGTTTGTCGCGTCGTATCTGAAAAAGCCTTAAAGGGGTTACCCAATGCTGAAACAATGTTAGTTCATTTAAAAGAGCATGATGTTATTAGCAGAAAATCATCTGCCTAAAGTTTTTGTAAAAGTCCTGTTGCCAAGGAAACCCCCAAATGTGGTAAGATTTCAGGATATTTTTGACCCCTCAGCTGTGACCCAGTTTCAACTGGGTACCCACTTTGACGTCAAAATGACGTCAAAGTGGGTACCTTGTCGCGCACTTCTAGCAAAATGCACGCAAGGTATAATACATATTGTACAGTCTAGCGCGCATCACAATGCGCGAAGCTGGGTACCCACTTTGACGTCATACCTCATACTCAAATTTTTTGGTCAGCTCTTGACTTTTTATGAGAAAATTAGCCAAAATGCATTGATTTCGATTGAAAATCATCATATTTTTAATGTTATTCTTCTTATAATTCTATTCTCGATCATACATGTATATCAAAAAAAAATTTACCATTGTGTAATCACTTTAAGTTTGAAGCAGCAATTTTCTCTCGTTCCCCCGGAGGATGTAATGTTTGCTAGCCTGCTTCAAAATTCATTTCGATGTCAAGTGTTTTGTTACTCCTTCAACATTACTCTAACAATTGCATGATGTACATGCTGATGAAGATTCAAGAACATTTGCACATATACTTCCTGTGCATGTAACTTAGTATAGAGCACAAATGCCCAAGGGTTATTGGTGAAATTCTTTAATTTTTTTAATTGCTTCTATTTTCAAAGATCAAAGGAACAGAAAGTTTTTGAAACTTTATCTTTTCTTTCTTTCTTTCTTTCTTTCTTCTTTCTTTCTTTCTTTCTCTCTTTTTTTTTTTGAGGGGGGGGGAGGTCACAATCCAGTCTATTTTGATATCCAACCACTATTTTTTCTTGATGTACTTGATCTTGTGTCTTCTTCTCTCTCCATTCTTTCTGTTGCTCTCTCTCTCTCTCTCTCTCTCTCTCTCTCCTCTCTCTCTCTCTCTCTCTCTCTCTCTATATATATATATATATATATATATATATCTTTCTCTTTTCTCTTACTTATTCTTTTCTCTTACTTTCTCTCCTCTCTTACTTTCTCTTCTCTCTTATTTCTCTTCTCTCTTACTTTCTCTTCTCTCTTTCTCCTTTCTCTATTTCCATCTGTGTATTTTTAGCCATGGCAGTTGCGCCATGGTTTGTTTGTTCCCACAAAGCATCTGGGGACAGCGCTCACGAGACCAGCGTAATCTCCAGACACACTCCCAAAATAGCCCCCTGGTTCACGCTTAGATCAATACTGATTAATGCCCTTCATCTGTTAATCAAAACCCACAATCATCACCAGCACAGCAAAGGCCATACATGCAGTGCAATTCATCTGCATTTGAAATAAGCATACGGTATTTGCTTGTATTTGGCAAGCAATTTCTTATGACAATAACTGAAGCATGCCTGATGTATTATTATATTTCCAGCCTTTATAAATTATAGCCTCTTACTTGAACACAGGCCAGCATGTAGCTTACATTAACCTTTTGGCTTCCGGAACTGGGTGGCCCCTGTATTAAGTCCATGGGAAAGAGAAAATTTAGTTCTTTGATGGGTTGAATACTAATTTAAATGAAAATTGGTTTCCATGTTACTTTTTTTTTCTTTCTTCAAATGCTAGAATTGGCAAAGGAGAGGTACATGTACCATGCACATGTATTTAATGTTCTAAACCATAGTTTACACCTCCATAACTATTTTAATATGAATGTATAAAGGTGATGCCAAACAAACAGGCAGTGTCTGCTTGACTGTACTTCATAGTGTTTTAGACTATATTTTGTGATTTACATAATCTTTATGCACTTTTGAGTCAAAGTATTAATGGTAAAAATATAGTAAATATTAAAAGCTTTCATCATCTCTAATTATAATCTTAGAGTTCATATCATCCAGGATGGGTGGATAATATGGTTTGTATTACACTGTTGTGCTGTCAGGCTGTTAAAGTTGACTGTGCCCCTTCTCTCTTTACCTTTCTCAATTTGCAGGAAGTTGTAGAAGCAGACGGAACACCCAAAGCTGAGACTTTCACCATTCCAACATTGGCAAGGCCATCAATATTCCATGAGGTAAGGAGACGTATCTCAAACATACATTTTAGGTTGATTGATGCTTGCCAGACAAGGGGTGATTTATGTTCAGTATGTGTGGTAGAGGGAGTTGGGGAGGGAGGGAGGGAAGGGGGATGTGTGTGCTCCCATATGCTTCAGCGACAATTGCTCCAGACTTCTATCTCTCTTTTTAAGTGCGTAGGGATTTTATATGCACTATATAAGTAATGTTCATTATTATTATTTTATTCATGAAATATAGAGCATTAGGGTTTACGGGTGCAATCAGATTTTAAGTTGGTTTTAGGGCTAGTGTTAGGGTTATGCATACCAATACTTTTTCGTCCAGGGTTTAATTTATTCATTCATCATTTAGAAAACGATGTGGAGCAGTGTGTCATATATAGCCATGGATATAACGTTTTTATGAGGACTGGCAAAACTGAAGTGACCTGGATTTATAAAGCATGCATTAATGGTAGTTATATTAGTGTTGCAGGATGGGTATAGTATTTCCTCCCTGGTGTGCTATGATAATAATCAAATATTTTAGTTCCTATCCCAGTGGCCCCTACAGACCAAGAGCCTGAAAGCATTGATTATATCAATATTTTAAAGACAAATACGTTTATTATCTTTGATGGCTTGAATACCATACAAGTGCAGTCAAGTACATGGGGTTTGTAATGTAATGTAATCCAAAATTCCCCTCAACGGAAAAAGATACCTTAATGTACTGTGGCTGTTCATGCACAGTCAGAGATATATGTAGTCATCTGAGCTAATTTGTTTTTATCGATTACATATAAGAGATATAACCTTGATGATGGGGGGGGGGAAGGGAACATGTGCATGATTTCAAGACTTAACCAAGATTTAAGCAGTTGACTTTAGAATTCTCTTATTCCTATAATGTTAAAACAAGGGCCACCCTTTCCGTCTAGGCATAGTGATATTGGTTTTCATTTTCTGTGCTGGGGAAAAAAAAAATGAATCAAACAAAGCAGCATCATGCTTTTATTCTTTGAGGGCCTTTTTTTGTTTGTTTGTCTTTTTTTCTTGGTATTAAGTTCTTATTTAGGCTTGGATGCCTGTAAAATAGCATTTTGTAATTATTGTTTGGAAGTTTTTCTGCAAAAGACAATGTGTTCTTTGAATGTGCATTTAAAAATAAAAGAAGCAGGCTGAGCCACTGTAGGCAGATTGCCTCTTTACACAGGTCACTATGTATCAAATTTTCCTTACAATTCCATATTCTTTAATTTCTTCCCATGCTGTGCAGCCGATGAGCCCACTGTCCCTGTCTGACAACCTTCTGCTCAGTCACCAGAATGATCACACTGTGCTCACTAGAGGGCCTCTTCCACAGATCAGTACTGTTAATGCTCAGAACAGGTATAACAAATATTTTTAAGCTCTCCTTTTTTTTTTTCCGTTAAAAAAAAAATTATTCCCTTTGTTTTATCATCTCTCTTTTACTTCTGATCCTTGAGGAATTCTCCCTCTCTCTCTATCTCTTTCTTTTCTATTCTTTTTTTGTTGTTGTTTTTTGGGTTTTTTTTGCTTCAGCCTTTTTGTTGTGTTTCCCCAGTTTTGTTCTATTCTCTGGTTAAAGAAAAAGCCTTATCATTACTGGGGGGGGGGGGGGGGGGGAGGGATTCAATGAAATTGAATTAACCATGACAGAGCCACTCTCATTCCTTTTGTCTGAAGTAACAGTAAAAGTTGCTATCAATACCTGTCAGCGTCAGTACAGCTTCCATGACACTGAATAGTTTGTTTTTTATCCATCCAATGAATTGTGCTATTAGCAGTATCATCGTTATCAATTTTGCCAAAAACCACTTGTAATTTTGTTGACCAGTAGCAATGTTCGTACATGAGGTATTTTTTCAAAACTCCTCACCTCCCCTTTCAAGCTGAATGCTCTTGAAAAGTCTAATTTATAGCTTTTTATTAGTAATTCCAAAGTCAGCAAGTTTTTAGCTGTGAAAATTAACTCATCCTGATAGACTCGTGCATTTCCTTTTTATTTACAGTTTTTCGGTTTTGATATCTGGCAAAGTTTGTAGTTTTCAAAAGACTGATCAACACCATTGATAGGTACAATACTGCTGCCATCGGTTTAGGCAAAACCATATACAGAGTATAATGTACTTCTGTTTACCAGTAACCACTAAATCACTCAAGATTTTTTCCACCTCATCACTACTTCTGTCAATTATACTCTGTGTGATGGAAGGTTCATTGTGATGACAACATCACTGTGGTCTATTTGCTCCTCTGTGTAATCGTGTCTTGAACCCTATAAAGTGCAAACTGACACTACTTTTTGAGGAAAAATACACATTTTGTTGATAAAGATAAAGAACTTTTTTCCTCTTGCTTTCTGTCTTTGTGTCTGCTTCATGTAGTTTGGATGCCCTATATTTGATGTTGAATGTTGAATAGCCTTTTATGCATTCCTTGCCCTTTACCATAAATGAGGCAATGTTCATTTATTCATACAACAATGGCAGGGCCCAGTCCTCCTTCATCAAGTGTAAATATTAGATGGCCTGTTTCCATCTAAATTAGTTGGTTGCCAGATGTAAATATGTCATGAAAAAACAGTACAATACAACATGACATTATCATGCATAAATATAAGAAAGACTCCTTCCATTAACGCAGTTTGTGTTACCTACACGTTTTTATTTACCCAGGGGTAGCATTCTATGACATGTTTTGTCACAGTATGATGCTGGCATTGGCTTTCTAAATTAGTTGGTTGCCAGAGGTAAATATGTCATGAAAAACAGCACCGTTCAACATATATAAGATAGACTCCTTCCATTAACGCAGTTTGTGTTACCTTCACGTTTTTTTATTTACCCAGGGGCAGCATTCTATGCCATGTCCTGTCACAGTATAACGCTGACATTGGCTTCCTGTCCTCACTCTCACTCCAGTCCATGTGTGCTGCATACTCAAGGTAATAATCTCCTACCCACACAGGGGAGCACTTGTATGTTTGGCCGTGTAAATTTTTTCAGCGGTCATCCCTCTGGTGTTATAAGTCAACTCAACAATCACCAAAAGTCTATGAAAATAATTTGTTTTTTTATGCTGTAGGATGATGAAATACAGTCAAAGCTGTCTTACATGTAGTGGCCACCCCTTTGTAGCAGCCACGTTCTTATAGTGGCCACTGAAATCGATTCCCATGGAGATGAATTGTGTGTTTAAGAACCTGTCTATAGCATTCACCTGTGTATAAAGGCCACAAGTTTTGTTTCCCTTGGGTGGCCACCAAAGACAGGTTTCACTGTATCTTATTTCCATATCATTCCTTCGGTTGGATATCAGTCCCCTTGATCAAGAAGAATTTTCAGATTTTTTTTGGTCGGCAATCCTGCCCTTCTGAAGCTCACACATGAGCTTAAGAACACTAATTGCCTTTTGCCAGCAGTTACCCCCTTATGGACCTATATAGGTGCAATGTTATTTATAACTTTGCATCGGTGTGAGCGTCTCCTACCATACCATTAGCCTTAGCATAGTGTCTTAGACTGTTGACAATGTGTCTTTAGGTGAAATCATATCGAATGGTTTAATTGGAATTTAGAATGTTCATGAATGAATTGGGTATCAAGTTTCTGTGACTATAATAAATTAGATGGCATATACCAAAGCTATCACTTAGTGTAACATTCACAGTGACTGAATGCATTTATGACTGAAGTGCGCAGTGACTGAATTTCACAGTGACTGAATGCATTTATGACTGAAGTCATCAATGTCCAGTGCTTTGAGTGCTAAGCCCAAGATACATGTAACTCTGGCTTGAGTCTCTGGAAAATGCATGCTATACTGAAATCAAATCCTGCATAGTGAGTTAAAATTTTGTGTTTGAGATATTTGCATCACAATCAGTAAGCTAGAATTCGTCTAATGTTCTGTTTCTTTGTGTATGAAAAATGAATTGATGAAGAAAAATTTTCTCCAGAGTCTTAAGAAAAGATGCCATCAATTGTTGATGATGAATAATTCAAAAGTGGAAGATTATATAAGCTTTTACAGGAAATAAAACACGCTTGCTTCTTTTTTGTACATCTCCATTTGGTACTTTTAAAAAAAAAATCCTATACTGAAATTAAGGACTTTGACTCTCAAATTTTCTTGGATATGTATTTGATTTGATATAAGTTTAAACCTGAGCGTCAGAACAATTATTTTACCTTGCCATGCTGATGTTTCTTTGCAGACTTGCTTTGACGGGGTTTAGTAACAGCATTCCGGGTCATCCATCATCTTCATCGTCATCCAAGGGTCAAAGGTCAAAGGGTGCTGACCTTCATCTCAACCTTCACAACCATCCCAGGATACCCCTCTCGCCTAACATCCTACTGGAGATGATGACGGGGGTCTATTTTGCAATGTAAGGTTCAATTTTTTTTTCAGTTAATGCTTAAGTTTATCATTAACTAATCCGCGCACGTGTGCAGAAATGCGTGTTGGACAATAAGTTTTTACGAACCGCCAAATCATGTCTGAATGGCCAGTGCTTCCTTATTCTGTATTAATGTACATGGAAATATGCACCATTTTAAAATTGAAGTCATAAGCTTTCTTTTTATGTACATGTATATATTGATAACATGAAAGTATGCAAAGAAAGCAAATTCCTTTATTCCAGAACACCTAAATCTATAAATGCATTTTCGCCCAATTCACGTTTCTGCGCACTGCCCATTGATTCGCCGGTTCATAAACTGATGACGGAATATGTGAACATTTTGATTTTTAGATGAATTACTATTGCAAATGTCTTCATTTTGTGTCCATGTATATAAAACTGTGCCATAAAGATTTTAATCAATTTCCAAGTTTCAGTTATGGTGCCTTTTTTAAACAAAAGCATTAAAAGAATTGCCATTCAACAAAATATTCACTTTCTTCAGCCCCTGTAGACAATGTTTCAAGCAAACATAAGTCCCACCCCTAGTAATGGAAGAATGTATTCCACAAGCAAAATGCACATGCGGAATTAGAAGTCGCCCCTCAAAATGGCAATTTGAAGTAGTAAATAAGTAAAAAAAAACAAAAACATCGATATAACTCCTGCAGGAGATAAATAGCATGCCCTGTTTCCAGAGGGCCATTAGAACATTCCTGATGGTTTAGAATGGTAAGGTTTTTCATGCTATATCATTTTTTTTTTTCTGAACTTGAAGACACATTGCAGATTATTCACACCAATAATAGTCTAAGGTTATGTCCTCTTAAGCATACTATTGGCCCACTGTGTTTGCATTACTCTTATATCAGGTTCAATGGGCATGCTACGGCAGCGACACAAGCTCTTGAAGACATCCACTTCAGGGCAAGCTATGAGCTCTTTGCTGAGGTCCTGCTAGTGACAAACGCAATCAAGAACTCCCTTGAGACCAATCCTTCGGGGCGACCTAGTGATGGACCAGTCGGGATCAACATCGCTGTCACTCCTGCATCTCCTGTTGTAAAGAGAGCAGCTATCACTAATGCATCCTTCAAGAACAGGAGAAATAAAGGTTTGAAGCAAAGTTTTGTATTTTGATAATATTAAACCATAAAGGCTAGTTAACATATGCAGTGGCAAACTCCTGGGTAAAAACCCCCACAGGTTTTATACCCCCGTCAAACTTAAGGGGGTATCTCACTGGGCTTGAATCTAGTTCGCGACTAGTTTGCGACTCCAGATTTTGCTAGTTGCAGAGACGTCTCCACGACGTCTCCGAGACGTCTCTTGAAAATTATGGAGTCTCCGAGGAGTCGCAAGAAATTCGAACATGTTCGATTATTTTGGAGACTTTTTCCAGTCTCTGCGAGATCTTGGAGACGTCTCCATCAGTTGCGGAGATTATTTGTTTCTGCAAGGTCGCGGAAACTTTGCTGCAACTATAGGAGATGTCTCAGTGACTTCGCCGCGACTGAAGAGACATCTCAGAGAGGTCGCCGTGACTAAGGAGACGTCTCAGAGCGGTCGCCGTGACTGAGGAGACATCTTAGAGACGTTGTGGAGATGTCTCCGCGAATTCCAAGCAAAGTGTTTGACACCTGGCTTGGAGACATCTCTGATTAGTCTCCTAGAAGTTGCGCCTTGGTGAGAGCGCAAACCATTTTTTGTCGCGGAGACATCTTGGAGACATATTAGCGACAAAAAATGGAGACGTCGCGGTAACGTCTCCGTTGGTGAGATACGGCCTTGTGAAGGGGTAAATAAGAATCAACGTACAGTCGGTCCGTCCGTCCGTCCATTTCAAATCTTGCAGATTGAGCTACTTCCTCAGTTTTTGAGGAATGCTCATGAAATTTGGTACATGCATTTGTCTTGTTGCAGAGATGTGCAAGACATTTTTTTTAATGTGTCTGAAACTGCATTGCCATGGTAATGCATATTATGGCAATATATCAGGAAATATTGTGGATGGAACTACTTCCTGATTTTTCGGGCAGTGCTCATGAAATTTGGCGCACTCGTTGGTCTTGTGAAGATGTGCAAGACATATTTTGTGAATGTGTCTGAAACTGCGTTGCCATGGTAACAGCATATGGCAACATGGTGAATATTGCGGAGTGAACTACTTCCTCATTTTTCGAGCAATGCTCAGGAAATTTAGCACACACATTGGGGCAAGGGTATTAATCACCTTCATGATATTTCTAGTTTCTGTGTGTAAATGAATGGTATTGGTGAGGTGAAATAAAGAACATTTTAGAGGGAAAAAAATTTTACTCCTGGGTGGCAGAAAGGTTTGGACCAATCAAATTTCCATAAATTTAGTGTAAATTATGACATGATGAGTATAGTCCACATACCTTTTGGCAAAACTGCTTCATTTGGGCTTGAACCGATAGTAACGGATATTACGCATCTCATTATCATATTAACTGACAGTTAAAGTAAAAGGCTAACATTGTGAGAATTTGAAAAAGTTTCATTTTGCTACTTGACAATGGTATAAACACAATAGTTATAGTTTAAAAATACCAGTCTGAAAGTTTCAAAGTATAATATCGACGAAAAGTATTTTTAAATATTAAAAATGTAAATCAATGTTTGAAGAAAATATAATGGTTGGTTGCACAGACTGGACATAAGGAGCGTGCATGTGCACAGCGTTCACCTGAACAGTGTAAGTGTGTGTATGCATATCATGTATAGTACGTTGGTGTGTGTATGTGTATGTGTGTGTATGATGATGATGATGATGATTCACAGCATTTGTATGGCGCCATATATCTGTTTAAAAAACATTCAAAGGTGCTGGCTCCTCCAATAAAGAAAACAAGACTGAGAGTGGACAAATAATATGAACAAACAATATGAACAGATAACAACAATGAAGGGGTAATGATCAAATATGGCACTGATGATAAAAAAAAGAAGAACCCCCCCCCCCCCCCCCCCCCCCCCCACCACCACCATCATGAGTACACGCCTACACTGATGCATTTTCATTTTCACTATTCATTTTGATAAATTTGTTGGTGATATTTTATTTTCATTTTGTTTCTTCTACTATTGTCTACTACTGTTCTCTTAGACTTGTTTAATTTGTATTATTTTGTTCTTATTTTACATGTCTCGTAACTTGTGTTCTGTCCTGCCCTTCTATTCTGTCAACAATGAAGAATTCTTTAACTGTGTCTCAGTTGATCAAGTAAACAAAAACTATATCACATGCAATGATTTGAATGACCTAAGCGAAGAATTAAAAATAAATGATTCAATTCCAATTCTGGAAACCGATTTTGATGATCTAGATAGAGATAATTGTAATTATTATCTAGAAAACGAATTTAAAGAGTCTGTAGATCCAAACTTAGTACAATTCAGTGCTATACATTTTAACTCGAGGAGTATGGCCAGAAATTTTGATCAGATTTCTGCCTATTTGAATAATATCTCCCACGATTTTTCCGCTATCGGTATAACGGAAACTTGGTTAAATGCAGAAAATGAAAATTGCTTTATGTTGAATGGGTATAGATTTATCAACAGGAACAGGGAAGATGGTAAAGGAGGAGGAGTAGGAATATTTTTAGATGAAAAGTTACATTATCGTTTGCGGAATGATCTGAATCCAACTTGCTCTTCTTGTGAAACAATATTTGCTGAAATTAATATGCCTCGAGTAAAGAGTATAGTTATTGGAGTAATCTACAGGCCCCCGAAGTCTAATTTGGATCTATATATGACGTATTTTGATAAATTACTGCAACAACTTTCAAAAGAAAATAAACAAATTTATATACTAGGAGACTATAATATCGATTTATTAAAAATGACTTCAAATAAGATTATCAATATAATGAATATAATTGCATCACATGGTTTTTATATTAAAGTTAATTTACCTACCCGTATAACCAAATTCTCTGCTTCTATTATAGATAATATACTGACGAATGAAAATGATATTATATCTGGTGTATTATATACTTCAATTACAGATCATATGCCAATTTTCTGCTACAAGAAGGGTGTTTGTAAAGATGAAACAACTCAAACTTATACTATTAGGAAAATCATCGACGTAGCAATTAATAGATTTTTTATTGAATTATGTAATGTTGATTGGAGTGACGTACTTATGTGTATGGAAGCCGACTCAGCTTACACATTGTTTATTAACATTTTCCTCAAATTATATGATACGCATTTTCCTATTGTTACAAAGAAAAAGAGAAGTAAAAACAAGAAACCATGGGTCAATAATAGAATCCTGAGACTGATCAGAAAAAAGAATAAATGTTTTAAAAAGTATTGTTTAAGTCGATCTTTAAATGATGAAATAAAATTCAAAAAAATCAGAAATAAAGTTGTTAACTCTCTTCGTAAAGCCCGGCAAGAATATTATAAGAATGTGTTAGAATTGAATCGAAATAGTATACAAAAGACCTGGAAAACAATAAACGAACTATTGGGTAAAAAGAAAAGTCAAATTCCAACAATTTTTGAGAGTAACGGACAATTATTTACAGAACCTTTAGAAATAGCAAATCAGTTTAATAATTATTTCACAAACATTGGAAAATTTATTAGTGACTCAATACCACAACCTGTTCATTCTTATCAATTCTATTGTCAAACAAGTGTTGTTAATTCATTATTTTTATCTCCTGTAAATATGAGTGAATTAATCAATGTAAGTAAATATCTTAGAAGTAATGCAAGTTGTGGAATTGATCATGTAAGCTGTAGAATTGTCAAACGTATAATTCATGCCATTGTCTTGCCCTTAGTTCATGTATTCAATCTGTCATTTATATCTGGTAAAGTACCCTCTAAACTTAAAGAATCTAAAGTAATCCCCGTTTATAAAAAAGATGATCCTGGCAAATTTAACAATTATAGACCCATCTCTCTATTACCGTGTTTTTCTAAATTATTAGAGCGACTTATGTATAACCGATTAAATAAGTTTCTAAATAACAATAATATCTTAAGTGATAGCCAGTATGGATTTAGACCCAGTTATTCATGTGAACATGTTCTTTTAAAAGTCCAACAAATAATACTACGATCATTTCAAGCAAACGAACACATAATAGGCGTTTTCTTAGATTTATCTAAAGCATTCGATTCCATGGATCACTCAATTCTTTTATTCAAATTATATCGATATGGCATAAGAGGGATAGCATTAGATTGGTTTAGGGATTATCTTTCAAATAGAGTCCAACATACTTTTGTCCACGGTGTTTTATCTTCTTCTTTAAATGTCTCTATTGGAGTACCTCAAGGATCAATATTGGGCCCCTTGCTTTTTCTTTTATACATAAACGACCTTTCAGAATCATCTACCTCATTAACCTTCTATCAGTTTGCTGACGACACTAGTGTATTTTTTTCGTCTAACACTTTAATTAATACTGTTCGCGTTTTAAATAATGAACTTGATAAAATATCTGACTGGTTAAAAGCAAATAAGTTATCCCTTAATGTTGATAAAACTAAATGTATTTATTTTCAAAAAGCTAAAACTCATATAGAAACTAATATCACAAACACGACTAGAATAAGTTGTCCCTTAAACAATAATGATAACCTTAACATTTATATTGATAACAAACGTATTCAATTTAGCAACTCTGTTAATTTTTTGGGTGTGATATTGGATAATTACATGGGATTTAAGGAACATATTTCAAATGTTTTACGTAAAGTTAACAGAAATACCAGCTTAATGAATAGACTAAAATACAGTTTATTACCAGAAAATTTAGTAACTTTATACCATTCCATTATTTTCCCATATCTGAAATATTGTAATATTGTATGGGCTACAAATGCATCACATACTGAATTAGACTCATTATTCAAAGTTCAGAAGAGATGTTTAAGAATTGTTAATAATTCACACTATCTAGCTCCATCTGCACCTATCTTTAAGAAATTATCATTATTAACCATATATGATATAAACAAACAAGAAATAGCAACTTTCATGTATAAATATAAAAATGGCTTATTACCTTCCCCGTTTTCACATCTTTTTCAATATAACAGTCAAGTTCATAATTATAATACTAGATCTTCAAATAAATTCCATTTATGGTCCGTAAAAACAAGTTTTGAAGCTAAATCAATAAGTTACCTAGGTCCTAAACACTGGAACATGATACCCCATGATATAACAAAATCGCAATTTCCATCTTCTTTTAGGAAGCAGTACAAGATTTTATTAGTGAATAGTTATTAATCACACACAGTTAATTAATTATTATGCTACATATCTCCCCCATCCCCTTTCCCCTTTTGTTTCCTTTCTCGTTTAAATTGTTATTTATGTGTCTCTCTTTCAAATTGCTGTATTGTTAGTATTTTTCATTGTACAGTACATGGGCGATCCTAAATTACAGGTTTTTAACCTTCGAGGAAAGCCCCGCAGAATATTGTATATATGCATTTTTATGTTATTGTAATATTATAATGTATTTTAATTTTATTTTGCGAATATAAAGTGTATGCATATCATGTATAGTACAGGGAGAGAGGTGCAGCCAACGGTTTTTTGGAACTGGTTGAAAATGCTCCTCTGGTTATTTGTCTCATGAGACCAAAACTAATCAAATCGGCATTTGCGTCTTATTCACAGTTTTTCATTTCAAATTATGGTTGGTTTCAGGGTTTCTGAGTACAAATACAAGTACGCATACACATGTTTCATCTTAGTTTGAGAATTTTTTAAATCAGCTGCTCACAAAGTTAGCCAATGGCTTTACCCATGCCGTATGTGACACTAAAAAAAAAATTTTTTTTAAACCACAAAAAAAAACGGAGGGTTTGCTGCGGGGTTTGGCCCTGGATATGTGAATAAGCCTTTAATCTTTTAAAAGTTAAGGATAGTCATCTACATGTACCTCGAAACCCATCTTAATCTGCATTGAGTTTTACAATATCACAATAGACTCAAAGTGTGCTCAAACATGAGAAGACAGGTTTCTGTAGTGCATAGTACAAGATAGGTCACTATATGAAAATATCTGCATTTACCATACCTCCCTCCAATAAAACGAAATCATCATCCTGAAAGCAGTCTGTAATTGCTGGTAAAATGATAACATCCATATTTTCGTATTAAAGTTCATGTAACCTGTAAAATTGCACTTTCCATAGGTAAGTGAATGTGGTAATTGCCATAACTGTGCAGCCTGGCAATCATTTGTCAATTGGCATACTAGTATTGCATCATGAGGATGCCATCACACGCATGAGTGATTCTTTTTGCTTAGTCCTTGCATCAGTCTTTGCTGTTGGTATTTGTTAAATTGACAGTTTTTAAGACATTTTCTTTCTCGTTTCATCTGGTTTCATTCGCAATAAACCTTGCTCAATGTGTATTAGTGGCTAGTGCCAGGCATGGTCATCAGTGGGCACATTCAGGATTGATTTTATCTTATATTTATATTCCACTTTACTTTGTTGCAGATACACCAACTACCACAACCACTACCATCACAGTCATGATCGAAGGAGTTGAGAAGGGCGACAGAAGACTACCTAGAAGCGCAGAGAAAATCATTGTTCGCAAAACAAATTCAGATCATGTGACCGATGACTTGAGGTCACCTCATAACCGTGGCACCCAGGAATTCCACGAAAACGGCACAGAACCAGACGAAGCTCATCCTCTCCTTAAACAGAGAACCAGTAGAAGTTTGGAAGCTTTAGAACTAAAGAATATCTCAAACTCAACGTTGGCAACGAATGGCAAGAGTGTGGAACATTCACCCTATAGTGACACGCATTCCACAAGGACTTCTCCCTCATCCACGTTCACAACATACGGGAGATCGCCGTCTAAAGAAAATTTGCATCGATCGGAAGACAACTTGAGGAGTGAGGATTTGTCCCCAACAGAGAAAACAGGGCTCATGGATGGTTTGCGAGTGACTTATTCAGGAGTAAATGGAGCCCAGAATAGCAATAGTAACAGCAGCAGTGCAGGAGGCAGTCGGAACAGCGTCAGCTACGAGACTACACTATGATGAAGCAACCAATTTAGACAAGACACATTTCAGTTAAAAGACAATTGCTTACTGTACAACCTAGAAGATTTTAAATTCTTATAGCTTCCAAGTGAATATTTGTGTTTAGAATTCTTGTCAGAGCTGTCATTTCCCAGATTTGCACTGATAATAAGAATAAAGCAATACAAGAGAGTTTCTTTGACCCATTGACTACTGAATTTTCAATTCCCATAAACTAAGTACAGGGGTCAACCGGTTTCAGTAGCCAATGGATTAATATTTATATTATATTGGATGGCTCTGAATGGGATACCAGAGAATATTCCACGAATTAGGGCCAATATTGCACGAATCGAAGATGAGTGCAATATTGGCCCTAATGAGTGGAATATTTCTGGTATTCCATGAAATAAAGCCATCCAGTATAATTATCATTATCTATACCCAACAGAAAAGGGATTTAAAATTCAATAAATGTCATTTCAGCAACTAAAAAGGGCCCCCATCATGCATTTATTTTGATCACACAAGTCTGACTTGCCTCTTTATGACGTCATCAAAGTGTCATTTGTGCATTGCGTGTATTGCGTATCAGCCCATTGTAATCCTTACTGCGCATG
This sequence comes from Echinometra lucunter, assembly GCA_029962745.1. Lineage (NCBI taxonomy): Eukaryota > Metazoa > Echinodermata > Echinoidea > Camarodonta > Echinometridae > Echinometra > Echinometra lucunter. Next base: position 10,002,232 of record CM057153.1, read on the forward strand.
TTTGTTTTATTGCACGCACGTGAAGAGACCATGCAATATCACATAATATTGCACGGCAAATTTTGTACATGAGCCTATGGGCAATTTCGTGTTTTATACAATATGCTCTGATATTGCACAGACAAATCATACAGACAAAAAAATATGTGTTTTTAATGCGCCGCAAAAGTGCCCTATATAGACAATAATTCAAGATATTCCATGTGTTTCATGACTTCGCTGATCAGATATGGTTTTCACATATGCATAACATATCATGCATTTCATCCATGATACAATGAAAAGTAATTCCTGTTTTCGGGATCCTTAAGCCCACTGCACACTATACGATAAGTCTGCCATTCGATTTTGGAAGAATTCGTCATAGCATTTGATATGAACATTCAAACATATAAAATCTTAATGAACAAAGTTCAAAAGTCGTATGAATAATAAAATCAAAATTCCGGGCTATTGCTAGCCTCCCTGTAGGAATAAAAGCAAACTTAATTCCGAATTGTAATGACATCATAGCAATCTTACGATCAGCTACGATTTGAAGCCGATTTGGCCTTTACTCCGACCACAAGGCTTGCAGTTAACCAAAACTTTGATGTTAGTATTCCTATCATTATTCCGAATTTCAGATATGATAATTTTACTTGTTTAAACTTTCATATTTAATGCAAAATGCCATTTGTTCGAAAATCGAGTGCAGTCGGATCGTATAATGTGCAGTCGGCTTTTTAGTCATCCAACAAGAATCCAAAGTATAATTACAAATGGTATTTTCAGGGAAAAGAATGCAAGTCAAAATATTGAGAACACATTTAGCAGTCAAGTTTTCTTGGTTGTACAGAAGTAAATTGATTCTTATGAAATCAGAATTCAGGAGGAGCATGTAGAAGTGAGCCATAATTACTTCTCTAATGAGTAGAGAGTACTGGGCCTACACAAAATCACATACTTACCATGTTTCAACAATACGTCTTGGTATTTTCAAATATATGCATGGATTCTCCTCAGCAGTCATTATAATAGGCAGGACTCAATCTGGGTAATGTGCATGGCGTACTCACAAAAGAAGTCCAAATTATCCAACTCCTGTGCATTTGGTTTAATATTTGTGTAACCTTTGCCAAAATAAAGGAATACATGACTATACCGGGTGTCTCAGAAAAAGCAGAACGGTGGATTTTCAGTAATTTACCTTCAACAAATAGATAATCTTTGTACATTATTGGGTAAAGCATCGTCTACCGAAGAGAATGACACCAAGATCATTGAATTTGGTGAAGTATTTTTGGTTCTATGCCCGTTTCTTAAAATACAGTAATATTCAAATTTCGCATGTTTTTTGCGACGGATGAGAGCAGAATCATGTCAGGAATGGCCTTTCATATGGCATGTGTATGGCATGTTTTGTTATTGACATGCATCAATGGATTTCTCTCAAACATCGTGTTATGAAAGGCCATCCCGACACAATGATACTCTCATCAGTCGCCAAAAATTTGAAAATGACTGTATTTTAAGGAATGGGCATTACTTCACCAAATTCATTGATCTTGGTATCATTTCCTTTGATAAACTATGCTTTACCCACTTATGTAAAATATTATCTACTTTTTGAAGGTAAAGTACTGAAAATCCACCGTTTCACTTTTTCTGGGACACCTGGGGGGGCGTTTCATCAACATTTGTTGTCTGACAAGTTGTCAGGGGAGCGTTTCATCAACATTTGTTGTCTGACAAGTTGTCAGATCTGACATCTTTCCTTGATTTTGAATGGCTAAGAAGCTTCGTTACTATGGCAACTGTCGGATAAAACAGACTTTGTCGGATAAAACATCCGACAAGTCCTTTCATGAAACGCTCCCCTGATCTGACATCTTTCCTTGATTTTGATTGGCTGAGAAGCATCGTTACTATGGCAACTGTCGGATAAAACAGACTTTGTCAGATAAAACATCCGACAAGTCCTTTCATGAAACGCTCACCTGGTATATATGCTGCACTGTTACTGGATCAAGTTAGTGATGAGCTAACTGCATTGCTGTAATCCTGCCTGAGAAGTCGCCTCTAGATCTCCTTATGAATACTGATCTGGTTTATGTCACAGATTTATCGATAGACATGTGGTTCCAATTTTACTTGTCATTTTTAAGTCATAAAAGCACAGATGTGATGGAACGTTAGGATGTGCATGCATATTTGTGAGACATAATTGTGGATAAACCTGGACATAGGTGAATGTACCGTCTAGTGTTGATGACCGCTTGGAAGATGACCAGTTATGCAATGTGAGCCGCCTTGGTCTTTTAGAGGTCACCAATGATTTACTTTGGATTTCTGAATTACATATTGTCCATTGCCATTCCTATCTGGACTGAATAAAGCACAACAGTGAAAACTGGCCTTTTACTGTTGCTACCATTGTGGCAATATGAAGCACCATTCACAACTAATTCCAAATATAGTGTGTTGCAGTAATAGGTTATTATGGGCAGAGGTGTATACTGACTGTGGGACATCCTGTATTGTTATGTGATATGTATGTGAACCATCCCGTTGCTTCCAGTAAGATTTATGTGTACATAACAAAGTCGCTGATTTCCAAAGCAATTCTCGTTATCTTTCAATCTTTCTAAAATGCACCCCCTCTGTAGAGAGGAGTGTTGTGCCAGGTGCAGAGATTCGTCTCAGGGTTTTGTCTGTTGAATTACGTATGATCAGCATTCTGCAGATAAACTTTATAATGTGAAAAAGTCACCATGCTTTAATATATGCGTTGTCTTCACGAAACCAAGCAATGTTAAGCAATTTCCATTCAGACTTGCTGCGCCGAGTGAAGATATGAATGTTTGTGATGTGGAGACAGAAAGGTGATGCATTACATACGGTACAAAGATATTACTTATTTTTTGGAACTCATCATGCTCGTTTAAAGGTAGTAGCCCACATTTGCACAACATTGTTTCAGAATTTGAAGAGAAATAAGCGAATTTCGTAAAACTATCATGTTATCAAATTTACAACAATATTCCAAAGAATAAGTGAAAAATGAATGATTTTTACTCTTAAAGCATAAGGAAGACGCCTTTACAAAACAAAGAAAATAAAAGAAATGTGTTGAATATTTCCCTCTCAATCCTATAACAGGAATGTACTGGAATCTAAAACTTTACGAGTGTTTTTCTGCGGCTTAAAGCAATATACCGGTAAAGTAAAACTGTTGTGCAGATTGGGTGCCACTTGCAAATGTGGGCTACTACCTAGGAAAGGGGGTCGGATAGTTGTTTGGATGATATTCAAGTACAGGGAAGTGTTTCACAAAGACTAAGACTGACTCAAATCACACTTAACTATAGCCGGCCATTCATGCCACAGTTTATTTTCACTATCGGTCTCTGAAAGGATGTGAAAAATCATGGGCACAAATATGCAAAATCCACCTTTCTTGTTTTTTCATCGATGAACTATAAAAATTGTCAATTCTGCAGATTTGTGACCATGATTTACAAATCCTTTGAGAGATCCATGGTGAAAGAAAACAGTGGCATGAATGGCCAGTGTGATTTTAGTCAATCTTAGTCTTTGTGAAACAACCCCCAGGTATCACGCTACCATTATCAGCTGGCATTGTTTTGATGGAAGATACAGGTATTATTGATATTATTTTGTATTGTAATATTATTGATCATGTATTTTTGTAATGGTGTGTAGGATTTCGTGGATGGATATTGTTTTCTAAGATACATTTATTTGAGAAAAAGAGAACAAAATATTTATATTCATGTGTCATATCTGTTAACTTTTGGATAGACACCAAATATGTTGCAGAGTATATTGTAGATTTATCTATAAGATAATAGAGGTTTACAGCTGGGCTGGATGGTATGAATACGATTCATGAAATTTGAACAGAAAGAATATTAATTCAGTACTCATGCGTTCGCTGATATCCAAATTAGAACTTCTTTAATAATTAGAACCCTTTTCTCTGAAGTGTCTCTCCATATCCTCGCCAGGAAAAAAAAAAACCCTTCGCACAAGAAGTCTTACATGTATTCTATAAGTATTTTTAAATTGTGAATAGAAAAAGGAAATCTAAAATTCAGGAAAACACCTGTATTAGAAAGTCTGTTGGGATTGCGATATCATTGGCTGGTTACTAGATTATCTCATCTTTCAGTGTTTCAAATATTTCCATATTTTCTATGATACTGTATCCTGGATTCCTGGATGTGCTAAAATTTAGTCTTGCATTTCTGTTTGATAAGTGTTATTGATTCACTGAGATTAGAATGGTGTATAAGTTGTATTTTGGCCTATGAGTTTCTCCCATTTTGTCCGACATCCCCACTTGAGCACCTTTCCATATGTAGAGCTCCATATTTCCATTTCTCCTTTGGTATGTCTCCATGCAAGGTAAGAAAACACTCATGTTATAGACAGCACCTTTTAATTTTAATGCGGAGCATGACATGTGAAGTAGCATACATGTACATGTATCTGTAGAGTACATGTTCTGAATTGGGTGATGTGTAGCAGAGTTTGGGTGAATGGGATGATGCATTGAGATACCTACCATAGTGCACCATCAATCAATTGAAATGGCCTGACTTGGAAACATACATTAGCATTTAGGGAGTAGAAAAATCTTATACACTTATCTACATGAGCATATGAATGATCCAACATCTGCTCTAGGCCGTTTTGTTGCGTATGGTTACAGCTTGGTTTGGGATTAAGTGTTTGATAGGGTTTAGGATTAGAGGACCCTTAAGAAAAACAGCATTCTTGCTGATAGGCTGTTCCGTCCCACAAGTGGTAAATAAATAAATAATGTTACAGGTTTATCTTATGGGGTCAAGGTTAGGAATTCGACCATTGATGAGCAAATGTAGCTTTAGTATATAAAAGACCAATGTTGAGCAATTGCTGCATGTGTTGCAAAATCTAAATACAACTTAAACTCGTGAATAGAACCACTCCATATTACACATTTCTTTTCTGTAGTGTGAGGTTCACAATAGGTATCAATCAGTTCTTCCAGTAAAGATATAGTTGTTGATAGTTTCAAGGAAAGAAGAGTATCCTAGAATCTGTGGTCTTTGCCTTCACTTCTGAGATATAGCTAGCAAGGAACCCCTGTCAACCTTCCCTATCACTACGTACCGATATGTTGTATGGCTGATTCAAAGACGTTTAAAATATATTGATTGCTTCATGGTAATGGAGTGATCATTTTTTTTATTTTTATTTTTTTCACATTTTCTTCTAGTAAGAGTACTATCAGTATATTAGATTTGAGTGCAGGCACTTTTTAGTTCCCATAATTTATTGCATTATATCACTGTTTTGGTGAACATGAATTATTATGCTAGATGATTTGAATTATATACTATGATGCACATTATATGCCTTTTTTTATCATTATACACTGTATATCCAGCCCAAAACTTATATTACTATGGTGCTTCAGTACCATATTCCTATAGCTTTTCTTAATCTTGAGCTAAAAAGTCCAGAGTTATAGAACAATGAAAAAGTAGTTCATCGTGATTTTTTGTACACTTATGTATTCTTTTTAGACTTGAAGTACATTTGTATGTGTTTCTCAATTCTACAAATATATTCACTTTGTATCTGTTCTTGAGTTGAATATTCTTAAGCACAAAATATGTTGTCTCTTTGCAAGGGAGAATGTGTTTGATTTGATATATAAATATCAGCAATAATTTTAGAAGGAAAGGGAAGTGATATGGTTTTGTGCATTTTACTTTGAATATATCGTATTTATGTCTACCATATGTTAATTGCTCTACTGCGTGCAGGCAAGTAACTGTCAGTATGATTTGTTTTTCATCATTATTTTAAAGTTTGTAATATTATTTAAAGATGCTAACATGTCTAAAGGCTCCATCAGACATTGCATTAAAGAGCAACAAAAAATCGTGCCAGTCTTATAGGTGTGTGTACGAAATGAATTAAAGTTGGGATGAGTGGAGCAACAAAGGACAGACCTACTTTATTTCTTACCTGTGTATATCATAAGATACAAAGATGTGAAGCAGATTATGCTAAAAGGCCCTGCCATCATTTTTTTTTTTAAAACCATGTACAGCTGCATATGTGATCAAGCCATTAGGGGGGGGGGGGGGGCATTCATGCCATTGTATATTTAGCATTGCAATTCCTCCCCCCCCCCCTTTTGTTAAAACATAAGGAGAGTTTGAAATCTAACTTTATGATGATATCTTCTACATGTACATTCTTGATCTTCAAATTCATAAAGATTAGAAAAAGCAGTTTCTCACATAATTTTAAATACTAGTACTGTCTGATGAAAATTTAGCACTACAAATAAACATTTTATTCTGTCATTTCCCCAAAAGCATCTTTGAATTCATTCATCACCATTTTCTTGAACCTCAAAGGATGACAATTCTTTTAAGACTTGTTCACACATGCGGTATTGAATCGATTTTTTAAAAAAAATTGCAGGTTTTTTTTTTTCAAGCGTGCTACTTATCTTATTTTTGTATCACACACACGAGTGCTCTAATACCTTTGCTGCATCATTCATAACGACCTGCCATAGTACCCCACCCCCCCCCTCCCCCAAAAAAATAAATAAATAATTAAATAAATTCAATAAATAAATTCAATAAAATTTTTAGAATAAAAAAATTATAACAATTTTTTTTTGTCTCGCCCACCGGAGGTGAAGGCGAGACTAAGGGATCCAAATGTCGTCCGTCCGTCGTCCGTCCGTCGTCCGTCCGTCGTCCGTCCGTCGTCCGTCCGTCGTCCGTCCATCGTCTGTCCGTCGTCCGTCCGTCGTCCGTCCGTCCGTCCGTCCGTCACAAACGTTATGAAAGATAACTTGGCAACCGTGACTCACTTTTCAACCAAACTTGGGTTGTAGATGCACTAAGGGGACCTGCATGTTATGGTCCAGTCAGAGGTCACATGGTAAGGTCAAAGGTCATTTCAGGTCAAACGTTAAAGTTTACGTGCAAGACTCTCTTATGACACAAAACTCTGCAACCGTGACTCACTTTTCAACCAAACTTGGGTTGTAGATGCCCTAAGCGGACCTGCATGTTATGCTCTAGTCAGAGGTCACATGGTAAGGTCAAAGGTCATTTTAGGTCAAACGTTAAAATTTACGTGCAAGACTCTCTTATGACACAAAACTCTGCAACTGTGTGACACTGTTCAATCAAACTTGGGTTGTAGATGCACTAAGGGGACCTGCATCTTATTGTCCAGTCAGAGGTCACATGGTAAGGTCAAAGGTCATTTCAGGTCAAATGTTAAAGTTGACGTGCAAGACTCTCTTATCACACATAACTTTGCAACCGTGACTCACTTTTCAACCAAACTTGGGTTGTAGATGCACTGAGGGGACCTGCATGTTATGGTCCAGTCAGAGGTCACATGGTAAGGTCAAAGGTCATTTCAGGTCAAACGTTGGAGTTTACGTGCAAGACTCTCTTATGACTCAAAACTCTGCAACCGTGTGACACTTATCTATCAAACTTGGGTTGTCGATGCACTGAGGGGACCTGCATGTTATGGTCCAGTCATAGGTCACATGGTAAGGTCAAAGGTCATTTCAGGTCAAACATTAAAGTTTACGTGCAAGACTCTCTTATGACACAAAACTCTGCAACCGTGTGACACTTATCTATCAAACTTGGGTTGTAGATGCACTAAGGGGACCTGCATGTTATGGTCCAGTCAGAGGTCACATGGTCAGGTCAAAGGTCATTACAGGTCAAACGTTGAACGGTTAAAGTTTACGTGCAAGACTCTCTTATGACACAAAACTTTGCAACCGTGTCACACTTTTGAGTCAAACTTGGGTTGCAGATCACTAAGGGGAAGTGCATGTTATCATTCTGTTGGACTTCACATGATAAGGTGAAAGGGTTCTTGGGGGACCTTCATGTTATAGTGGTATCAGAGGTCACATGGTAAGGTCAAAGGTCATTTTATATCAATCGTGAAAGTTTACTTGCAAGACTCTCTTATGATAAGTAACTTTGCAACGTCTGCTCCCTTTTTAACTAAACTTGGGTCATGGATGCACTTGGGAGACCTTCATGTTATAGTGGCATCGGATGTCACGTGGTAAGGTCAAAGGTTATTTTATTTCAAACATTACAGTTTACATGCACGACTCTCTTATGACACATAACTTGACAACTGATGGTCAAATGGCAACCAAACTTGGGTCATAGATGCACTAGGGGTAACATCATGTTGTGGTGCTGTCGGAGTTCACATAGTGAGGTCAAAGGTCATTTGAGGTCAAACATTAAAGTTTACCTGCAAGACTTTGCGATATCAAACTTGGTTAGGGATGTACTTGGGGAAACCTTCGTGTTATTTAGTCACGGGTGGGCGAGACACAATCTTGCTATTGGCTTGTTTTTAATGCTGTTTACCGCCGGATACATGTATTAGAACAAGCCTTTATTTATTCCATTGCATTTCTATTTAGATGAATACCTGCTTGTCGGACTAAAAACCAAAGAGACATATATCACAAAAAAGACTAATTTAAATTTAAAGTGCATACTGGTAGTAATTCTTCACCTAATGCTATTTCTTGCAAACTATTTTTGCAAAAAATTCCTCTGAGGCATTTTAGCTTATACATTATGTAAACCTTCATTTAGGTCTTGAATTAATTTGATGTTATGAGGGTATGCAGTTTTGTTGATGTTGTTTTATTTTCATATCTTTAAATCTCTTTGTATTTATTTTCACTGTACTTTCTAGATGAATTAATTTGTTGTGCATATTAAGAGGAAATCTCTTGTGTATAAGAAGAATTATATGTTAACACAAATATCTATTGATATTAAGTTTTCTCTCTCTCTCTTGTGTGTATGTAACATTGTTTCCAGTATACGCACAGAGTATCGCAAAATGACCGGCAAAGGACGGTTTTAGTGCAGTGTCAAGTTAAGATAATGCAGATTGATATTTACATGTAATAATGGGAAGTAAATGGAAGGAGACAGATGTAATAGATTTCAATGTCTGAGCTGTATTTCAGATGGGTTATAAAGGTTGTGATGAGCAAGAAATCCAGTTGTTAATGTGTTTATGTACTACACTTGTAGTATTGGGATGTCTTTTCACAGTGCAATTTGGTGGGATGTGTATGAGCAGGGGAACTATATGAGCATGGTATGAAAGATATAAATATTATAGTCCCAGAATTGAAAGTAGAATTTATTTGCGTAAATCGACAACAGTACAAAATACATGTACTGACATTCAAAATAGATATATGACGTAAAATAAAGTTCACATTTGTGAACACTGGACACAATTACAACAATTGAAAGAACAAGAGAAACAGAGACAGACAGACAGAGAGACAGACAGACAGAGAAGATTGGGGAGACCAGACATGGAGAGGAATTGTGATGGGAAAAGTGAAAAAGGAAATCATTGATGTATGTATCGGTACTGTACTAGAGAAAAACAAACCTTGGGCCCGTTTCTTGAAACAATCATAGGTCTAATTTCTTGGGCAAGCCATAGAGACACATGCATAATTAGCATGCGACTTTAATGGGATGTCTACAAACTTGAGATTTCTGATGGTTCAAAATGGTCACCTTTGAAAATGAATGACCAGCATGGATCTATATTATTACACACACGCTGTCCATTCATATGCATACGGCAGACACAACTACACAAACGTACATGTACTCTAAACTGAATTGGATTCAAACACGCATTTCATCAGCTGAAGCGCAATTCAGCGTCCATTCAAAATAAACTGAAGAAATTGCACTTATGTACGGCGAATATTTCTGCATAATTTACAGTATGCTGTAATAATGTAAAGATGCAATTGACAGTCAAATATCCAGTTATTAGTTTCGACAATCAAATATCGGGTTATTAGTTTCTCAAGTCTTCCTCCCTCTCTCCCCCCCCCCCCCCCCCCCCCCATCTCTCTCTCTCTCTCTCTCTCTCCTTTTCTGTCTCTGCTTTCTGTCTCTGTTTTCAATACCCTCTCTTCTCTCTACCTCTCTCTCTTTCTGCCTGTCTTAATCTCTAACCCATTTTCTCTTCAAATGATAAATTCCCTCAGCTGAACTTCAAAATGACATTAGCCCCACACTTTGTCGCAAGATGGTAAATTCTATTTAATATCACTTCAACGTTACATGTTTCAAACTCATTTTGATAACATCATTGGCTGACACAAGTTGTGTGCGCAAGCTGCACAAAAGGCTCTAAGAATGTTTCTAATCACTTACTGGTACATCGCATCTAGTAATCCTCGACTTTCAAAAACGATCCACTTTAGAAAATAATCCATTTAGCTACTTCAGGGGCAGCTACTTTGGATACATTAAAAAATGGTAAGGAACAATTTTATATTCATACCCTAACATTTCCGTGTTACACTTAAGCAGAAGAGTGAAATGGTTCTCAAAATGTTCAAATCACCGAAGTGAAAGCAACATAAGTTTTTCACAATAGTACACATAATTTTGTACATTCCATGTAATTCCACGCATATTTGAAATCAGTTACATGTAAATGCAGTAAGCAGCAAGCATACATACATATCAATGTTTGATTTCTTGGAACATATTTGTCTCTTTGACTGAAGTTACAGACAAGGGGATCAAACTGAAGTGTCAAATAGAAGTTAGAACTATTGTCAGAAAAATGGTTCTAGTTGTCAGGTCCCGACAAAGCTGTTATCCGGTTTGTACCATCATCATAGGATTTATTTCAGGAAAATGAGGGAAAAAAATTATGTATATGTTCCCTCAATCATAACTGTACAGAAAAATTCCAACAAATATTTTTACTGCAAAAATGATATGACCAGTATTATGTGAAAAACATGTTTACTCATACTCAAAATGTTCACAGCACAGATAAGGGATATTTATGACACCATAGAGTAGCTGAGCATTAGAATTTATGATGGCAAACCCACGGTTTTCAAACAGAACTCTGATCACACATGCAGTAAGCACAAAAATCTATCAGCTTTGGTAAACATGCATGTGGCTGTGGCCTTGAACTGAAACTGCTTCTCACGATTACGATGAGGCCACGATTCAAATCATTCTTCCGGATTTCCTTCTTTTCGAGACATTCAGAGCAGCTTGCAAATCACAGTTCAGACGTAGATATAAAATTTGATGTTTGGTAGATATCAACAACATCCTGCTCTACCCAATGCGAGTGTCATCAATGATGTCCGTGGCCATCATCTTTTGAAAACATCTTCTCAATGCCAACAGCAACAACAAAGAGACCAGCACCAATGGGGAAACCTTTAAAGATGAACTTCCACCATGGGATGGGCTTGAAGCAAGGTTGGTAACGCCATACCTCATTCCTGTCAGATAAACAAAAACAAAACAGATTGGACTATCAATTCATCTCACTGGCACTGCCATGGAGTCCTCATTTTTCATTCCAATTCAGAGAAAAATAGACCCAGGCCCAACATCAACATGGAATTCCTAATTTTCTACTACTAAAGTACTACGTTAGACCATGGCCTGGGCATGGTCAAGGTACTTCTAACATGTCTAACGTCTTAATCTGCATTTTTTCTTCTTCTTCCTGTACAGTCCACCTCTGGTGTATACTCGTACTGTTTCTTGGGCCATATCGTGATTTAGGAAACCACTCGTTCATTTGACGCACGCACTTGTGTCAAAGAGAATGGAGGTGGAAATAGGAAACCAATCATGCCAATGCGTGCGCGTGTGAGTGACTGAATAAAGTGCTGCTGTACAAAGTGAACAGTGGTTTCCTATTTCCTAATTTTCTACTACTAAAGTACTACTAGGAAACCAATCATGCCAATGCGTGCGCATGTGAGTGACTGAATAAAGTGCTGCTGTACAAAGTGAACGGTGGTTTCCTATTTCACGATAATGCCGTTTCTTGTTATAGTATGAGCATTAACTTTAAGTTAAGTGAAATTTCATAAAAATCTGTCAAGGCTGCTGATGCCAGAGAGTGAAGTCCATACGCAGCTCAGGCGGTCGTCATGATCGTTGTAATTATTACAGACATGACAAAACGCAAAAACAAACGTATCGGACCGTGCTCAACTGAATAAAAAAAGGGGGGATGAACTTAACAATACTTGCCTCAACCAGGGGTCTTTTAGTCCTCTCAATGCTAATTTTTCTTGGACAGCTTTCAACTCTGGTACATTTTCTACTTTGTAAATACGCCAGTCCGGTATCTCGATGCCACCTTTCCCCATTTTCGGCAATTTTCGTGGGGATTTTGGCCTGAAAATTATAACAAAATCAGAGGCAGAGGCCCGTACAAGTTATGCCAACAGATGGCGCTAAAGCTTCGAGAAATGAGAAATCCAGATCGAGAGAGTGGAGGTTTATGGGAGGTGGTTGACGCGAGAATCGTGGGTTCGATCCCCGGCACGACACTTATGTCCTTGACATGGCACATAGGGACTGCTGGCTAGCGAAAGACGGTTGCCATTTTCGTATGGGGCATTCTCTACTTTGCAGATACGCCAGTCCGGTATCTCGATGCCACCTTTCCCCATTTTCCAAAACCCCACTTTTTTCTATTTTTTCCTTACCTTTCTATTGAGAATTTCCCCAAATTCCACCCAAAGTGTGCACCAGATCGTTCAATCTCAATTCTAAAATTGATGCAAAAGTTCCCGCTCGGTCGCTTCGCTCCCTAGCTTAATGTGTTCCCTAAAAATATTGATTTTATTCTTGCCTCCCCCCCCCCCCCCCAGGAAAAATTCCTGCCTGACCAAGGCATTTTATCTGCATTGCTCTTTTATCGTACCTTTCATTTCATTTCATTTTATTTATTTTTCCCCATTTTCAACTTAGAATAACATACATAATTATATATTTAAAAAATAATTACATAATCATCAAAATACATAAAATAAGAATAATTTTCAAACAGTGATATTTTTCAAATTAAGTATAAAAATAAATGTTGAAAATGGAAAGCCAGGCTTGTATTTTGCAAACCCCTCAAAAGAAGAAAATACATTACATAGATCATCGTGCTACCCAACGTGTGCATGTGTGTTTCTATTAGAAAAATCTTTTTAAAAATCTACTTATAAATTCACTCTGTGCATTGATCAAAGTATAGGTATACAGATAATTTCCCTTTGGTCGAGAATACATGGCTAACTCGGCTTAAAATAACAATATTTTCTGGTGCATTACTTGTTCTAGCGATTTTGATTTTTGTTTAAAATAACGAAATCGAACGCTTTATGTGGATATGTGACTCCCTGAAATCTGTGAGAATATAAGAATATGCCTTTTGTTTTGTCGAAATTAAAATAGACTATGAATGAATGCATTAATGAGGTTTATTAATGCATCAATGGATGAATAAACCCATCAGATGATTAAAGCAGGTGTTGTGATTCTGATTTGCAGTTTTGAGTTTATTCAGTAAGCACTAAGCAACATACTTGCTTATTATCAAATGCATTTAAAATCATATCCCTGTAAGCCTTATTGATGTCTGCTCCCAGTATCCTCATTTATGAGCTATCGTAAGGCTGTGTATCCATCACAGAAATATGTATTTCTGTGATATCTATCCATGGGAAAAATTTCAACGGAGTCACGGTGTGACTGCATGTATGACACATATTACAAATCGACAACTGCTCGCTCACGCCCTCCCGCTCCCCCCCCCCCCCCCCCCCCCCCTCCTCTCTCTCTCTCTCTCTCTCCTCTCTCTCTCTGTCTCTCTCTCTCTGTCTCTCTCTCTCTCTCTCTCTCTCTCTGTCTCTCTTTGGAATGTGGAAAGTATTCTTTCAGCATCTATATCAAGCAACAAATACATGTATAAATATTTTATTCATGTTTCATTTTGTCGGCATATTTTGCTTACCATCTACGATATATTCTGATGTTTAGTATGCAAGCAGGAAACAAAACAAGGTAAAAAGAACTTAGAATGAATTTTTTGTACAATGGGACGGCTTAGACAGAGACCTTTAATTCATTGGAGAAAGTCATCAGTACTATATATTAACAAAACCTTCCTTTATTCGCCGTAAAACCGTCATGCTTAAACTATATCTGCTAGCACTCAACGAAAGAAGAAATACTCAAAAGTGCATCCGTACGTACAGAATCATTATAAGAAGAAATATACATTTTCACCAAGACGTCTACGTATCAAAATACATGTAGTACTGTAATGGAAAACAATATTCAGAAATTTCTGAAAATGTAAAATTTATTCGAAAAAGCAAGGAGCTTATGCAAATTAATGAAAAAAGGAAGAATATCTTTTTCCCCTTCCACATGGTTCCTTTATTAAACAATATTATTCACAAACGTATACAAGAAGAGATATATACATGCGGAATTTCAAAGTGATGTGCTTGGTCATTCTAAATTTAATTTTAAAAAATACATTTATAAATATCACTACACTGTAAAAATGCTGTTTAAATTGGCGATGTTTAAAACTGTGTTGTTTAAATTTTGAGCTATATTGTTTAAAAGACATGACCTGTGCTGTAAAAATACGTTGCTAAATGCATCGATGGAATTTCCAATGATATTGTTTAACAGTTTTAAACAATATCGTTGGAAATTCGCTAAAAAATTATTAAACAACAGTTTAAACAATAGTTGTTAGAGTGACTGGCTTAAACAGTTGCTAAAGAGTTTTAAACAGTTGTTTAAAATATTTTTTACGGTGTATATCAATTGCATATAGCAAATCATTTTAAAGTGCCACATATTTACTTGGCAAAATAATTTTAGAAGAATACACAATCAGAAACACTTAGTGCATGCAGTGTAGTAAAATTTGACCACCTTTTCTTTTAGATTTGTTTTACATTTATATTTTTCCATATCATAATAACATTTTTGCTGACATGATGTGTTCAAAAACTGGCAAACAGTGTTTGCATTTGGCTGCATTTTTTCCTTAATACAGCTTGAGGTCACTGTTATTACGTCCATGAAATCCAAACAATTTAGTTTTATATGTAAACTTAATACATTAAGGAAGAATTGTAATCATTTCTTTATTTCAAAGAAAAATAGTTTACATGTATAGTTGAACAGAGTATAATATAAGAAAAAAACAATCAGAACCAGGCCCATGAACCTATTCTGGTTCAAGGCAGGTTTGGAATGGTATGTACATAAAAATATATACACGAATAATGATTGCGGAGCAATCATACGATAAAACAAGAGTTTGGTGTAAGGCTACTTGCATTAGTATAAGATAACGAGTAATGGTAACAAACTTGTTTTCATGAACAAAGATAAGTAAAATTGACATTAACAATGGAACATATATTTTTGTTTTAAATGGTTCACCCGTTATACGGTATAAATGATAATAAAACTACTATGAGTAGAAACAGTCCTCTCGGAATCAAGAAAGGATTATGTTGTTTCGATGCAGGCTATAATGGAGACTTGAAAGCTTCTTTGAAACACACAGAGACAACACGAATGAAAAAATAAAATCCTTTACTGTTGTTTTGACACAGTTCTATAATGGCGGCTTGAAAGCTACTTCAAAACATTAATTAACTATATAAAGATGATACATATTAGATAAACTGTGTACATGTATTAAACATGACATGAGTAGCCAAAATTTCATATTCGAACTTCCAAGTTTTGTAGTAAACATTTCAAAATCACTTCGTATATACATTTCAATAATATAATAATCGTGAATTAATTTACTATAGCAAAGAGACAAATCAATGAATTCAGTTTAAACATGATACGAGGCAAGTCTTTCTGAATATATATGACATTATATTTATCAAATTTACAAGATTTACATCTCCTTGAAATGGAAGCAAGCAGTTTGATTAATTCATAATGGATTAATTCATAAATTACTTTGAAGACCATATTCATTTGGCTAATATAATATGCATTACATTGCTGACATAGTATTCTATTATACAGTGCGAATCAAAAAACAAACACAAAAAATCTGTCACAAATACATTTAAAGATGTAATTTTTTTTTCATGCAAATAAATGCCCAATAGTCTCTTCTCTCAAAGAACACTAACAAAACAAAAAAAAATTATTCGCGCTTGGGCGAGCACTGTCGGTTTTTGTTAAGCGGGGTCTAGAGTGTGAAAAATAATTTGAGCCGAATTGAAAGAAGAGGGAAAATCAAATCAGCAGTCTGAATACTGCGATTCAAACAGATTACTCTTTTGCATAAATTTACGATTATCTTATGATAATCTAGGAATTTTGTGACAGTTTTCTGTCACAATTTTTTTGATTTTCATTGCTTTATGCATGGGTAAGAATTAATGATGTGTAATTACTTCAAGATCTGACTGACTTCTTGACTGACTGATGGATTAATTAATTGACTGACTGACCGAATCACTGACTGCCTGAATAACTGATCTATCTGTTAATGTATCGATGAGTTGATTGAGGTTGATTAATTGATTTTCACTGATTAATTTGTTGAATTTGGCACTTCTTGAATGAAAGACTGCCATGTGGTTTTCAGGTGCCAAATCTATTGTGATTACTGTGCTTGATCTTGAAGCAGTTACACATTAATTTGATTCTCACCCATGCATAAAAAACAATTAAAATAAATGAAATTATGCTATCAAATATACCACAAGATTCCTAATCTATATCATATATAACGTCAATGGCAAAGAGCAATTTCTTTAAATGGGAGTACTTAGAATGACTGTTGGTTTAATTTTCCCTCTTCTTTTAATATGGCGCAAGTCATTTTCACACTATGGGAAAAAATAAAAACACCCAGTGTTCGCCCAAACGTGAACGAAAATCATTTTGTTAGTAGCATTTAATAGATGAGACTATTGGCCATCTATGGACATGAACAAATTCTAATAAATATTTTGAAATATAATTTTGAAAGATTTTTTCAAAAGTGTAACTTTTTTATACACCCTGTAGAACATGTAGAACACTGTCCTTCCACATTCAAACGAGGTGGTAAATCAATATTAAAAAAGATTAAAAGACAGAAATGAATAATCGTCTTATTTACTATTTGACAAAAATCTCTTAAAACAAGAATCTCGCGAAACATAGCCTCTTACAACAACAACAACAACAACAACTGTTTCTACTACTACATGCAGCTGCAGCTGCTTGCGCTGCTGCTGATTTTTTATTTTTATTTTTTTATTCTTTTATTCATTCATCAAAAATTTCTTTCATTCATTCATTTATTGAGTGATTGATTGATTGCATTGTTTGTTTGCTTATTCATTTACATATTCACTTATTATTCATCTATTCTGTGTCGACATGTCAGAGTAACCATTTCAGTACGACTCATCTATCAAAAGGCCTTGTATATCAACAATATATCATAAAAACACATTTACATAACATAGATATGAACCATCAGCATTAACTAAAACATCATTCCTGTGTATTTGTCGTACATTCGCTATGACTGCACTGTTCCACCCTCAGCCTTCACATGAAAACTAATACACTTATTATTCATCTATTCTGTGTCGACATGTCAGAGTAACCATTTCAGTACGACTCATCTATCAAAAGGCCTTGTATATCAACAATATATCATTAAAACACATTTACATAACATAGATATGAACAATCAGCATTAATTAAAACATCATTCCTGTGTATTTGTCGTACATTCGCTATGACTGCACTGTTCCACCCTTAACCTTCACATGAAAACTAATACAGTAATATACACGCTGACTTTCATGGCTGGCTATGCTGTTGACATCAATAACCTTATTATTTATCGCTGACATCAATAACGTCAGAACATAATTCTTTCAGTGAAAATTGAACAACATCAATGTTTTAAATGCAATTCTAGCATAGGATGGAGCAGGCATAGTCCCCAATTTTTCAAGGCACACAATATAATCTGGATAAACCAAAGGTTTACAATCAACTTTTAAGTAAACTCCTGCAGGAAGAAAGGAAAAATCGCATATATAGTATATACAGTATAGCTCTAAGACATTAAACACCTATTATAATGACTGTTTATAAAAATCGCCAAAATTGATATATTTTCCGGGAAAATATCAAGGTATAAAATGGTAATATGCATAAGCTACGGTATAAACATGAAAACTTCAATAATTGCAGGTAAATGCACCAAGCATATTCTGTGTATTTTCTATCTATATGCATATGGTTATATTAAAAACAACTCGACTGAAATGGAAACACAGGAATATATTTCACGGCAAATAACTAAAATTATAATAGCTACACAATTAGGAAAAAAAAAGGTTCAATTTTGCACCCTTCAAATGAAACACTGGGAGCTCCTTTATGGGTACAACTCTGCTCCCCAAGAAGCATTTTGCACCTTTAAGGGTGCAGTGAGCTACATTTTGCACCCTTAAGGGTGCAGAGTTATGCCCTTTAGGGAAGGTGTAAATATGCACCTTTTAAATGCAAAAATTTCTGCATCCTTCAAGAGTGCAGACAGGCATTTCCGGGTACAGACAAGTACAAAATGGTGCATCTTTGCACCTTTTTCATGTTGGGTGAAAGATTACACCCAAAAATGTGCTTCCAGTGTTGCATTTAGGGTGCAAAATTGATTTTTTTTTTCTTAGTGTGTATAACATACTGGGGTTGAAATGATTACTTTTGCTTTCTCCGACTTATTATAGTACAACCTGCCCGTTTCATACGATATACCTTTTCGACTGCTCTATGAAGCCCACTGAATCCATTAACGTATCCGTCAGCCACAGGCGTAAATCCGTTTCGAGGTGTGGGGGGATGATCGAAATATTTTGTCAAAATTTCTTGGTCACACTCCAATATACTCACCCTCTCGCCTGCCCGCATCCCTCCCCCTCCCATATACACCATATTTTTATTTTTGCGAGCGAGCGAAGCGAGTGAGCCAAAAATAACGACTTCTTGCTGTAAACTAAGTCTTATTTTGTCTTCAAAATACACTCTAGGCATGTAGATACCTAAATTGTATAATTCACTACCAAATATAATATACCTCGCTGGTTCAATTATTGTCTGCTGTCCCAAACCACCCTGTTTCTAATTATTAGGCGCGTGAAGGAAGCAAGGAAACAATAGTCTTTCCACACACTGAGAAAAAGGTTCAATTCTGTACCCTTCAAATGCAACACTGGGAGTGCTTTTATTGGTACAACTTTTCACCCTAACAAGCATTTTGCACCTTTAAGGGTGGAGTGAGCTACATTTTACATCCTTAGGGGTGCAGAGTTGTACCCTTTAGGGAAGGTGCAAATTTGCACCCTTTTGAATGCAAACATTTCTGCACCCATAAAGATGCAAAGATGCACCTTTAAAGATGCAGACGGGCATTTCCGGGTGCAAACAAGTACAAAAGAATGCATCTTTGCGCCTTTTTCATGTAGGGTGCAAGATTGCACCCCAAAAGGTGCTGCCAGTGTTGCATTTAGGTTGCAAAATTGAACTTTTTCTCTTAGTGTGCATGATAAAGCAGCATTTCGTCATCAAAATACACCATATGCCTGTAACATATCTAAAATATATTCGGTCACCTCCCTTGCATGCTCAATTCGTCTGCCTTCCCAAATACTAATAATTCTTTATATGAGGAAGTGCAGCGAGCGAAGCAAACAAACATATACAAAATACGCCAGATGATTTCATAATGTACAGAATTCGAGGAAAGTCTGACACGTCGCGTCGCTTCAAAAAATGATATCCGGGCATTTACTGCTGGAAGATTTCAAGAGCGAGCTTTTTTTTTTTTCTTTTCTTATTTTCAATACTGAAGTACAGGATCTAGACAGTGTATTGTTACCCCTTCTCGATAACGTACAATAATATTTATTGGCATATTTTGTTCCCATTATGTTTTGTTAACTCCTGAAAATTCATCTATTTTAGGTCAACTTGCCGCTCGAATCATTGCAGCTATACAGGCCTAACAATTTATAAGTAGAAGAATAGCACAAATTTTATATAGAGAGACAAGATGCAAACCTATTTGCCGTCTTAAGAATAGTAATATAACCGGCGTTGGTTAAGATACTGAAAATGTGAGCGAGCGAAGCGAGCGAGAGCTTCCAGTTTTCTCTTTTATTTTCATTCTCCTTTTTCCTTTCTTTTTATCTCTCTTTTACAATGTCAGTTCTTCTCTAAAAAGTGGGGGGTATATCTCTACACGCCCCCCCCCTCTCCACACAAAGTGGATTTATTACATATCCCCATCCCCCCCCCCCTCCCCCAGATTTATGCCAATGCCGTCAGCAATCTACGAGAACTGCTCATGTTGCATTTATATTGTATCACGATATACGTTGTAACTCGCGCATGGCGCAGCGAAATATGCGTTGACCATAGAGTTACATACGCACTGAACTCTATGGCGTTGACGCAGTCGTGCGTCAGCTATATGACGCCCTATGTAGTGTGTGCAACGGGCATTTAGATCAAACAATCGCTTATAAATTGGCGATCGAGCAAGGAAAAGTACGATTCTCTTCCTGACAAGTTTAGTTTCAGTGTGACTTTATGAGAGATTACTGCAATGCTGAATAATTTTATCGCCAGTATAAGCCTATATACTGATATATCAGTCCGGGCATATAGCCGCACGCTCATCTTTGTGCATAGTCGACAGGATCCTGCAAGATAAAAAAAACAACAAATAAATGAAGAAATAAATAAATAAATAAATAAAAGATAGATAAATAAGTGAAAGAAGCTAAGATGTGATAAAAAGTAATTTTAACCAATAAGTAATGAAATCTCAGAATGCTTTCTATTTTCGTATGATTACAAAGCTCATCTTTCTCTAAATAAAATGGACCTACTATCAATAGGCAAATAAGAGGCATGGGTTCAGTTACAAAAATGTGTTGCACACTGGCCTTAATTTGGACAAAATTATGCAAGAAAGGTATGTCATGTTTACCTATTTCATTTGGACAGGGGCATTTAGTCCTATCCATATCTACTAGAATATGGGATAAACTATCACTGAAGGTGAGAACATTCTTAGAAAATTTCAAATCCAAGTCAAAAATTTATCTTTTTTTAACCACTGACTAAATACGTGGGGGGGGGGGGGGGAGATGGGGGTATATATCCCCCCCCCCCCACACACACACACACTTTTCAAAGAAAATGTAATATAGTAATCAATCAGTTGTTGAACTTTAATACGACAGCTATAGTAATAAATTCTCTATTTGAAATGCTATTGAAAATCAGAGGGAGGAAGGGAGATTATGTGTGTGGGGGAGGGGATGAGGGGGTGTGCATGTACTCGTGTGTGATGAGTTCGCGCTAACTATAGAAATTTCGGCAAAAGATTTCTATCATTCCCTTCTCCCCCCCCCCCCCCCCTCCATTCCTCGAAACGGATTTATTTAGACAATACTTGACACGATGACATAGCACTCGTGTGCGTCACTATGCATGGACTCTCAGGAATTTTCTGCCTTTTTTTCTTTCGGAATATATTTCTGGATAGAATGCGCCACACAAATACCTAATATTAGTAGAAGTATAAAAGTAGTATACTTTCTCGGGTAATTGAGACTTCGGATACCATCTCTCCGTTGTAATATATTCCAAATAAATAAAAAAAATGGGTAACAAGAAAAAAATAATAATCATACCAGGACGTAATGGCCCTGAGGGGAGTCGATACTCTGGTAGACATTGGGTGTGGCACTGGTGTTGGCACTGGTGTTGGCACCGGTGTTGGCAAAGGAGTAGTTCGGATTGATACGAGGTCGCTGAATCTTATACTGTGAACAAAAAGGGGATAGTGTTGAATTATATTCATAAAAAATCTAACTAGTGGAAGAAATCTAGCAAACTTATACCGTAACATTTATTTTTTCTGAAATAATTATGCTTAAATGAATATCATGCAAAATAAACTTCCAACGATATACATTCTTCGAGGCAATTTGATATGACGGCAATAATGCTTTCTAACTTATGAAACAAAGATGGACCTCTCAAGGTTCGATTTTACGGGTTAATGCAGTCATTCGTTACGAATGTTATATCATGCTACAGAACTGCATGAAAAAGGAAAGGGAAATCGCTATTTACTGTCATATAAATCTATCTATATGTAACTTTTCTTTCTCCAGTTTCATTGTTAAAATATGTTCAAGATGTTTTATTGTTGAAATAAAACAAAAGAGGAACCATTTACGATTACATGTTAGATTTTATAGGCTGATTCAGCCAAGCGTTTTAAGTCTTTTACCAAGTTGTAGAGCCGTGGAAACAAGAAAATGATTCAAGTTGTTGACATTTAACCTGTGTAATATGTTTCTTTTCCAAGTATTATTTGAATAAAGTTTTATTGATGAAAATTAATGGCCTTTCTGATGGTGGTAAAACAATGATTGTTTCTGTCATTAAAAAGACTTTTAAAAGTGAAAATACGGAGGATCATAATAAACAAATCAATTCTTACACTTTCGTTCACATCAATATGATCAAGTACAGGTTCAAGCTTGATATGTTCAGTGGGTTGGTCACTAAGATTACCCCAGAAGTCTGCGTTCCTATCCTGAGGACCACCGTTGGACTTCAGGAACGAGGAATGCCTAGTATCGGAACTACCATTCGATAGCCGTTTTGCAGCATCCTCGGTCACCTCCAGTCTGCTATCCTATAGTGGCATCGGGCAAAACAGAAAATTGACATGAATCACTTGACCTGAAATTTAGCTTCTTGACTTACATGAGGTATAATAGTAACAATGATGATGATGATAATAATAATAGTAGTAATAATAATAATAATAATAGTAACAATGATGATGATGATAATAATAATAGTAGTAATAATAATAATAATAGTAATAATGATGATGATGATAATAATAATAGTAAGAAGAAGAAGAAGAAGAAGAAGAAAGAAAAGAAGAAGAAGAAGAAGAAGAAGAATGTTGCCGTTATCTTGTTTTCATTGATGATTGTTACTGAATAGGCCTAAATTGTTACCAAACAGGGCCTCATGGAAAACCACCATTATTGGTGAAATGTGCCTTGTATAGATATCAGAAATAAATACATAAATAGATAGATAAACGAATAAATGAATGAATAAATAAATAAATAAATAAATGAATAAGAAGAAAACAAGGCGTTTGCGATGTTGTGTCTCGCCCACTTGTGAAAATAACTAGAAATATCGCGATCTGTGATGGCACACAACAGAACTGTATCGAAAGCTCATTGTGAAATAACTGGGATGGAATAACATTTGATAAAATATGAGAAGGTTTACTAGCAGAAATCTGCATGAGTAATTTTTACATAATTCTACATTACGAATGTTTACACAATATCTGTGTACAAGTTCAGAAGCGTCACCTATGATTATCAGTTGAGCAATCAGATTCAACACTGGACAAGAAATGACAGAGGAAAAGCAAATTCAAGAATTTGAAAACATCTGTAACATATGACCTCCAATGACCTTTCACCTTATCATGTGAAGTCCAACAGAATGATAACATGCACTTCCCCTTAGTGATCTGCAACCCAAGTTTGACTGAAAAGTGTGACACGGTTGCAAAGTTTTGTGTCATAAGAGAGTCTTGCACGTAAACTTTAACCGTTCAACGTTTGACCTGTAATGACCTTTGACCTGACCATGTGACCTCTGACTGGACCATAACATGCAGGTCCCCTTAGTGCATCTACAACCCAAGTTTGATAGATAAGTGTCACACGGTTGCAGAGTTTTGTGTCATAAGAGAGTCTTGCACGTAAACTTCAATGTTTGACCTGAAATGACCTTTGACCTTACCATGTGACCTATGACTGGACCATAACATGCAGGTCCCCTTAGTGCATTGACAACCCAAGTTTGATAGATAAGTGTCACACGGTTGCAGAGTTTTGAGTCATAAGAGAGTCTTGCACGTAAACTTCAACGTTTGACCTGAAATGACCTTTGACCTTACCATGTGACCTCTGACTGGACCATAACATGCAGGTCCCCTCAGTGCATCTACAACCCAAGTTTGGTTGAAAAGTGAGTCACGGTTGCAAAGTTATGTGTGATAAGAGAGTCTTGCACGTCAACTTTAACATTTGACCTGAAATGACCTTTGACCTTACCATGTGACCTCTGACTGGACAATAAGATGCAGGTCCCCTTAGTGCATCTACAACCCAAGTTTGATTGAACAGTGTCACACAGTTGCAGAGTTTTGTGTCATAAGAGAGTCTTGCACGTAAATTTTAACGTTTGACCTAAAATGACCTTTGACCTTACCATGTGACCTCTGACTAGAGCATAACATGCAGGTCCGCTTAGGGCATCTACAACCCAAATTTGGTTGAAAAGTGAGTCACGGTTGCAGAGTTTTGTGTCATAAGAGAGTCTTGCACGTAAACTTTAACGTTTGACCTGAAATGACCTTTGACCTTATCATGTGACCTCTGACTGGACCATAACATGCAGGTCCCCTTAGTGCATCTACAACCCAAGTTTGGTTGAAAAGTGAGTCACGGTTGCCAAGTTATCTTTCATAACGTTTGTAACGGACGGACGGACGGACGACGGACGGACGACGGACGGACGACGGACGGACGACGGACGGACGACATTTGGATCCCTTAGTCTCGCCTTCACCTCCGGTGGGCGAGACAAAAAGAGGAGGAGGAGGAGGAAAAGGAAAAAGAGGAGGAGGAAGGAGAAGAAGAAGAACAACAACGACAAGGACAAAAACAAGAAGACAAAGAAGAAATGGAAGAAAGTAAACAGCATATAAACCACACTGCACTCACCCTCTGATTAGCGCTTCCATTCTGATTTTTGGTAAAGCTGGAGGCCGACTCCATGTTCGTAAAGTCATCTGGCTTGGTGTAGATGTACGAATAGGGTCTCTTCCGCTGCAAGATGTCGCCATCATCTATATCATCGACCGGGGGGAAGACCGTCTCGCCGTGATCGTAGCCGAGGTTTCGGAAGGCATTGATGACGTCATCCTCGCTCTCAGATGATGATGTCTTTCTGAGGTTAGAGAATGATTTGAAAAGAAAAACATGGCGGTTTAATAGGTTGAACTTCACACCTAACCAGCAGTATTATGATAACGAAACAATTGACATTATGACTCGCAAAATGTTATATCTTGAAGAATCTAAAATGAGAAAGACTGTTTAAATACATAGGTCAATTTCTTTTCCTGTAGTATCGGTCATTTTGGCCTAAGTATCTCACGATGTCCGACAGCTATATCCCTGGGACAATATCCAGTTATTAGTGACCGTCAATGAAGAACTTAAAACTTCCATGATATCTCAAAAAACTAAAATCTTACAAAAATATTCGCAAAAAATAATCTCCCTCGCATTCCCCTTTTTCCTCTCTCGTATTTCTCCAGATGTCGGAGAGCTATATCCCTGGGACAATATCGAGTTATTAGTGACCGTCAGTGAAGAACTCAAAATTTCAATGATAATCTCATAAAACTGAAATACAAAATACATCTTTTATCTTTTAGCAAAAAGTTTGCAGTAAACTTTGATCAAAACAGCAATATTCAAATCAGTTCATTCTTTATATGTGAATGTGTGTTCAGCACATGTAATTTTATTGATTTCTCTCTTGCCATCATCTTAGTCCGAAGATAGATGGATTAAACATAAGATTCGATTCTTATAAGCATACTTTATTGTGCATATTTGCAAGAGAAGCAGACTAAAGGGAATAAACACCGCCCAAGATATAAAATTAATATCTTTTATTTACTTTGATGATTTATTGTTTTTCACACAGACGTATGCAATAAGTGAAACGAGAAGGACGATCAGCACAGCGCCACCACACGAGCATCCAATGATCAAGTACATTTGGTCGACGTAATACTGACAGCGGTATCCCCAATACCAGTGACCGCTGTACCAATCACAGCTGAAAAATGAATGAAATAATTTTTAGATTTCATTTTATTTTTTGAAGAAAAAACAACAAGAATATGCTTAAAATCTAAAATGGCAACAAGATAATAACGTGAAATGAATCAGATGAACACTGGATATATTTATATGCAATGAAAATAATTCATACATTGAATTTATTTCATCACGGTAAAACTTACATCAGTCAAAAGACTGCTTTGCAGCAAGTCCGTAAAACATAAAACAGAAACATACGAAACAAATTATAATGTAACAAAAGCCAAAATGCAATAAACAGACAATGATAAGGCACCCCCCCCCCAATATATAATATAATAAACTTATAAGATAATGAAACTGATAATTACATGCATTGCAAAATCAAAGAACAACATTGACTCACCCCCCCCCCCCCCCACACACACACACACACACCGAATTTTAGCCCTAGACCGAGCCTGACGGTGATGGATCAAAGGGCAAAGACATGAGGAGCGAAAGCGCTAGGAGGTGACTATCACACTTCGCTGTCATAAAAAAAGTATTTTCTTTTAAAGGCGTACGGAGCGAAAGCGCTAGGGAGCCTGACTATCACACTTGGCTGTCATTAAAAAAAAAAAAGTCTTATCGTTTTCGCTCGCTTACTTCTCTCTTGCAAAATATTCCAATAACTCGAAGATTTATATCACGGCATGCGAGACCAACTTGCACAATACTTCTAATAAAACTGGTATGGATAAAAACGGAATGAAAATGCTCATTTTGTTGATCCGATGATAGATACTTGTACGAAATTCAAACTAAGAAGATTTAGGATGGATTTCATAATTATTCTGCACTTCGGAGTGAGTTCTCCAACACTGAGAGATAGATTCATTATTCACCGACACTCTTGCCAGATGTAATCCAATATAACTGTATAATGGGCCGTACCATGATTTTGACGGAGAAAAAGGGAAATGAAAAAGCAATAGGCATTTCATAATATACACCTAAACACAATGATACCGCAGATCTGGAAAATCTTGCTTGGATTTTATTTCTTGCCAATATGAGTTCGTATACAAACCTGCAAAGTGATTCCCCGTTGCCATTTTGCCAGCAAATACCATTATGATTGCAGTAGTCCGTCTCAATGAGACAGATGGATTCACAGGCCCAGTAGGTATTCTGTCTACATACAGGGTCCAGGTCTGATGGACAATCAGTGGGATCAGGTAAATCACAAATGTTGCTGATTTCTGAAAAAAAAGGTCAAAGAAAATTAACAAAAGGAAGATTTGGATGCCACTTTGAAGAAATGGTTAGGCAGATGGTTAGGGCAGAAATGGCCGTCTTCCTTATAGAATTTGAAAATGAAATCACGCAGGGTGAAAATATTATTCAGGCTACCTTTCACATGGATTAGGAAGAGAAATCATTTGCGGAAATCGCCGCAATGAAATATTTCGACCCCCTTTCCAACAGTCCTGAATCCCAAATAGGCCTATAATAATGCCTACTCACTATTTCTAATTTAAGTCGCGAAGAAAGGCATTCCAACAATATGGGGCAAAACAAAAAATTAAGGACAAATAAACAAACAAGCAAATGTAAATAAAACAATTTTTCACAAAGTTAAAAAAAAGTTATGCATTGTTCATTCAGCAGGTATACAAGTACTACAGGTTTATTATTATGCAGGGTGTTTTCCGGCTAATGCATTCAGCATTTGTTTAGATCGTATCGTACTATTATCTCATTTCAAAATCAATGGGAGGGGGGGGGGGGGCAACAATTGAACTCAGATAACATGGCGGAATTCGATAATTATCTAATAAATTCACCAATACTCAACCAACCAACCAAACAATTAAAAAAAAGTACAAAACAATACCAAAAAACAACAAAACAAACAGAAAACAAACTATACATGCGAACAAGAAAATAGCAACCCTGCGATTAGGATTATTATTTGCACATTATCATGGTTCATTAAATCAAAATCTAACGGATGAGAGAGGCACGATCTTGCCCTACAGGCCAAAGCCCTACACCTCATTTTGTTGTTGTTTTGTTATTGTTTATTTTGCAGGTTTTCGTTGTTGCTTTTGTTATTGTTGTGGTTGGTGTTGATTAAATAAAATATTACTGGAACAATGAACAAACCTTCAGGTGCAGCGCAATTCTCACAGTACTCTATCACTGTAAAATTTCCAAGTTTGCTGTCGGCCATCGCCTGGCCCAGGGTTTGATCGTAGATGTCTTGTGCAGAAGCCATTCTTTCTTCATCCGTCATATCGTCATAGGAATAAGTCACATTGTGGCTAACGATGACGCTTCCACGTCTAAAAACAGAAATATTACACCCATCTAGACTATATATCGCAATTTTACTAGGTGATGTCTTGGTGTTTCCCCCTATTAGGAGAGGATATACACTCTTTGAAATTACTTCATTTTCGAGGCACAATCAATATAATGGAATCCACACTAAATCATGATAGTGAAATCCACTCCTCAGTAGTGAACTGAATTACTCATCAAAGAGAGTTTTTCGCTATTTTCAACGTGTATTTCCTCTCCAAAAGGAAGTGGTCATAATATGACTCCTAAACTTTGGATTTCCACTCCTGTATGTTTAGAGAAAAACTTAATGCGTACCAAAGTGGAGTTCAAAGCGAGCTAGCAGAAGATAAAACTGGTAATTTGACTCCACAAATAAATTTGTTTTCTAGAATGTGTCATAATTACATAATAATATTACTCACGGTAAGACACAAATAACGCTGAAAACAAAGAACAGGCAAGTAATTCGAAAACGGCCTATAATGGCACATACTGCGTATCAAAACAAAATAGACACTTTAAAAATATTCTCAATAATCATATTTTCAAAATCAATATGATATTTTCTTATGCAGTTATGGGTGATGGTCTGTTCTATCTCATGAGTTTATATGAGTACTGACAATATTTAATGCTTGAGTGAGTACTGGCTACTTTAGTAAAACTCGCAAAAATGCCTCAATCTTTGATCAAAGTGAGGAGCAGGCAGTAACTGCATGTTCTCTGTGAAGTATTAATAATTTATTTGAACAATCATTCAGTTCTTAACCCTAACCTAGCAGTGCAACAACAGTGATTTATCCAGAAATTCATAAAGGGGAGGGGCAGGATGCTCCCTAGGCAAGGGTAAAATGTATCTGGACTCCTGTGTTCTTGTACAAGCACAATGAGCATAGCAAGCTGCACTGATATTTTTTTCCTGGACCTTCAAGGAAAGCTACACCAGCTTCACCCAATGGCTGGATCGCCACTGCCCTCATCCTTCTTCCAGAAACGTCATCACCATTCATCTGCACCAATACACATTTTTGCCTGAGGCGTTTTGGAAAGATTAATGCAATAACATGAGAACACTCACATTTATTATGTTCTTATTCAAATTTCTTATTCCTAGCAAATGTTACAAGACTCCATAAACAATTTCTTGTATGAGGAATAAGAATGTAAACGAGAAGTAAATTTTTGATTAAAATGATTAAAATAATTTTTTAACATTTCTTCAATCATACATGTATACATGCGGAAGATAGTCATCATCATGCAGTGCAGTGCATCCTTTCGACACGTCCAGAAAGTAACGCACCCTCAACTGGTTCTAACAGACGGGGCAAAGAAAGAAACGAAACTGAATATTCAAAACCAGTATTTTTTTTTTACTCTCTCCCTTCTTGAAATTGGAACATTTTTGGTCCATCTTCCTGTAATGCATAACAATTTGCATCCTTTCGACATGCTCCAGTCAAAAATGGAATTCTGTGCAGAAAGACATAATCTGCAATGTTTTGTGTGGGACGTTTGAGTGTGGGAGAAGGGTGAGAATGTGCCACCAGTTATATGGGATTAAATGATTGCTCAAATCAATTATTTATACTGAACAGAGAACATGCAGTTACTGCCTGATAGGCACTTTGATAAAACTCAACATTGAGGCATTTTTTGCGCAAACAAATTTTTGCGAGTAATAAAAAAATAGCCAGTACTCACTCGAGCGTAAAATATTGTCAGTACTCATAGGGTGCGTTTAGTGAGGGAGCTCGATTTCTAGAAATTAGAAATGGGTACTTGAGTCGCGAACACGAATCGCGCTCACGATGGGTGGTCTCCCTGGATGTCGTGTTTATCATCGCGATCTGAGTTCCCGAAACCATCAAGCCCATGCCCAGCTGCAAGTGACCCGGCAGTGAAGGTCAAATCTGGCGAGCTTATTACTTTTTATCTCATCCGGAAACAGGAGTCCGAAGTTCCCAAACAAAACGCGACCGAAGTTGCGTTGTGTTTATTGGCACGACTTGAGTCGCCGATCTCGTTCAACGGGTAATCAAATCTCCCTTTTTTGCGGAACTCAAGTCCGGTACGCTAGTTCGGTAATCAAGTCGCCGTCGTGTTTATCAAGGGTAACGGGTAAGCTAGTTCGGAACTTGGGTCGCTTATTAGCCCTCTGTTACCCTCAATAAACACGCTCATAGTGTCATCCGATGGAACAGACCCTAACCCATAACTGCATAAAAAACAAGTGAAACGCTCTTGGCGGTCTCGCCTGCATCACGCAAATTGCCATGGCAACATTCTTATTTAGTGAAAATTGTGGTGGGAGCGCATGAAGAGGGCTACCCCTGACCTTGACATTGTGACTTGAAATTGGTTCCAAATTATTTGTTATACCTGGAAACCCCTTACTAGAAGCTTCATGAAATTTGAATAAATACTACTTAACCTTAGGTAAAGCTTTTGCAACACAATTCATGGTAACTGACCTCAAATAACCTTTGACCATGACTTTTTGACATGAAATTTGTTCCACATGATTTGTGTTACTTGATATCTCATTTAAACAAGTTTCATGGAACTCCAACAAATCCTTGAGGGTAATGAGGGTAACATTTCAAAAATTTAAACTTTTGGTTAAGTTTTTGAAGACATGATGTAAGTTTATTGACCTCAAATGACCTTTGACCTGGACTTTGTGACCTGAAATTCCTTCCACGTGATTTCTGACGCTTGATAAACCTTGTTTACCAGTTTCATGAAAATGGAACAAAAACTTTTGGAATGAGAGTATTTCTTAAAATGTTAACGCCGTCGCCGCCTCCGTCGCCGTCGGAAAAGCGGCGCCTATATCTACGTACATTAGGCGAGTCAAAAACCATATCAAAATTGTGACATTTTGAAAGTGTGTACTTTTTTTATATACACTGTATATAAGTAAATAACAGGTTCACTTTCACAGATTTCCCCCATGCCTTTTGTACAAACTGCATCGCAACGAACGATGAATGATTCATTCTGAGTTATATGCCGTTTTTTTGACGTATTTACCGTAGTTCTGTTTTCAGCTTTTGTGTCTGACTACTAAAGGTAATAAAGTCGTAAAGACAGGGAATCAAGCCCTACCTGAGTTCGACCTCAACTGATACGAAGGCTTCATTCTGCTCGTATACATATTCCAACTAAAAAAAATAAACAAACAACAGGCACAATGATGACGTGATGATGCTAAACCAAGCTTTATCAAAAGATGAAGAAGCGTGTGAGAGATGGCACAAGGTGAAACCATTGCAGTGTTGAATGCTATAAAGCAGGGTGGTAAGGGAAACTCCGGTATGTTTTGGTTGTACGATTTCGTGTGGCGTCTAAATTAAGGGGAGGGGGTAATGTTCTACAAGGTATTATTATCATATCATGACTATTCACACCGTTAAGGGCAGCTAACGGCATTACTAGGCGTGTATCGCCCAGGATCGTCATCGGTGGCGGGCTCTTGCGGATGGATGTCCACAAGTGGACGGAACGAATTAAGGTCTAAGGTAATTTATTTTTTATCGAAAACAAACTGTGTCCATCTAAGGTTCTCATGTATTTTTTTAAATTTCCATTCGGAACAGACATCCGTAGTAGCACTTTCACTATTGCATAGCCTTATTTCAGCTTTTGCGTTTGAAATATGAATAGCAGTGTTGCTTGTGATTATCAGCAATATTTAACATATTTTACAAAATTTTGATGATTTGAATTCACTTCTTAATACACAGTATTCTTTCTATTTAATGCATATAGCAACGGTGCACAATAGCTTCTAAGCATTTTTTTTTCACATTTATTTTGCACGAATAGCAATATCATCTGTAACAAACAGGTATACTTTGAAAAAATTACAGGGGTATAAACGGAAATGGAATAATAAACAAATACAATAGAATGTGTTGCCTAAGTTGACACGTCTCAAATTATGATCGGCAAACAGACTGACACAAAGGGGTAATAAAACTGCACGGTTGTACCATAATGTTGCTCTGCGGAAAATGATATAAGTTCCGCAGTCAATTGTTGCATCATCAACCGCCTTCTTAACAACTCTGGACCATATCTAACCCTAACACTAACACTTACGCCATAGGCGGAAATGTGCGGGGGCACATACGAAATTTTCTGAATAATGGGTCTTCATTTTATTAGCTTTAGTATGTCGGAATTGGCTTTCAGTATATGACCGTTTCTGACTGCGCATGATTAATACTATACGGTTTTTACCTCCTGCTTAATATCATTCTTGAAGATAATGCATGCAGGAGAGGATAAGTTACTACTCGTACACCCTTCCGTTGTGTTGTCGTCCACAGCAAATTCAAAGTGATAAGTTTTCTCGGCATCTTCACCTAAACAGAATAAAATATAATGATAAAACTACATGAAAAAGGAAATCGTCATCAAAGCTTCCGCGCTAAGGGAGCACGTTTTGCGCGCTCGATATGTGATTCGCAAGCCCCCCCCCCCCCCCCCAAAAAAAAAGTATGAAATCTTGGCTACGTTGGTGAATTAGAGTAGTAAACCTAGACTTTGTCCAGAACAAAATCAACCATGATCTAATGAAAATATTTCTGCCTTTCTATACTGATTTCATTATACTATTTTAAAAATAATCTTGAAATATCTTACGGAAATGAATAGCGCATATTTTCTCTCAGAACAAACAGTTATTCGCATTGTTTTCGATGTTATACAAGCATGGATCATATTTGGATATGAACGAATTCAGGAAACTTAATCACCGGAACTAATTATTGCTTAGAAGACCAGAAGACATGTACTTTATCCAATAGACCAGCAATAAGGAAGGATCTTATAGGCTCTACATAATTATGAAAAATGATCTGAGGCCAGGCTCATGCGTGACATGTCAGTCCCCAAGATCAACATTCCACGAGACTGGCCTGTCAGTATCGTGGGGCTTTAAACAGTTTTTCTGACCTTAAGAGCTGTCGATCTCACGGGCTGTGGGTTTTACTGGGATGTCTCCGTCCACTCACCTAAATTTGGGAAAGTTGTTTCTGGGACAGGGCCGACTTTAGGTTCAGTCGGAGGTTCAGTCGAAGGTTCAGTTGAAGGTTCAGTCGGAGATTCCGTCGGAGGTTCAGTCGCAGGTTCAGTACGAGGTTCAGTTGGAAGTTCAGTCGGAGGTTTAGTCGGAGGAGGTTCCGGTTTCGTCGTGGAAAGCTCTGTCGGAAGAGCCGTGACGTTTTTCGTAGTCATTGTCGTTGATACTACCGACGATGAGGAAGGCAGAGGTTCAGATGTAATAGTCGTCGATGCCTCTGTGGTCGTATTTGATGACGACGAGGTGTAAATGTTAGTGTTCCCATCGGTGACAATTTCTGTAACAGAGAGACGTGTGATATTAAATATTTACATCAGCGGAAGGTTTCATTCTGTTAAATCAGACAACGCTGATTTTCAGACGGATACGTAATTCTGGAAGGAATCGGACCAAAGAGGTAATTCAATGGCACAACCAGGGAAGTTACATTTCC
>CM057153.1:10036517-10060344 GCA_029962745.1 Echinometra lucunter
AGAAGAACTTGCCAGCTTGCGGTAAGAGTATTGTGGAAGTATCACATACATAAAGAAGCAATGGGTGAAATGTTTCAAGAAAATGATTGGATCACTCATTATGATCATCAAATTTCATTCACCCGTTGTCGAAAGTGTGGTAGACACTGATGATGATGATGATGATGATGATGATGATGATGGCAATGACATTGTTGATGGTTGATTGGTATTGGTCGTCATGCTCGTAGCCGATGTGGTCATGGCTGTGGTAGATATTTCAGTCGCGACCGATGCCGAAGTTGCCGTTCCTACATGCGTGCCCGCAGACGCAGCCAGAGAATGTAATGGAAGAGATGTTTCTGAATGGTGGAAACAAGCAGAATCACTAAATGATTATTTATATTTACAAGCTTTCAAGAGTAATGACTCGCATAACAAAGTCGTATGTATAGGTCTGAAAATACAAAGAGAAGAAAAGAGAAAGAAGAAGGAGAAAAAGGAGGAGGGGGAGAAGGAGGAGTAGCAGAAGAAGAAGAAGAAAGAAAGAAAGAAGAATCAGGGGAGAAGAAAAAAGGCTGAGAAGAAAAAGGGGAAGGAAAAAAGAAGAAAACAAATTAAGGAAAATGAGAAGGAGAGCAAAAGGGAGGAGGAGGCGAACTTTCGGTAAGAGTAAGGTAAGAGTATTGAGGAAGTATCATACATATTATAGAAGCAATGGTGAAATGTTTCAAGAAAATGATTGCATCACTCATTATGATCATCGAATTTCATTCACCCGTTGTCGAAAGTGTGGTAGACACTAATGATGATGATGATGATGATGATGATGATGATGATGATGACAATGACATTGTTGATAGTTGATTGGTATTGGTCGTCATGTTCGTAGCCGATGTGGTCATGGCTGTGGTAGATATTTCAGTCGCGACCGATGCCGAAGTTGCCGTTCCTACATGCGTGCCCGCAGACGCAGCCAGAGAATGTAATGGAAGAGATGTTTCTGAATGGTGGAAATAAGCAGAATCACTAAATGATTATTTATATTTACAAGCTTTCAAGAGTAATGATTCGCATAACAAAATCGCATGTATAGGTCTGAAAATACAAAGAGAAGAAAAGAGAAAGAAGAAAAAGAAGAAGAAAAGAAAGGAGAAGAAAATGAAAAAGAAGAAGAAGAAGAAGAAGAAGAAAGAAGGAAAGAAAGAAAGAAAGAAGCAAGAATAAGAATCAGTTGGAGAAGAAAAAAGGCTGAGAAGAAAAAGGGGAGGAAAAAGAGAAAAAAAGAAGGAAAATGAGGAGAGCAAAAGGGTGGAGAAGAACTTGCGGTAAGAGTATTGTGGAAGTATCATATACATATAGAAGCAATGGTGAAATGTTTCAAGAAAATGATTGTATCACTCATTATGATCATCAAATTTCATTCACCCGTTGTCGAAAGTGTGGTAGACACTAATGATGATGATGATGATGATGATGATGATGATGACAATGGCATTGTTAATGGTTGATTGGTATTGGTCGTCATGCTCGTAGCCGATGTGGTCATGGCTGTGGTAGATATTTCAGTCGCGACCGATGCCGATGTTGCTGTTCCTACATGCGTGCCTGCAGACGCAGCCAGAGAATGTAATGGAAGAGATGTTTCTGAATGGTGAAAACAAGCAGAATCACTAAATGATTATTTATATTTACAAGCTTTCAAGAGTAATGACTCGCATAACAAAATCGTATGTATAGGTCTGAAAATAGAAAGAGAAGAAAAGAGAAAGAAGAAGAAAAAGAAGAAGAAAAAGAAAAAGAAGAAGAAGAAGAAGAAGAAGAAGAAGAAGAAGAAGAAGGGGAGGAGGAGGAGGAGGGGGAGAAGGAGTTGTATAAGTTGTAGTGGTACAAGACTAAAAGAGTATGGTAAAGTATCTTCGAAGCAATAGTGAAATGTTTAAACAATGAATTGTCACAAAACAATGTAGGCTAGTCTTCATTACATCACTCATTACGATCATCAAACTTTTATCATCCGTTTTCGAGTGCGTGGTCTACAGTGACGAGGATGAGGAGAAGGAGGAGGAAGAGGAGGGTGATGATGGTGAATCAGTAATAGTGGTCGCCATGCTCTTAGCCGATGTGGTCATGGCTTTGGTAGATATTTCAGCCGTGATCGATGTCGATGTTGCTGTTCCTCCGTTAGTGCCCGCGGACGTACTTTCCTGAATTTGATGGAATTCAGGGCTGGTGTGATATTAGTTTTGAATGGTCAGATTCACTCATTATTATTTATTTATTTACTAAAAACCCTCAAGAATAATGAGTCACACAGAAAATCGTAGTGTGACATTGTATATGAATACAACGAGAAAGAAGGAGAAGGAGGAGAAGAATAAAAAGAAGGGGGAGGGGAAGGAAGAGGAGAAGAAGGAGAAGAAGCAAAAGAAGAAGAAGAAGAAGAAGAAGAAGAAGTTTAACGGCTACAGCAACTTGAAGCAATAAAATTTTAGATTAATGAAGAAAAATTTGAATTTCATGTTGCTATACAACATATCACAATTCTAGGCCTCTGATTGGTGGAAACCAAAGGAATCCTGTTGGCTGTGAATTGGCTGTTGTGACCGGGAAGTCACATGACAGGCAATATCAATGATATTTCCCGGGGCAGTAGCTTTTTTGTCCATAATAAAGGACATCATTACATGCTTACTATATAGTTGAGAAAATTGATTCGTAAATATTCCCACAAAATATACATATATTTTTTAAACATAAGAATCCCTTTCGTGTACACTATTAATCGTGTCATGTTAAATACTTTGTATATAGGTTTTCCCCCATCATTTTCACCATTTTGGCAACTAGTTTCATGATAAGCCATTCATTTTCGAATTAAATTGAATGCTTTCGTGGCCCACTTTCGTAAAAAAAAAACCATTCAATTTCACAACTAGAGTCAATCATTCCAAAGATTAATCAGTTTTGAAAGTTACTTATAGAGCATTTCATTTCACGAAAGACAGAACTCGTGCATAAGTTTTGTCATTCAAATTCACCCGTGGAAATTTCAAATTCATTTATGCTTATTCAAGTTCATACTATGAGTATATTCAGTACTACACCTGCACTTTTCCTTTTTAAGGGTGCCCACTATACTGGTAATGTAGTTCATTGAGAATTGACAAGGTACTTCCATACTCCTAAGCCCCAACCTCTCTTTTTCCTACTTTATGCTGGGTTCACACTGCCGATCCGATCAACTCGATTTCCCAATCTCTCAAAACCTAATCTGCAAAAAACAGACGTAATTTTGATACCTGAACACATTAATTTCATGAAGCCTTGAATCGGCGTACCCATGGCAAGTCTCTTGTACAGTCAAATAATTTGAAACCGCAAGTGACTTGCCATGGCTCATTCAGGGCTTCATGGAAATGAAATGCTGTTTTTGCAGACTAGGTTTTGAGAGATCGGGACAATCGAGTTGATCGGATAGGCAGTGTGAACCCAGCATTACAAAAATGACATTAATGAATAGAGTATAAGGATAGGGACAACATAACGTGAAATGAAGGATGAACATAAAAATGGACACAAACAAACAAACAAACAATAACGAAGCATGGGGCCTTTATTGCATACACGAGTCCAGGTAAACGGTTTGATCAAGATCTTTAACATGGTCCAGAGGGCAATGCCCCCCCCCGCCCCGTCCTTTTTTTTCCTTTGGTGGTGGCTGTATGCACCAAACATTCTACTAAGAGTAAAGATGCAATCACTCCTGACAAATTTGCCAGCACACATTATTGTGGCCCCATTCCATCCTCACCCCTATTTCCTTACCTCCACGCATGAAAGAGTTCTAATAATTACTTTTAATAACTGAAATAATACACGCCTTCTATTTCATTGAAACCGACTTCTCTAGATTGCTAGAGTGGTCGAAAATGAAAGAAAAAATACTTATCAGAGCTCGTTACCTCTCAAATACCTTGAATGTGAAGTCATAAACGCAAATACGACTTCGAACGTTCGAAGTGCATTTTTTGTTTGCTCAATGATTAGATTAATGTGCATGCAATAAGGGCGAAGTTGAACGAGCAGTCTCATGAATAGTATTGGGAAATAAGTCAATTTGATTGTCTCGTATGTGAACTCGGATGAAAAAGATAATGATGAAAATGGCCGGTGTCATAGACGATTTGTTCCGGGTTCTGGAGGAACGAAACGACTAGTCAATTCGTTCTCCGGAACAGCTTTGCCAGGTTCAAAATGCTGTGTTATCGTACTAGAGAGTCAAAATTATCGTTTTTAAAAGAAAATTTGGTACACATAGCTGACTCTACAGTACATACACTATGCAAATTCAATGTAGGGGCCTACAAGACGCGTAGATGGGTTAATTAACTGTTAGGTATGCAAAGTAAGCATGTACTTTACAGAGACTTTGAGTAGTTGAAATGACTATGACTATCGCATCGACTGGACCGAGGCGGATCCAATCGGCGGGTGAACATTCAGGCGATTGGTTCCAAAGGATCCAATCGCCTGCCCGGAACAAATCGTCTATGACACCGGAAATATACATCATATAGCCGGTGGTGACCTTGAGAATATACCTCTGTGACCTCAAAACTCCACTTAATCTCGGAAAATTGCACAGCTTCAAGATCACCAATAATTTCAACCATTTCCGTCACAGCCCTAAGGGAATTTGATACTTGTATGTTTAGTAAAATCTAATCACCTGCCGTGGTCGACAATGACGACGATGATGGTCGTAATGATGATGATGATGACGATGATAATGGATTAGAAGTAGACCTAGTGGTTGCCGTGTTCGAAACGGATGTGGGCATGACTGTAATGGGCCCCGAAGTCGTCAACGAGGAAGATGTTGATGTGTCTTTATTTGGGATTACAGACGTGGTCAATGAACTCGGTGTAAGGGTTGATACCGCAGACTGGGTGACCAATTCTACAATAGTAAAATATCAGAACTCAGTAGGTTACTGTCAAGGAATGAAAATTGTAGTGAGTGGAGAAAATAATAATAATGACGATGATGGAATGACATTCATGATAACGATGATAATAACAATAACATCAACAAGAATTATAATAATATTAATGATAATAAAAACATTTGTAATGTGTCACTGATAAAGGAAAATCACAATTTGAAGTTAATTCGTCAACGTCCTAACGCCGATATTCTTCCACGCTAATTCATCTCCTCTCTCTCTCTCTCTCTCTCTCTCTCTCTCTTCCTGTCTCTGTCTCCCTATCTTTCATCCTTTTCTCATTCCCTTCCCTCTCTCATATACATTTTCATAATGTATAAGGTTCAAATATTTGATCATCTAAAGTGGCACATAAATATTTACTCTTAGGCGTCCTTTCCCGGTCTATAAAATGAAAAGAATGAAAAATAAAATGAAAATAAACAAAACTAAGTGCAGATGACTGTGTAAATGTGATAAAGCTGTATATATTAAAATATCAAATTAACACTTACGGAACTGTACACGAAATCATACTACAAGTTTTTTAGTTTTTTTTTTCTCCAAGTTCCATTTCATATTCGATTCAAATAGGCTGAGTATTATAAAATTATTCGAAACTTTCTCATTCAACCAATAAGCAGTGGAATTCCCAACTCGGATTTGTTTAGAGTCTATTCGGCAAATTCCATTCAATTTAAATCAGGAGTATGAACAAAAAACATTGCTCGCCAATTTTACGCGTCAACGCGAATGATTAGCTGTTTCTAAAGTTCTGAAGTGTCTTCACAGTAGGTCGCCTATTATAGAAGACAGTATTCCTCTTTCCTGAGCAGAAATTATGATTATAAACCGATTCAAAGTCTGAATAAATATTTTAGTTTGGGGCGTCCACATCGAAATTCGTTCTAGAAAGATAAAGCAAGGATATAGTTGATGAATACTATCTTAAGTCAACAAAATCTTTGGAATGTGCAATATCGGGCGGAATGAACTCAATTGGGGTAATCCCTCAACCATTAATCTGATATTAAACAGGAAGCATAAGTATTTAGAGCGCAAGGTGAGGGAACTTTCCAAATTTGAATGAAGTTTGCGTTGTACACGCATGCGTCAAAAAACGGGGGAAATGTGATTATGTCTTTTTACTTTTAAAAATATGTATATACTTAACAATATTTTTGGTTTGGAGAACGTCTACAGAACCTGGCCATAAAGTGCCATTTCAAACAGAATTTATGAAGTTCAAATATGAGACAAGATTAAAAGAGATCGATATATCTAGCTTTCTTGCCATACGCTGCATTTTCTAAAGGATTTCTTTCAATAAAAATATAATATGTATATATCGTTAAGAGCATGAGCCTATCCTTAAACTATTAATATATATGTGGTTAATATTAGAAATGGTGAAAAAAAATCCTAGATAATGATAGTATGTTGCATTGACTGAACAAATGTCTAATGTTTGAATCACTCTTGACTTTGTGTATGCATTATCGTTCGAAATTTTGCGTAAAAAGGGGGGGGGGGGGGTTAGCAGATGTTGTACAGCACATGTAATTTATGTTTGATTTGGGGGAAAAAAGAAGTTGTTTTCATGAGCTTGTACTCGAAACTGAAAAAGGGTGTTTTTTCTGGTCCTTGTTTGCAGATGTTGTACAGCACATGTATTTCGTGTTTGATTTTGAAAAAAAAGGTTGTTTTCATGAGCTTGTACTCGAAATTGAAAAAAAATGAATTGAATTTGAAAGGGGTGGTTTAGTAAAAGCGTATTTGGAATGCGAAAAATATGGGGGGGGGGGGTTAAAAGGCCAATTTGTACCCGTTTTGTGCCAAATAGGGGTAAAAATGGCTGAAAATGTACTTGAAACACCGCGAAATAGGGGTCAAATTCTGGGTTGCCGAACGATCATGGTTACACCTTTGAATACAGAGTGACAACATCGAGGTTGGAATAGAGATGAAGAGGTTTAAATCAACACAGCATGAAGCTTGTGTCATCAGAGGTCAAGTGTGTATCGTTGAGTTTCGGTGGTACCAATCAACATTCCAATTTGCTTCCATTGTAATTTTAATTATACACACCAACAATTATACACACTAAAAATTTGGGAAGAATATTATCCAACTTATGTACAGAACCTGACATGTTTTCGGGTAAAATGTTACTCAACAGTGCATGGGTTAAATTTACTTTACTCAACATGAGATACAATTTTACCCAACAAACATCTCGTTTCCATTTTCTAACCCAGGAGGAAAAAATTCCAATAAATGAATTAAATAACAGTACGATCAAAACATAATGGACACAGGAAGAATTATCTACATGTATGTTTTCCTGTACAGTGAAGATGTTGTATAGCACATGTATTTACGCTGATTTTTCAGTGCAGATATTTACATCTTTATACAGTGCAGATAATTCACGTTTTACAGTGCAGTACATTTTGGGCAGTGCAGATATTTATGTTGTTTTACAGTGGAGATATTTACATGTCTGTTGTATTGTATAGTACAGATATTGTGAAGTAATATGTTTATTGAATTAACCTGGATCAAGATATTTTTTCATCAGATACAGTTCACGTCCGCTAGGGCCTAAAGTAAAAGACGGTCAGTCCTTTAGACCTGTGGCAAAAAGGTCCGAGGGCCAATAAAATTGACGATGTCCCTCTCACTGGCCTTCAAAAACTTCTCATACAGGGGCGGCATTACAGGTGGGCAGGGGCAACCGCCCCTCTATGATTTTTTTAAGCAACTCCCCCCCCCCCCCCACAAAAAAAAAAAAAGAAGAAAAAAGAAGAGAAGAAAAAGAAGTAAAGAGAGGAAAAAGAAGAAAGAACCATATGGAAAAAGAGAGGATTGGGTCATGTAACTATATAATACCCCTATTTTTTTTTAATTTAAAACGTCAATAAACTCACCTAAGGGTCATCTTGCCCC
Organism: Echinometra lucunter; assembly: GCA_029962745.1. Taxonomy (NCBI): domain Eukaryota; kingdom Metazoa; phylum Echinodermata; class Echinoidea; order Camarodonta; family Echinometridae; genus Echinometra; species Echinometra lucunter. Next base: position 10,044,434 of record CM057153.1, read on the forward strand.
CCTATCAAAATACCCTGGCGGCGCCCCTGATCCCATATGACAAGAAGTCGGTTCTGAGCGTCCTCCGACATACCTTAAAGGCAACATTATATAGTTGTCAAATGTTTTCAGAAGTTTTTCCTTTGGTTCCTTTTTAAAACATGCGTTTGGATATTTAAAAAAATCGTTGTTACTTTTTCACTTTTGTACGATTTTTAATCTGCTTTTTTTTGGGGGGGGATATCAAATTAGGCTTACGTCATCATCTGAAAGATTAACATCATTTTACACAGTCAGAAACCTTATATACCTAGGGCTTTTCACTCATGACCACCCCCCCCCCCCCCCCCCCTCAGGACTTCACGCTTGTACAAAAGTTTAAAGTTGATACCCACTCCCTTTCAAATTTCTTTAATCGCTGTGATAATCATCATGATCACATTTAAAACATCACGAAATAATACAACTGTGCTAACATTAAGGTATACATGTGCTCAGAAGCTTATCAGTTCATAAAAGATGTAGTACTTTTCCAACTCAATTCATGTACAATAAAGAAGGGAATTGTGATCACGCAAAATGAATCATCATAAAACATGGCGGTTTAAATTGCTTCAAACTTTACACGATAACAGGGCGGAACCCGTTTTTTCTTTTCATATCACCGTGATCACCCTACTATAAATTATACTGCCAAATTAGATCATGAGGTCGCGTGAATATATTTATATCATGATGGATGTATAAATGGGGAAGCAATTTGTACAGGAAAATATGGATGGGCGTTACTGCACAAAAAATGGATTTATAGCACACGATTGCAGTAAGCTTTGGCATTCTTACGAATGACACCATTTGACTGTCCAAAGTTTCTACATTTGGTGAGCAAGAGTTTTGGTCGCAATGATTAAAAATATACAGAGCGTCCCCCAAAAAGTTTACACTTTTGAAAGGGCCCCCAAATAAAAAAAATATATATATATATGAAACTTTTTGGAACTGTTTATACATACGAATACGAAATGACACCAAAAAGCCTGAAAATAATTCATGCTTGGGTGAGCACTGCCAACTTTTGTAAATGGTATGAAAATCAGGTTGCGCAGGAATTGGCCGTCCCTAATTTTGTATGAGGTGAGTAGTTCTTCAGCTCACAAAATTGAGGATGGTCTAATAAGTTTATGATAAATCGCTATGGATATGGGTTTTTCGCAGTGAATGTCATGTAATCGAATGCATGACTGAGCCTTGTATTTCCAAGAAAAGTTTTATTGTGGCGTTGTTAATTACATTACTTGGTATTATGCAGATTTTCTCTGGGAGTTTGGTATGAGGTGATGGTAAATGTTATGGGCTGGGTTCAAAAGCAGTCACACTGATTCAGGCATTTAACTAATCAACAAATCAATCAAGAAAATCACAGATGTGCTCATTCTTCAGGCATTAATGGGTACTAGCAACCAGTCCCTTGTCGGAAATAAGTAGAAATGGAAATGGTAGAATTGAGGGTAAGGGAAGGTAGACTGGATGTTTTTGAATGGAGAAAAATCCATATGAATTGTCATTGAAATGCCATTATAAAAAAGGGACCCGTCGGTAGAATATGAACATGCAAACCAGCACACAGATGAAGGAGGAGGGGGGGGGGATACATGCATGCAAATGACTGTCCTCTTGACCCCACCCGGCACCCCTCCACCCAATCACACCCAATCCCATCTCACCTCTCCCCGCAACATAATATGTACCATCACCTCATGCTGAACTCCCAGGAACACAGCTACACCATCGTCTCAGACATGTCGGACATTATCACATACCAGACAATGCTAATACATGTTATAAATGCAATACATGCTCACTCATGCATAAAAAACTGATTGCATAAACCATGTAATTCACTCCACAAACCCACATCCATCGCGATTTATCATAAACCTATCATTCCATCTGCAATTCGTAAGCTATATGGAACTTCTCACTTCATACAAAGGGGACAGGCAATTCCTGCGCAACTCGATTTTCATTCCTTTTACAAAAGTGGGCAGTGTTCACCCAAGCATGAATTATTTTCGGACTTTTGGGTGTCACATGAAAGAAGAGACCTTGAGTTATCCGTATATATGAACGTTTCTAAAAAGTTTCTAATATCTTTTTATTTGGGGGCCCTTTCAATAGTGTAAACTTTTGGGGGACGCTCGGTATAATAGAAATACGAAGAACGGAAATAGACCACCTCGCTGCCCGATGTGGATTATAGCAAAGATTATGGATAGTGACGGTTGCACTCCCCGCCCCCCCCCCCCCCCCCGTCACCGCCATATGTTTACTACGTATGATACCTAAGAGAATAATAGTACAGAATTATAGCTTATAAGGTATTTTATATCACATTGTTTGCAACAATTACGATGGAAGGAACACGTTTTCTGCTACAGGGGAATACGAGAACATGCTTACATGTAATATGCCACAGGACTAGATGAAAAACTTATTTTCGTGATCCGAAGTGGAAATTTATGGCATCGTGTAAAGGCACCACTGATAAATCACCACTGTACTTATTAGATTTTTGATGCTCTAAAACATATGGCACATGTTAATCATTAGCTAGCTTCATATTACTCAACTCTTTTGGATAAGCATATTTTGATCGTTTGATATACCATGTATATACCATGTGCATGAGAAGCTTTTGATGGCTTAGCCGTATGAGCAGTTAGAATAACTGTTAATTTTGTTCAGAGTAAACACCATATCAGAGATCTCGAAAATTTAAACATGAAAACCAACTGTGACGAAAACACAATAGCTATGAAAAAATGTGGGCCTAGGTCGAGATTTATAACGAAGTATCTATTTCTATCTCGAACATATTCGAAACATAATGAGCATGACGTCCCCCCCCCAAAAAAAAATAATAATGATAATAATGATAATAATGATGATGATGATAATAATAATAATAATGATAATAATAATAATAATAATAATAATGATAATAATAATAATAATGATAATAATAATAATGATAATAATAATAATAATAATAATAATGATAATAATAATAATAATAATGATAATAATAATAATAATAATAATAATAATGATAATAATAATAATGATAATAATAATAATAATGATAATAATAATAATGATAATAATAATAATAATAATAATGATAATAATAATGATAATAATAATAATAATATACTAGTAATGATGATAATCATCATCATCATCGTCATCATCATGAAAACTATTATAGTTTTGATGATGATGATGATGATGATGATGATGATGAGGACGATGATGATGATTATCATCATTATTCCATAATTATTATCATTATTAACAAGAATATCCTTGAAGTCGTGACGTTAAATTATACACAATCCACTATGTTCCATTTCAGTTTGATAATGATATCACGAAAGATTAGGGGCCCTTCTTTCGCACTGAATTCATGTCTTATTTACAGTGAATTTCGTTTTTGTGGAAGCACCAGGAAAGTACCAGGAAAAAATGAACAAATTAACATTCGAACAATACGGTAATGATGAATAGTTTTGTCGACAGTTCATACCGCTCATGCAGTGTCATATCGCCGAGTGTTAACACTATTCTTCAGATTTACATAGAATGGATCGCATATTATAGCTTAAGCATATAACAGAAAATGGTATTGATTATTATATCAGTAATTGTGTCGACAGAATTCAAGAAAATTTACGTTAACGTATGATATTGAAGGAATCTTCTGTTAGCTTTTCGTATTTTTATTTATTTTTTTAATTTTTTAATTTTATTTTTTTAATTTTTTTTTATTTTTTTTTGGGGGGGGGGGGGCAATAGTTGATGTAGCTTTTCAGAAGCTAAAAAACCAAAAAACACATGATGTTAATGGATGGGGCAAATTTGCGTTAATGGCGTTTCGGTGTTTAGGAACTGAAATGTACCCTAAGTCTAGAAAACAGAATTGCAAGTTGTGCTTGACTCAGACAAAGACATCTCAAATTGTGTTTGTGCATGTGTGTGCGAGAGGGTGTATGTGTGTGTTTGTGTGTGGGAGTGAGTTACATTGCACCATTCCTTTGTTTTTCCATTGTTTTATTTTCCCTTGGTCTGTGTTTACGCCATAGTTTCGATACTCCACCTGTAATTAATTAAGTCATAAATTTTGCAGTTTTCCAACATGAAGGTCTTTCCGATGTACAAACAATAGCATCTTCCTTCTTCAAACATCCAATCCAAAATTAGAACCTTTCACAGTAGAAATATGTTCATGGCATGCAAAGGGACGAATAAGTTCTGTATACTTGAAACCAATTGAACACCACTTGAAATTCAGTGGGTGTTCATTTGGTTTCAATTGGTATTTCGATCGTCCTGGGTAACCGTGAGAAAATGATACTCCGAGATCCTTCGAGAGCTATACACTGAAAGCAAGTGGGTAAAACAAAATCAAACATGCTATGAGGAAAGGGTTGGGGTCAAACGTGAGCGTTCAAATAGTAAAGCATCTCAATAAATTTTCATCATTCTAGTTCCAGAAAGTATTGAATGGGTGGCAGGGACTCCCTTCCACTGCCTTTAGACGCCAGTGGCTGCAAGAGATAAAAGGGCAAAAGGTATGTGAGCTCATGCCTTTCTCACTACATTAGACATACACTGCTAGAACAGTTGTTTAAAATATGAACCTACCAACAATTAAGAAAATCCCCATATGTTTTACACACTGTTTTTAAACACCAGTTGGTAGGTTCATATTTCAAACAACCCATTGATTTTTAAACAACTGTTCTAACAGTGTGTAGATATCAAGAAGTTATGACATTTGAGGCGAAGGGTGGATGTTTTAACAAGAAGAATTACAGTTCCCTGTTTTTACTAACCTGTAACCATTTCAGTTATATCTGTGAAGTCGGCTGTCGTCATATTCGCTGCCGTAATGATAAAGGCCTTCGACATCACGATAGCAATGACGAGCATAGCGCACGATGAAACATTCTTCCCCATGTCCGCCACCATTGTATTCTCCTGTATTTGTAAAATACCCAACTTCCTTTGCGTAATTGACTTTGATAAGTTACTGCTTGTTTAGCTACCTCAAAACGTTCCGTTGTCCAGTCAACTATTCCGATGTTTCAAAATTGATTTCAGAATTTCTAGAACAATTTCAGATAAAACAAACAGAAGCGGCTGCGAACAAACCACCGGTTGGGTTCCTCTCGATTAACTGATGCAATGTATCAAACCGATGGAAATGTCGTGTTTTCACATGAAATATCCCAGTATTGGTGAGAAGTAGCTGGAAAACAATGAATTTTGTTCGATCTCAGAAGAAACACAACCTACGATGGAGTAAAACCGTTTTAATGGTGCGCAAAATATGACTTTAATCTGCAAAAACTATCCACAGCTGCCGTAACAATTTATAGCAAGATGTGCATGTGATTGACTTTCAGGTAGATGCTCATATATATCCTTGCAGTGTACGGTAGTCTTTGGTAGCCGGTAAACCGCACGCGATATGGGACGGAAGAAATAATGCCAATAATAAGGATTCGTCTGTGTTGGTGCCTGCCTGCCAATACAACAGATATATGATCCTCTTGATGGAGCATGCGTGTTGATTTTACAACGACCCACATATGACGAAACTTTTATTTTTGAAGTTGAAAGGGGGCAAACTACAGCGTTTACTGATACATGTACATTTACACACCCTTTGCGTCAATAAAGATGTTCGTCAATAACTCGTCTGGGTTAAGAGGTGTATAGTTCGCAAGAATCTTCAGTCTGATTGAAGGAGGCGGACTTAATCAGAAGAAGAAGAAGAGGAAGAAGAAGAAGAAGAAGAAGAAGAAGAAGAAGAAGAAGAAGAAGAAGAAGAAGAAGAAGAAGAAGAAGAAGAAGAAGAAGAAGAAGAAGAAGAAGAAGAAGAAGAAGAAGAGACATCTACCGTTTATGGATGGTGTGGGTTCAGGCACTGGGGGAGGGGTACGAGTGTGATGAGGGAGTGCAGGGGGGGGGGGACCAGCAGACGTATATCAGGTGAAAGAAATGCGATACATTGCATGGCCATCGAGTGAAGGGGGGGGGATGTGGAGTGGGTCGTATATTTGTATTTTCATCTCTGCTTCCTTTAAAAATTATATCGTCACTTTTCTCCTTCACCTTTTTGCACCCCTTTCCCCCACCTTCTTTCTCTCTTTCTCTTCGTTCAGTGGAGGGAGGGAGTGAAGGTTTGCTTCGTATTGTTCGTAATCTTGTAACTTTACCATTTTGAGCAGATATCAAGTGCACAACAACGGTAGACGGGATTTTAATTACTGTTATCGACGCGTGCGTTTTTAAGGACAAACTCTTGTGAATCCATTCCAAAGAGGTCGTTGATTGTTGGAAAAGGGATTGTTATCATTGTCCCTGCATGGTTGCAAGCAACCCGAGAGACTGCTTCCATACTAGAGGTCGGAGCTCGGGTCAAAATGATTTAGATAAATCTCTCCGTTTCGAGCGAGGGTGGCGGGGCAGGTTCTAGCTCTCATCGGGGTCACGCCCCCTTCTCATTCCTATAGATCTCTAAACGTCGCAATGAATGAGTAGAACTGAACGTGTCATGTTCAGGCCGGGTGTCCAGGACAAACTTTTTGATGGAAGTCGCTGACACTTTTCAAAGGTTTCAAAGTTATCAACATAATTTGTATACAATCAACGCTAAAAGAAATGATTTCTACTAAAGGCATGCAATATCAATTATTGACTGAGTTTAACAAAAAATATCAGCTCAGAACCACAATGTATTGTTCTAACTTATGATGCATAGTCATATAGTCTGTGCCTAAGAGGGCTTATAATTTGTAATCAAACTATTTTTTAAAAAGGAAAATCGTGAAATTATGAATGTTTTCAGTGACATAATGCATTCAGTGCAAACGATTTGCATAATAGTAATACGGTTGCGACTACACGTGGCTGAAGAACCTATGACGTCACTATAATAGTTAAAAGCGGATATTTTCTGCAGCAGTAGGCCTCTGGAAGAAGTGCTAACAACTTTGTTCACACACTGCACTCTAAATTTGTAACGTTAAAATGTGTTAATGAGCTTGGACCTATTTCTGGTATAGAATAATTATCTTAGCTGCACCTGTCTGGGAATTCCACGTTGAACAGGTGTCTGCCAAAGAGACAATATGACGCGAAAGATCATGACAATAGCATATTTCCCCCTTTTCCAAATTTTAATCAAGGTCTACAATACCATGAGGAAATGATTTATGAAATGATGTGAAAGCAAAAGCACGATAATCATTTTTTTAATAGACAAGATAATGTGCACGCAGGTCGTGTATAAATTGCAGGTAGTTAAATGCTCTGCTGAATACATGTTTCACTTTTCATCCCATCACCGGTTTCATATTATTATGAAGGTAAAGTTTGTTATCTTTTTTCCCCCAAAACATGATACTTCTGTGTTTTCTTTATCAAATATTTTAAATCATGTAAAGGGAGTACTATGAATAACATGAATATATAACTTGATAACAAACCTCTTTGATATGGCATATTATATACTTCAATGTGAAAGTAACTCGGGGAGATTAAAAGCTTTTCATGAAATGATAAACTTCAAACATTTGAACAATTTGTAGAACACTAAATCTCATTTTAGAATCATTATCTTCTGTGACATTAAAAAAATGCTTTAGTCACCGCAATCCACCCCTGGAAAGAATTCTTGAGAAATTTGCATAAAACAAGAGATTGAAAGTGACCTTTTCCTACGTGATACTGCACCGGTTTAAATCCCTTTTGAGGAGTGGGGGCGGGGGGGGATGATCACCTTTTTTGCCGATTTTTTCCCGTGAACTTACACTTAAGTATACGTACACACATCCTCATTCACCCACGCAACCCCCCCCCCACACACACACATATGATATTATCATTTTGCGAGCGAGCGAAAAATATCCGCTAAGAGTATTTCAAATAAAAAATCCACGATATAACCGTCATTTATAACATTTTTATTTTTAAAAATGTCACCAGCTGATTAATTATAATATTATTTTTTTCTTAAAATGAGGGAGATATTTGTACACGCCACCCCTCCCCCTTCGAAAAAGTGGGGGGATATATTCCCCCATCCCCCCTGGATTTACGCCAAATACCATTTGCCGTGATGAATTAAACACCTTCAAGAAGTATGACCTGAAAGGGGGGATAAGCCACAGTCTGCATCTTCGCCAGGAAAAGGAGACTGACGGAGAAAAAAAAAATCAGTTAAAGCTACATTGAAATTTCTTGGTGCTATGTGTGTTTTCCGTATTGACCATGTAAAATTTATCATCATTCAAATGTAGCTTTAACTGATTTTTTTTTCTCCGACAACATTTTTCACTCGCGCAAAAGTTGAGCACGTTTGTTGACCTTTGCGCTAATGTATAACCAATAGAACGCTTTCGAAGTAGAAGGGGAGTCAGCGAACATCTCAGAGCCTATTTACTGTGACTATTATCCCTTTAAAGGTAGAGTCCGAAAATTCTTCTAAGGTGTGTGCGATGTTTTGCTGCAACATCAATATTCAGAGTTCAATATGGATAGCACGAAGTACCGAAATGTCACAATGGAAAGACACTCAAGAGTGTCTTTGTTCAAAGCCACGTTTGCTATTACAGTTATCACTACATAGAACGCTATATTGTACGATATTCTCAACTTCATGATTCAACTCGGGAATTAAACTAGATTAGTAGTTTTAAACTACTGCCATGGCATCAGCCGTAGACATACATGTATTTTACAGACATTTCAAACTCATACACGCGAAGTGGTTTAGTATTTAACCATAACGCCATATGTAACTATATTTTTTTCAGTATCATAAATTCGTATAACAGAGTGTAAATACTTGTAATTTGACGCCACTGTTAATTTATCATTAACAATTTAAAGGCTGAGTAAACAGCGCTGGCATTCACAAGCTCTCTAGACTGTAAGAAGGGGGTTCTCTGTCTCTGCTAAGTACCCTTAAATAATGGAATCGGTGTAGGGTTCCGTCAATGAGTAATCTGGGTGTATTTTGTTTTGAGACACAATTCCAATGATTGTCCACAGTCCAAAGATCGTTTAATATCAGTCGCAGTTAAAGATAAAGAGAACAATGGATCTGTTTCCGAAAGACTAGTGTTGGTGGTAATAGTATAGGCCTATATACGTGTTGCATCTTTTTGAATGAAAAGCAAAAGTATAAACCTTAACAGATACGGAAGTAATCTAATGTATACAACAGACAGATAATGGATTGAAGGGGCAGAGCGTGGCTCATTTTAGAATGCTCTGCCCCCGCCCCCCCCCCCCCAATCCTCTGCCATATCTCACGGTTCTGGGCCCACGTATGCATGCATATAGATGTATAGTGAGTTTCTTCTTCTTCTTCTTCTTCTTCTTCTTCTTCTTCTTTCTTTCTTTCTTTCTTTTTTATGTTTTATTTTTTTTGTTCTGAGTGAGTATATCTTCTCTTTTACTTTTTAAGTCTCCATTTCTGAGGAATCGAAAGACGAGATCTCAAACTACTCGAGTTTCCTGCGTCATCTTTATTAGTTTGAATTCATCCTACGTGTACGGACAGCTATGTACAGTGACTAGTATAGAGTAATATTTATTTTCGGAAAACATAAACTTAAGGGAAATTCCTGAAAATTATTGAGGAAACGACGATTTCCTATATCCCACTAGGAAAATCTGATTTGGGGGATATTTCTCTTTATGATTTCCTAATTTTATATCAGAAAATCGTGGTTTTCTCAGTAATTTTCAGGATTTTCCTATTAAGTTTACTTTTCCGAAATAAATATTAATAATTAATAATTTAGGAAACCAGGGCGAATGGTAAAAGTAAATTCAACATAATAATATTATGATATATAATGATCAACATGTGTATGATATTTGTTTTGTTTTTTGTTTTTTGTTTTTTGTTTTGTTTTTATTTTTATTTTTTATTTTTTTTGGGGGGGTCACGAAATATTAATTCAATATGTATTTTTGCCCAAATGTATCGATTTTCCTTAAGTCTCCAAACTGAAGAAAACCCCCTCCCCCCCCCCCCCCCCCCGGCCCCTCCCCCGCCCCCTTACTGGATCCGCCACTCCCGGGGAGCTATGGAATACGGATTTAGCAGATTAGGGCTTACATCTGTCCATATTAAACACTCTAAAAATGGCCAATATCTGTTCACTACATAGGAGATAAAGGTGAGGGAAAGTTAGTAACTCATGTTATTCTCATTAAATCCATGACCTGACAAACTTTGGGGTTTCAGAGTTCACTTCGTCTGGCCTTTATACTCCCACGCACGGTATTATATGTATTCGGTATAATTTCGCCTATGAAATCCAGCCTATATTTGCTTTCAAAACATCTAGTCCTTGCAAGATATTAACCAACACCAGCTCACTTTATTCCTTACATAATAGTTCAGTGTTATCTTAGGTTGCATATTAAAGTTCTTTTGATGACATGAACGAAAGTGTGTTAAGTTTACGTGCATGATTTGTAAACTGAGACACCCTTCCTTTGTTTATAATATAATAATAATAATAATGATGATGATGATGATGATAATCTTGTTTACCTAGGGAAGCCTCATCAGGTTCAGTGCTGTTCTTCCTGAGGGCCCTGAAAATTATTATTACCGCAGCCATTGCTAGGTCTCCATTAACACCTGAGTAGAGTGGGACAATAGTTAGGTAAAAGATCTTGCCCAAGGATGTACGCACCCAGCGAGGATCGAACCCAGGACCTCTCATATAAGAGTCAAGAGCCTTCACCGATAGACCACAGTACTCCCACAAGAAGAAATACAAACATACATGTATATTCAGATGGAAATGAGAATGAAAATAATTCTGAATAGTGACGCAAGTCAAAAAGATGGGGATTTCTTCTTCTTTATCAATGTTACAAGCCTACGATGTTCATGGCAATTCGGAGACCATGATACAGGCACACAAAAACATGAATTTTAAAGAATTTAGAAAGCCAGGACATTCTGTTTATAATGCGAACACAAAGACTTGCCCGATTTATACTACGGAACAATTGTACGTTTCGTCATCACTTGAAGTGTGTCTCCTCGAAACTTTAGCCAACGAGAGCCAAGAGCGTATGGATTTTGTCAGGCGATACATTACGGAGTTAAACGAGGCAGAAGACCATCGTAAGGTTATGATAACGAAGGATTATGTTTCGTGATAAAGGGACATACTAGAGAGCATCTGTTTGCAATTTTAACATCAACCTCATTATGACGTGACCATGTGTTCACTTGTTCTTTTCACGATCTTCTACCTCTCCATTACCCTCTATCTCTCCATCATTCTGCGGTCCTCTACGTCGCTCTCTCTTTCACTTATACCAGGGGCGTAGATAGTGGGGGGGGGGGGGGGGGGGGGGGGGGGGTGGGGATGCATCCCCCCAGTTTTGAAGGGGATGTATATACGTGTATAAATAAATATGTATCAATGGGGGAAACCATCTCCCCCCCCCCCCCCCGGTATGAGGACCAGTCTACGCTGACTTATACCAGTGTCCTCTTTCTATGCACATCACTGTCCATCTCCCTTCTCCCTCTCGTTTACCAAACCATCGTTCAATACTCAGCTCCAATCTCCCTTCTTGTCCCATTTTCCATATCACATTCTCTGTCATCCCCCTTCTCCATCCTCATTCTCTCTCTCTCTCTCTCTCCTGTACATAACTATTTCCCTTCTCAAGTTCCTCTCATATAATCAGCTCCACTATATGTTCTTGCCTCATTTTCCAAAATTAAATTCCGTATCATCCCCTCCTCTCTCTCTCTCTCTCTCTCTCTCTCTCTCTCTCTCTCTCTCTCTCTCTCTCCATGTACATAATTATCTCCCTTCTTCCTCTTGTATATTTCCATAATGAACTCCACTATCCTTTCTCTCCCATTTTCCCAATATCAAATTCTCCATCATCCCCTTTCTCCTTCACATCTCTCTTTCTCTCTCTCTCCATTTTTTCTTTACTAGAGTTTATACATAATATACCAGTGACACAATAAAAACAATTTTCGAAAAATCAACTTAAGGCAACTTCAATAGCCCTGTATATCACCTTTAGAAATGTGCGGACTTTACAATAGGCTTTCGAAATTGCACTTGGGTTGATTTTCTGAAAGTAGCTTTTATTTGTGTCCAAGGCCCGTTGCATAAAAATTACTATAATAGTAACTTTGCTATAATAGTAACTCTTCATGGAATACTGGATTTTGATTGGCTGTTGAGCATGGCATGTTGCTCCACAGCCAATCAAAATCCAGTATTCCATGAAGAGTTACTATTATAGCAAAGTTACTATTATAGAAAGTTTTATGCAATGGGCCCCACTACAGGTTTTACACCCAATCTTTACAATAACACCAATAGCAGAGACTATACAGATACAGTCACAAACTTTCATGATGATGGACTTTTTTTTATTTACCAGGTTATGTGCAACCATCGATTGTCCTTGTTTTTCAAATGTTTGTTACATTCCTTAAAAACACCACTATGGCACTTGTGACAGTTAACAAACATACTCACTGAATGAATTTAATTGTGATATCAGTTTCCATAATGTTTACCCCAATTAATGCCACTGACGTGAATATCAGTTGAACAGAATCCTAAATCACAAGTTGGTAAGAGACATGGACAAAGAGGAAACAACACTGGTACCTATGTATACAAAATATCTCAACAATAACTTCATGGTTGAACGGTTTCATATTTTTAAACTATACTGTTATTGTCATTTTGTATTGCTACAATCTTCATACAGGTATATTTGTGTAGTAGCGTCTTCATTAACCTTCACTACAATCTCCAACAATGATTTACAAGTGACCTATTAAAATCTATATATGCACACCTTTATAATACTATATGCCATGTTTCCCACTGCTTTGTGCCCTTTATAAATTTCAACATAATAAAATGATGAGATAAAGATGTCCTTTATACATAATATCTCTCATAAGATTGTTTATATGGCATGGTAGTTATTAGATTCATTTTCAGAATAAATAGCAGTTTTGATTCAGATAATAGCTGGAGCCAGCTGATCATTACCCAACTAATCTCATAGAGATGTTGATAGAAACTAGTTTCATATTAATTCATTTATTGTATTCCCTGCAGGACAAAAGTTTCCAAATAATGCTATATGTTTTCGTCTCTCTCTCTCTCTCTCTCTCTGAATTACAATTTGAAAGGAGCATTCCCACAGAATTCATCTTTGTAACTATCACAAATGCTTGGAGAGATGAAGAAATTCAAGGTACACAGTCAAAGATACAGAGCCACGTCCCCACTGGTGCAAACTTTGCCGTTTTAGCAACATGCGGTGTACAAATTACTTGCTGTTTTTTTGCTTAGAGGAAAAACAGCAGCTAGCTTCATGTTTGAAGACGGTGATTCTTTTGCTTGTACTACAATCTGTTGTTCTTTGTAATCAAATACAAGGCAAACGCCAAGCGTTGTCTCGCCTGCATATTGCAGTCATGAAGAGACTGCATGTCAAAACTATGCTATATGACTTCTGAGGCTGTCAGCAGTTTAGGGGGTGAATTGTGGTTCTGACAGTTTACATATGCAATAATGGTATAGGCCTACTTTATCCCTAGGAAATCAGATAACACTAAGAATGCTGTTAATACTATGAAGCTATAATTATTTCCATGCAAGTAAGGAAATGAATGTTAGTGAAAAAGAATGTAACTGATAATAATGTGAGTAAAATTGTAAAATTAAATTAATTATTAAGGTGTTATGGCAAACTTATTGTTTGAAAAATGGTATGAATTTGGGGATTCCACGTCAAAGCTATAGAAAGTTATTAGGTGTACAACACAGCACAGTGCCAGTTATGAAAAGTTCATTGACCTTTGACCTTTGACCTTAATCAAATTCAACTCACATTCGAACTTGACCTGCACCTTCAAGAGATGGACCTCTCATATGAATTTGGCAATCCTACCTCGAAGGTATAGAAAGTTATTGTGTGTACAACATAGCACAGTGCCAGTCATGGAAAGTTCATTGACCTTTGACCTCTGACCTTATTCAAATTCAACTCATACTCAAACTTGACCTGTGCCTTCAAGAGATGTACCTCTGGTATAAATTTGGTGATCCCACCTCGAAGCTATAGAAAGTTATTGTGTGTACAACACAGCACAGTGCCAGTCATGGAAAGTTCATTGACCTTTGACCTTTGACCTTAATCAAATTCAACTCACATTCGAACTTGACCTGGACCTTCAAGAGATGGACCTCTTGTATGAATTTGGCAATCCTACCTCGAAGGTATAAAAAGTTATTGTGTGTACAATATAGCACAGTGCCAGTCATGGAAAGTTCATTGACCTTTGACCTTTGACCTTATTCAAATTCGACTCATATTCGAACTTGACCTGCGCCTTCAAGAGATGGACCTCTCATATGAATTTGGCAATCCTACCTCGAAGGTATAGAAAGTTATTGTGTGTACAACATAGCACAGTGCCAGTCATGGAAAGTTCATTGACCTTTGACCTCTGACCTTATTCAAATTCAACTCATACTCAAACTTGACCTGTGCCTTCAAGAGATGTACCTCTGGTATAAATTTGGTGATCCCACCTCGAAGCTATAGAAAGTTATTGTGTGTACAACACAGCACAGTGCCAGTCATGGAAAGTTCATTGACCTTTGACCTTTGACCTTAATCAAATTCAACTCACATTCGAACTTGACCTGGACCTTCAAGAGATGGACCTCTTGTATGAATTTGGCAATCCTACCTCGAAGGTATAAAAAGTTATTGTGTGTACAATATAGCACAGTGCCAGTCATGGAAAGTTCATTGACCTTTGACCTTTGACCTTATTCAAATTCGACTCATATTCGAACTTGACCTGCGCCTTCAAGAGATGGACCTCTGGTATGAATTTGGTGATCCCACCTTAAAGCTATAGAAAGTTATTGGGTGTACAACACAATTGTTGACGACGACGCCGCCGACGACGCCGACGCCGACGACGCCGACGCCGACGACGCCGACGACGCCGACACCGGAAATAGTGATACCTATGTCTCGCTCCGCTACGCAGGCGAGACAAAAACAGGGGTTGTGCACCAAATAAATCAGCTGGACAAGCCAGTGGGAACAGAGAGAGAGAGAGAGAGTGTGTGTGATTTAAAAGGCAGAACAGAATATTGAGTACAGAGTAAAATTCTACAAATGACTGAATTGCATAATCATGATTCATATATAAATTTGATAGCTACTATCTTCCAAGGTATGCAGTGAAAATATAAATCTATTAATTTCTCTTTAAAACTGATTTGCAAACTTCAATGGTCTCATGATATTTATCTATAATATATTTGATAAAAAATGGCACAATAAATACAAAAGTGATAAAGCACTTGATCTGAAGGTTTGATATGAAAGACCCCATATAATATATATTATTAAGTATCTCTAAGCCATAGACAAGGTAGTTTTTTTAATATTATAAGATCTTCTAACAACAAAAAATTCACCATAACAGACTTTGAAACACAAAACCCAAATGGAACGAAGATGTGTTTGTAAATTCTGCCATATGCTACATGTTATTCTGTCCTTAATTCCATATTTCTAGTCAGAACCTGTTAACTCGGTTGCCATGAAAATACATTCAATGAAATCAATATGACATAATAAGCAAAGAAAAAGGAAATATGAAAACACAAAACTGAAATATACACAGCACAGTCACACTTTCAGATACAAAACTAAATAAAAATATTGCCTGCATCTACACATACTATCTATGTTGGCAGGGTTTGTAAACTACAAGCAAACTATATGACTTTAGGCGACTATATAAT
>CM057153.1:10060844-10200844 GCA_029962745.1 Echinometra lucunter
AATTTCAGATAAAACAAACAGAAGCGGCTGCGAACAAACCACCGGTTGGGTTCCTCTCGATTAACTGATGCAATGTATCAAACCGATGGAAATGTCGTGTTTTCGTATGAAATATCCCAGTATTGATGAGACAGTAGCTGGAAAACAGTGAATTTTGTTCGATCTCAGAAGAAACACAACCTACGATGGAGTAAAACCGTTTTAATGGTGCGCAAAATATGACTTTAATCTGCAAAAACTATCCACAGCTGCTGTAAAAATTTATAGCAAGATGTGATGTGATTGACTTTCAGGTAGATGCTCCTATATATCCTTGCAGTGTACGGTAGTCTTTGCTAGCCGGGAAACCGCACGCGATATGGGACGGAAGAAATAATGCCAATAATAAGGATTCGTCTGTGTTGGTGCCTGCCTGCCAATACAACAGATATATGATCCTCTTGATGGAGCATGCGTGTTGATTTTACGACGACCCACATATGACGAAACTTTTATTTTTGAAGTTGAAAGGGGGCAAACTACAGCGTTTACTGATACATGTACATTTACACACCCTTTGCGTCAATAAAGATGTTCGTCAATAACTCGTCTGGGTTAAGAGGTGTATAGTTCGCAAGAATCTTCAGTCTGATTGAAGGAGGCGGACTTAATCAGAAGAAGAAGAAGAAGAAGAAGAAGAAGAAGAAGAAGAAGAAGAAGAAGAAGAAGAAGAAGAAGAAGAAGAAGAAGAAGAAGAAGAAGAAGAAGAAGAAGAGACATCTACCGTTTGTGGATGGTGTGGGTTCAGGCATTGGGGGAGAGGTACGAGTGTGATGAGGGAGTGCAGGGGGGGGGGGACCAGCAGACGTATATCAGGTGAATGAAATGCGATACATTGCATGGCCATCGAGTGAAGGGGGGGGGGCGTGGAGTGGGTCGTATCATCTCTGCTTCCTTTAAAAATTATATCGTCACTTTTCTCCTTCACCTTTTTGCACCCCTTTCCCCCACCTTCTTTCTCTCTTTCTCTTCGTTCAGTGGAGGGAGGGAGTGAAGGTTTGCTTCGTATTGTTCGTAATCTTGTAACTTTACCATTTTGAGCAGATATCAAGTGCACAACAACGGTAGACGGGATTTTAATTACTGTTATCGACGCGTGCGTTTTTAAGGACAAACTCTTGTGAATCCATTCCAAAGAGGTCGTTGATTGTTGGAACAGGGATTGTTATTATTGTCCCTGCGTGGTTGCAAGCAACCCGAGAGACTGCTTCCATATTAGAGGTCGGAGCTCAGGTCAAAATGATTTAGATAAATCTCTCCGTTTCGAGCGAGGGTGGCGGGGCAGGTTCTAGCTCTCATCGGGGTCACGCCCCCTTCTCATTCCCTACATCTCTAAACGTCGCAATGAATGAGTAGAACTGAACGTGTCATGTTCAGGCCGGGTGTTCAGGACAAACTTTTTGATGGAAGTCACTGACACTTTTCAAAGTTTTCAAAGTTATCAACATAATTTGTACAATCAACGCTAAAAGAAATGATTTCTACTAAAGGCATGCAATATCAATTATTGACTGAGTTTAACAAAAAATATCAGCTCAGAACCACAATGTATTGTTCTAACTTATGATGCATAGTCATATAGTCTGTGCCTAAGAGGGCTTATAATTTGTAATCAAACTATTTTTTAAAAAGGAAAATCGTGAAATTATGAATGTTTTCAGTGACATAATGCATTCAGTGCAAACGATTTGCATAATAGTAATACGGTTGCGACTACACGTGGCTGAAGAACCTATGACGTCACTATAATAGTTAAAAGCGGATATTTTCTGCAGCAGTAGACCTCTAGAAGAAGTGCTAACAACTTTGTTCACACACTGCACTCTAAATTTGTAACGTTATAATGTGTTAATGAGCTTGGACCTATTTCTGGTATAGAATAATTATCTTAGCTGCACCTGTCTGGGAATTCCACGTTGAACAGGTGTCTGCCAAAGAGACAATATGACGCGAAAGATCATGACAATAGCATATTTCCCCCTTTTCCAAATTTTAATCAAGGTCTACAATACCATGAGGAAATGATTTATGAAATGATGTGAAAGCAAAAGCACGATAATCATTTTTTTAATAGACAAGATAATGTGCACGCAGGTCGTGTATAGATTGCAGATAGTTAAATGCTCTGCTGAATACATGTTTCACTTTTCATCCCATCACCGGTTTCATATTATTATGAAGGTAAAGTTTGTTATCTTTTTTCCCCCAAAACATGATACTTCTGTGTTTTCTTATCAAATATTTTAAATCATGTAAAGGGAGTACTATGAATAACATGAATATATAACTTGATAACAAACCTCTTTGATATGGCATATTATATACTTCAATGTGAAAGTAACTCGGGGAGATTAAAAGCTTTTCATGAAATGATAAACTTCAAACATTTGAACAATTTGTAGAACACTAAATCTCATTTTAGAATCATTATCTTCTGTGACATTAAAAAAATGCTTTAGTCACCGCAATCCACCCCTGGAAAGAATTCTTGAGAAATTTGCATAAAACAAGAGATTGAAAGTGACCTTTTCCTACGTGATACTGCACCGGTTTAAATCCCTTTTGAGGAGTGGGGGCGGGGGGGGGGGGGATGATCACCTTTTTTGCCGATTTTTTCCCGTGAACTTACACTTAAGTATACGTACACACATCCTCATTCACCCACGCAAACCCCCCCCCACACACACATATGATATTATCATTTTGCGAGCGAGCGAAAAATATCCGCTAAGAGTATTTCAAATAAAAAATCCACGATATAACCGTCATTTATGACATTTTTATTTTAAAAAATGTCACCAGCTGATTAATTATAATATTTTTTTTTTCTTAAAATGAGGGAGATATTTGTACACGCCACCCCTCCCCCTTCGAAAAAGTGGGGGGGGGGGATATATTCCCCCATCCCCCCTGGATTTACGCCAAATACCATTTGCCGTGATGAATTAAACACCTTCAAGAAGTATGACCTGAAAGGGGGGATAAGCCACAGTCTGCATCTTCGCCAGGAAAAGGAGACTGACGGAGAAAAAAAAAATCAGTTAAAGCTACATTGAAATTTCTTGGTGCTGAGTGTGTTTTCCGTATTGACCATGTAAAATTTATCATCATTCAAATGTAGCTTTAACTGATTTTTTTTTCTCCGACAACATTTTTCACTCGCGCAAAAGTTGAGCACGTTTGTTGACCTTTGCGCTAATGTATAACCAATAGAACGCTTTCGAAGTAGAAGGGGAGTCAGCGAACATCTCAGAGCCTATTTACTGTGACTATTATCCCTTTAAAGGTAGAGTCCGAAAATTCTTCTAAGGTGTGTACGATGTTTTGCCGCAACATTAATATTCAGAGTTCAATATGGATAGCACAAAGTACCGAAATGTCACAATGGAAAGACACTGTTGTATATGTTTGAGGAACAAAGCCAAGTTTGCTATTACAGTTATCACTACATAGAACGCTATATCTGTACGGTATTCTCAACTTTATGATTTAACTCGGGAATTAAACTAGATTAGTAGTTTTAAACTACTGCCATGGCATCAGCCGTAGACATACATGTATTTTACAGACATTTCAAGCTCATACACGCGAAGTGGTTTAGTATTTAACCATAACGCCATATGTAACTATATTTTTTTCAGTATCATAAATTCGTATAATAGAGTGTAAATACTTGTAATTTGACGCCACTGTTAATTTATCATTAACAATTTAAAGGCTGAGTAAACAGCGCTGGCATTCACAAGCTCTCTAGACTGTAAGAAGGGGGTTCTCTGTCTCTGCTAAGTACCCTTAAATAATGGAATCGGTGTAGAGTTCCGTCAATGAGTAATCTGGGTGTATTTTGTTTTGAGACACAATTCCAATGATTGTCCACAGTCCAAAGATCGTTTAATATCAGTCGCAGTTAAAGATAAAGAGAACAATGGATCTGTTTCCGAAAGACTGATGTTGGTGGTAATAGTATAGGCCTATATACGTGTTGCATCTTTTTGAATGAAAAGCAAAAGTATAAACCTTAACAGATACGGAAGTAATCTAATGTATACAACAGACAGATAACTGATTGAAAGGGCAGAGCGTGGCTCATGTTAGAATGCTCTGGCCCCGCCCCCCCCCCCCCCCAATCCTCTGCCACATCTCACGGTTCTGGGCCTACGTATGCATGCATATGTATAGTAAGTTTTCTTCTTCTTCTTCTTCTTCTTCTTCTTCTTCTTCTTCTTCTTCTTCTTCTTCTTCTTCTTCTTCTTCTTCTTTCTTCTTCTTCTTCTTCTTCTTCTTCTTCTTCTTCTTTCTTTCTTTCTTTTTTATTTTTTATTTTTTGTTCTGAGTGAGTGTATCTTCTCTTTTACTTTTTAAGAATCCATTTCTGAGGAATCGAAAGACGAGATTTCAAACTACCCGAGTTTCCTGCGTCATCTTTCGTTTGAATTCATCCTACATGTAGGGACAGTTATGTACAGTGACTAGTATAGAGTAATATTTATTTTCGGAAAACATAAACTTAAAGTAAAAATTCCTGAAAATTATTGAGGAAACGACGATTTCCTATATCCCACTAGGAAAATATGATTTGGGGGATATTTCTCTTTATGATTTCCTAATTTTACATCAGAAAATAGTGGTTTTCTCAGTAATTTTCAGGATTTTCCCATTAAGTTTACTTTTCTAAAATAAATATTAATAATTAATAATCTAGCAAACCAGGGCGAATGGTAAAAGTAAATTCAACATAATCATATTATGATATATAATGATCTACATGTGTATGATATTTGTTTTGTTTTTTGTTTTTGTTTTTTTGTTTTTGTTTTTAATTGTTTTTTGGGGGTTTTTTGGGTTTTTTTGGTTTTTATTTTAATTTTATTTATTTATTGATTTTTTTTTTTTTTTTTTTTTTTGGGGGGGGGGGTCATGAAATATTAATTTAATATGTATTTTTGCCCAAATATATCGATTTTCCTTAAGTCTCCAAACTGAAGTAACCCCCCACCCCCACCCCCGGCCCCTCCCCCGCCCCCTTACTGGATCCGTCACTCCCGGGGAGCTATGGAATACGGATTTAGCAGATTAGGGCTTACATCTGTCCATATTAAACACTCTAAAATGGCCAATATCTGTTCACTACATAGGAGATAAAGGTGAGGGAAAGTTAGTAACTCATGTTATTCTCATCAAATCCATGACCTGACAAACTTTGAGGTTTCAGAGTTCACTTCGTCTGGCCCTTATACTCCCACGCACGGTATTATATGTATTCGGTATGATTTCGCCTATGAAATCCAGCCTAGTTTGTTTTCAAAACATCTAGTCCTTGCAAGATATTAACCAACACCAGCTCACTTTATTCCTTACATAATAGTTCAGTGTTATCTTAGGTTGCATATTAAAGTTCTTTTGATGACATGAACGAAAGTGTGTTAAGTTTACGTGCATGATTTGTAAACTGAGACACCCTTCCTTTGTTTATAATATAATGATGATGATGATGATGATGATGATGATGATGATGATGATGATGATGATGATGATGATGATGATGATGATGATAATCTTGTTTACCCAGGGAAGCCTCATCAGCTTCAGTGCTGTTCTTCCTGAGGGCCCTGCAAATTATTATTACCGCAGCCATTGCTAGGTCTCCATTAACACCTGAGTAGAGTGGGACAATAGTTAGGTAAAACATCTTGCCCAAGGATGTGCGCACCCAGCGAGGATCGAACCCAGGACCTCTCGTATAAGAGTCAAGAGCCTTCACCAATAGACCGCAGTACTCCCACAAGAAGAAATACAAACAGACATGTATATTCAGATGGAAATGAGAATGAAGATAATTCTGAATAGTGACGCAAGTCAAAAAGATGGGGATTTCTTCTTCTTCTTTATCAGTATTACAAGCCTACGATGTTCATGGCAATGCGGAGACCATGATACGGGCACACAAAAACATGAATTTTAAAGAATTTAGAAAGCCAGGACATTCTGTTTATAATGCGAACACAAAGACTTGCCCGATTTATATTACGGAACAGTTGTACGTTTCGTCATCACTTGAAGTGTGTCTCCTCGAAACTTTAGCCAACGAGAGTCAAGAGCGTATGGATTTTGTCAGGCGATACATTACGGAGTTAAACGAGGCAGAAGACCATCGTAAGGTTATGCTAATGAAGGATTAAAGTGTTTCGTGATAAAGGAACATACTAGCACTATGAACATGGCAGACAAAGAAAGCGAACAAAATCAACAACTTCTCATTCTACCCTTCACAATGGTTCTGGTAGTCAAAAGAACATCCCTGCACAGCTATTATGTTTAATCATGTAGTTCCAGGTGAATATGCATGTGGCACCTGTTCCACATTATTTCAGACAATAGCAGTGCAGGGATGTTCTTTTGACTACCAGAACCATTGTGAAGGGTAGAATGAGGGGTTGTTTATTTTGTCCGCTTTCTTTGTCTGTCATGTTCATAGTGTAGAGAGCATCTGTTTGCAATTTTAACATCAAAACCTCATTATGTCGTGACCATGTGTTCACAATATTCTTTTCACGATCCATTACCCTCTATCTCTCCATCATTCTGCGATCCTCTACGTCGCTCTCCCTTTCACTTATACCAGGGGCGTAGATAGTGGGGGGGGGGGGGGGGGGGGGGGGGGGGATGGGGATGCACCCCTAGTTTTGAAGGGGATGTATACACGTGTATACATAAATATGTATCAATGGAGGAAACCATCCCCCCCCCCCCCGTATGAGGACCAGTCTACGCTGACTTATACCATTGTCCTCTTTCTATGCACATCACTGTCCATCTCCCTTCTCCCTCTCGTTTACCAAACCATCGTTCAATACTCAGCTCCAATCTCCCTTCTTGTCCCATTTTCCATATCACATTCTCTGTCATCCCCCTTCTCCATCCTCATTCTCTCTCTCTCTCTCTCCTGTACATTACTATTTCCCTTCTCAAGTTCCTCTCATATAATCAGCTCCACTATATGTTCTTGCCTCATTTTCCAAAATCAAATTCCGTATCATCCCCTTCTCTCTCTCTCTCTCTCTCCATGTACATAATTATCTCCCTTCTTCCTCTTGTATATTTCCATAATCAACTCCACTATCCTTTCTCGCCCAATTTTCCCAACGTTAAATTCTCTATCATCCCCTTTCTCCTTCACCTCTCTCTCTCTCTCTCTCTCTCTCTCTCTCTCTCTCTCTCTCTCTCTCTCTCTCTCTCCATTTTTTCTTTACTTTATACATAATATACCAGAGACACAATAAAAACTATCTTCGAAAAATCAACTTAAGGCAACTTCAAGAGCCCTGTATATCATCTTTAGAAATGTGTGGACTTTACAATTTCTTATTATGTAATTTGTATGGGCAGTACAATAGGCTTTCGAAATTGCACTTGGGTTGATTTTTCGAAAGTAGGCCCTAGCTTTTATTTGTGTCCAAGGCCTGTTGCATAAAAATTACTATAATAGTAACACTTCATGGAATACTGGATTTTGATTGGCTGTTGAGCATGGCATGTTGCTCAACAGCCAATCAAAATCCAGTATTCCATGAAGAGTTACTATTATAGCAAAGTTACTATTATAGAAAATTTTATGCAATGGGCCCCACTACAGGTCTTACACCCAATCTTTACAATAACACCAATAGCAGAGACTATACTGATACAGTCACAAACTTTCATGATGATGGACTTTTTTATTTACCAGGTTATGTGCAACCATCGATTGTCCTTGCTTTTCAATTGTTTGTTACATTCCTTAAAAACACCACTATGGCACTTGTGACAGTTAACAAACATACTCACTGAATGAATTTAATTGTGATATCAGTTTCCATAATGCTTACCCCAATTAATGTCATTTATGTGAATATCAGTTGAACAGAATCCTAAATCACAAGTTGGTAAGAGACATGGACAAAGAGGAAACAACACTGGTACCTATGTATACAAAATATCTCAACAATAACTTCATGGTTGAACGGTTTCATATTTTTAAACTATACTGTTATTGTCATTTTGTATTGCTACAATCTTCATACAGGTATATTTGTGTACTAGCGTCTTCATTAACCTTCACTACAATCTCCAACAATGATTTACAAGTGACCTATTAAAATCTATATATGCACACCTTTATAATACTCTATGCCATGTTTCCCACTGCTTTGTGCCCTTTATGAATTTCAACATAATAAAATGATGAGATAAAGATGTCCTTTATACATAATATCTCTCATAAGATTGTTTATATGGCATGGTTGTTATCAGATTCGTTTTCAGAATAAATAGCACAGTTTTGATTCAGATAATAGCTGGAGCCAGCTGATCATTACCCAACTAATCTCATAGAGATGTTGATAGAAACTAGTTTCATATTAATTCATTTATTGTATTCCCTGCAGGACAAAAGTTTCCAAATAATGCTATATGTTTTCGTCTCTCTCTCTCTCTCTCTCTCTCTGAATTACAATTTGAAAGGAGCATTCCCACAGAATTCATCTTTGTAACTACCACAAATGCTTGGAGAGATGAAGAAATTCAAGGTACACAGTCAAAGATACAGAGCCACGTCCCCACTGGTGCAAACTTTGCCGTTTTAGCAACATGCGGTGTACAACCCCTTACAAATTACTTGCTGTTTTTTTGCTTAGAGGAAAAACAGCAGCTAGCTTCATGTTTGAAGACGGTGATTATTTTGCTTGTACTACAATCTGTTGTTCTTTGTAATCAAATAAAACAGGGGTTGTGCACCAAATAAATCAGCTGGACAAGCCAGTGGGAACACACAGAGAGAGAGAGAGAGTGTGTGATTTAAAAGGCAGAACAGAATATTGAGTACAGAGTAAAATTCTACAAATGACTGAATTGCATAATCATGATTCATATATAAATTTGATAGCTACTATCTTCCAAGGTATGCAGTGAAAATATAAATCTATTAATTTCTCTTTAAAATTGATTTGCAAACTTCAATGGTCTCATGATATTTATCTATAATATATTTGATAAAAAATGGCACAATAAATACAAAAGTGATAAAGCACTTGATCTGAAGGTTTGATATGAAAGACCCCATAGAATATATGGTATTAAGTATCTCTAAGCCATAGACAAGGTAGTTTTTTTAATATTATAAGATCTTCTAAGAACAAAAAATTCACCATAACAGACTTTGAAACACAAAACCCAAATGGAACGAAGATGTGTTTGTAAATTCTGCCATATGCTACATGCTATTCTGTCCTTAATTCCATATTTCTAGTTTGAACCTTTTAACTCGGTTGCCATGAAAATACATTCGATGAAATCAATACGACATAATAAGCAAAGAAAAAGGAAATATGAAAACACAAAACTGAAATATACACAGCACAGTCACACTTTCAGATACAAAACTAAATAAAAATATTGCCTGCATCTACACATACTATCTATGTTGGCAGGGTTTGTAAACTACAAGCAAACTATATGACTTTAGGCGACTATATAATTGCTGCAGCACATACACAATATTTCATATCTAACATATATCAGTCACTAATAAGTTTCTGGGTGGTTTATTTTCATGGGTTGATATGAAAGACTGGACATACAAATTATTAAGTACAGGAATTGTTTCTTTCAAATTCTTAGCAGTAAATTCTATCATTTTCAGTGCTACGTTTATGTTGTAGCTATCATTCTCTTATTCCTCTCCTTCTTTGTTTTCTTCTCAGAATCGGTCACATCAGTTTTCATAATTCATTTTAATACATTGGAAGATAAATTTCTAGTTTTTCCACAATCATTTCATGTTAACGAACAACATTTCTTAAGTTGTTGTTTTTTTTTTGTTTTTTTTGTTTTTTTACTGTTCTTTGCATCATCAATAAGATGGTTAGCTTAAGAAACAAATCTCCATTTCTTTACAATTCACACTAAAACAATTTTTTCTGGTCCATTAAATGACATGGTACCACACACTGGCACCTTGGACACATTTTAAACATTTCTGCTGTTTTGAAGATGCATGTAACCTTCTACGCTAGATTTCTATTTTCTACATTGAATAGCTGAAAGCATAACTGAAAGGTGGGCATAAAGGATACAATGATACATACAAACCTCAAATTGTCTAAACTCCACGTAATGGCATTACAGAAACCCTCTAACCTTGAAATTTCATTGCATCTTCCTCCAGGCCCTACTCAACTGGAAGGTGGGATTAGGGATTTGACTCACACTTCATATACGTATATATTAAAGATTTCATCTTGCCTATACGTTTAAGAAAAACATAGCCTACATATACACTTGAATGTTGCAGGGACATTCTTTAATACAAGCCCACTTTCTTTTTCAAATTATCCTGTTTCCACTTAGGAATCGATGCGTATTTCTCGTATGGCATACCAAAGAGTTTTTCGAATTCCTCCTTTGACAGATGTTTCTGTGGTGAGGGAGGGAGAGGAGAAATAGAGAGAGAGAGAGAGAGAGAGAGAGAGAGAGAGAAGAGAAAGAGAGAGAGAGAGAGAGAGAGAGAGAGAGAGAAGGGGGTGAGACGGGGCAAAAATTTACAATGAATTAGTTTTACATTACCCAAACATCTTTACAATTTGGGACAAATTTTCAAAAACTATACAGTGTAGGTGAATTAATTTTTCAAAAAAAGGAAAATAAGTTTCTGTAACTATTTCAAATGTATGATTTTTACATACCTTTACACATGACAACTGTAGTCATACCATAATATAACATCATACATGCAATTTCAGTTTTTATAATTAGTTTGTACAATCTTCAACCGTCATTCGCCAAAAATGCTGAGTGGCAGATTTGTTTTGTTTGCCAATGTATAATATTAATAATAGTAGCTAACATTTACATAGCACTTCATACATATTGTTTCTAAGCGCTTATATTATACAATCAACAGCATACAGTGTATGCTGATCACCACAAGTAGTGGACAACAGTTAATGGCAGGATGGTTCTTTGTAGCACAAAGCTTCGCAAAATTCTCTCTTTCTGGGTTAGGTTAGTGACAATGAAACTCTTTTAACCTGCTGAGCACAATTTGACGTCGGTATGACACATATTTCCAGAGACCCTAGCCTGGGTTATCTCAGGCTAGGTGTTCAACGGGTTAAAACCTGTGTAGATTAGTTTTACAATGAAAACATTCAAATTACATCAAAATATTTGGAAAATCTATCCAATAAGAAATAAAATGTGGCACAGGAATGTCTTTGGTGTGGGTATTTAAGGGTTTTTTTGAGGAATTTTAATTAGGTAGCTTACACTATGAACATGACGGACAAAGAAAGCGGACAAAATAAACAACCCCTCATTCTACCCTTCACAATGGTTCTGGTAGTCAAAAGAACATCCCTTCACTGCTATTGTCTAAAATATGTGGAACAGGTGTC
The DNA here is from genome assembly GCA_029962745.1 of Echinometra lucunter. Classification (NCBI taxonomy): domain Eukaryota; kingdom Metazoa; phylum Echinodermata; class Echinoidea; order Camarodonta; family Echinometridae; genus Echinometra; species Echinometra lucunter. The sequence goes on from CM057153.1 coordinate 10,072,313, forward strand.
ACATGCATATTCACCTGCAACTACATGATTAAACATAATAGCTGTGAAGGATGTTCTTTTGACTACCAGAACCATTGTGAAGGGTAGAATGAGAGGTTGTTCATTTTGTCCTCTTTCTTTGTCCGCCATGTTCATAGTGTTAGCTGCTTTAATAGCAAAACCTATTGACATGAAAGACGCTTAAAGAATGTAAGGAGGTGTCATGGTCTAGTGGATACATTACCGGACAGCGGATCTCATGGTCTGAGTTCGAGCCCCGCCGCGGCACTAATGTCCTTTGGCAAGATATGAAATCCACATTTGCCACTCTCCACCCAAGTGTTAAGTGGGTACCCGGTATAGGATATGAAAGTCACTGTTGTTTGTATCGCATTGTGAGCATCTGCAAAAGATACCTGGCTGGAATGCTCCCCAGGGAGTGGAGATGGTGCACACAGTGTGTGCAGGCAAGTCTAAAGTACAGTGACCAGGGTAATAATATCTCTGTAAAGCGCTTAGAGACATCCGAGATGTATTAAGCGCTATATAAATCCAGAATACTATTATTAGCTTTTTAAAATGCATACCTGGTACTGCTTTCTATATTTTCTGCATTCTAGGGGCCTGTAATACAAAAGTTTGCGATCAATCGCAAATTCAAAACAACCATTCTGACTGGTCCAGGATCACCATTTTGAATGAGATGTGCATGAAACAATGCTCTTGAATGGCTGTTACAACTTTGCGATTAATTGCAAATCTTTGTGTTACGGGCCCCTGATGAGTCTTTTTGTACCGCTCTGTTTTGCTAAGTTTTCTTAAGTGGCCATTCCTTACCTCCCTCTTTCCTGGATGAACACCTTCTGGGAGTTCCTTGCCTTGTAATTGAGCAAGGCTGAACTTAGGACAGTTCTCAAAACTGTCTTCTTGTTCTTCTGCTGCTTTCTGTATTAGTCAGAGAGAGAGAGAGAGAGAGAACAAATAGAAAAGAAATATCAGTACATGTATAAATAATTTTACCATCGTTACAATAAACTGATAATGCCACTGGCATATTACATGCATCTCAAGTTTCTGGTAGGATCATTGCAAAGACTACATCTAAGCATGTTTAGATACATGACATCCGTGTGTACTAGAACAAAAACAAATATTTGCATTTTCGGAGTCAATATCTATTGAAGTCCAAAGTGACATTAGCAGAATATTTATGAGTACATAAACATGAATTTCAAATTGGAAGTATGATGTCGAGTGCAAAATACCTCTTCACCCATAGAAGGTGATTAATTTTGCATCGGTCAAAATCTATTCATTGTTTTTTTAAAGATTTATACATGTAGGACTCTGGAAAGAGGGTTGCATCAGAACATGGAAAATATTGACATACTCAATTCAAAGAGAAGCTTTTTTTTTCCTTAAACTAAATCCAAGATACATAATGAATTCTGATGTTTTCAGTTCAAAGAGCATTTAAAAAAAAAAGATTAATCCAAGATGCATAAGGAATTCTGATGTTCTTATTTCAAGAAGTACTTGTTGTTTTTTTAAAGACTCAATGCAAGATGCAGAAAGCCCAGCGCACACCTTACGATCCGACTGGCTCACGACTGGTCCACGACTGAGTGAGAGGAGGTGAGTCGTGGTGCAGTCGTAAGCCTCGACACCGCACACCTTGTGATTCCAGACCCATCCGACTACTCTGATATCATATCAATACTGCTGTCTGATTGGCTGGAAGATGGATTGAGTCTGCGATCTCTTGGAGACTCTTGCGATCCAGTTGTGAAGATTCGACATGTCAAACCCTTCCGACTGGCCTCTGACTGGTCTACGACTCACGACTGACCAGAGCTGTGACGTCACATCTCCTCTCACTCAGTCGTGGACCAGTCGTGAGCCAGTCGGATCGTAAGGTGTGCGCTGGGCTTAAGGAATTGCATTATTAACACAGAATTTACAATGTCATTTGTCAACTGTTCATCTCTCTGTCCCAGTAATATAATATTCTGGGATGGCTTCATTCCCAGCAAGGGGCGTATCCCTTCAATATAAAAACTGTGGATTATGATTTGATTTCAGTATACCACACATTTTTAATGATCCCAACCTGAGTAATCTTTGGCACCTTATCAAACATCTTATCTCCACATACTCAAGCCATAATACTATCAATAAATACAGTGTGTAAAAATGCCTACTCCTGTACAGTGGTAAAAGTATGGTTTATTTATTGTAGTTCACACGATATTGATAAAGGGGGTGTTCAGATATGAGGTGATATGTTCCTGCAACATTTTAGTGTACAAGTCAATGTGGTATGAGGCAAAAAAAAAGTTGCCGAGGCAGGACGCATTTCTTTTCTGCTGCCTGGTTGCAAAAAAACTGAACACCAATCAAATTCCTAAAAAAGTTAGCGCAAAGTAGGATGTCATGAGTTTTTCTGAGAGTTGACGAATTATTGCGCATTCATTAAGTGGCGCCACAATGTCATGCCATATCAGAACAAAAAAAAATTTGCATGGGATTTGTTGCCGGGACATGTCGCCAAATATCTGAACACCCCTTAATGGTCATGTGTATTCATCATTCCGAAGGTATACATGTTAATGATCATAATTAACCCATTCATGACAGAGGTCCACATTTTGTGGTTTGGTCTAATATCTTTTGATGCAAAGCCCTAAAAATCATACCAAATACATGAGCAGAAAGAGCGAAATATTCTACACAAACTGTTCCCATTTTGGTTGCGTCAATATTCATTGTTTGATGCTGAAATTTTTTTAAAGGAAAATAAGCATTAAAATCCTTAAATTGGCAATGTGATAGAGAGTGTGAAATCACCGTTTTCCCCTGCAAATTGGCAACTTTTTGACTTCTCATCATTATTTCTGTCAATTTATATTCATTTCAGATACATGACGTTTTATAAGAAAAATGTAGCAATAAAATAAAAATGTTGGTGTTGCCAATTTGAAGAATAAAAGCTGATCAAATTAGGCTTTAAATAATTCCTGTCACGAATGGGTTAACCTGTTGACTACTGAATTATTTTATTTCTATAGGCTTAATACAGGGGCCAACTTGTTCCAGTAGCCAGTAGTTCTCTGAACTAGAACAGATCAGTTCTAAAAATTCAATGTTACCAAATTTTTCATGATACTGCTATGATGGTCAAATTCGCACTGGAAATAGCAAAGCATTCCAAAGCTTCCGTAAATTCACATCAATTCTCTTCAAGCATTAAATCAATACATACAAACAATATATTGATATCCTGAAAGCGTGAAAATATTGCAAAATGATATACATTGACTCAACATCCTATAACAAATATACACCCTGTAAATAAATATATATCCACACACACTGAAAAGTTTATGCAAGTTAGAACTTGACTGAATGATATTAAAGACACAAAGGATCCTGCTCTTTTTGCATAAACAGATAATGCAGCGTTATACGATACGATATTACGGGTTAGTTCATCACCAAAAATACTGAGGAAACACTGATGACAAAGAGTGTGCTTGATGAAAGGGTATGATAATAGTGAAGGATGGATATGGTAATATATTTCACAAGAATTGATATCCAGATGTCATTCCAAACTCACATTTTGAAATTTAACCCCCCCCCCCAATTTCATTCAAAATCTAAACAGTCGAATGAGAGTTCTGATGAAACTAAGTGATTTTTTTTTTCTAACCTTATCATTTTGATTTCAGTTTGAAATGACCCTTTTTATTTTTGCAGATACAGTTTATCCAATATAACTCTTCAACAGCCCATTCAAACAGAATGTGTAATTCATACCTAATATATAAATAATGAACGCATTTGAAGAACTATATTTATGACATGTAGGCTGGTCAGGTAGTGTATGATGAATCCATTTTAGTACTAACATTTCCTGTAGAACGATTATTATGTAGATCTTTTTTTTTTAAAAAAGAGAAAAATCCAGCCATCATCCTTCCTCTTAAAATTACAGTCCCTTATTATTGAAATGTTACATACATGTACATGTATATGAAGCCTAATGCTTGAATGGTCATGTAAAACAAATTTAACATGCATACCTTGTCATTACTGGAAACATTTTTTTTTTCATCCCCATCACTTTCCTAATCCTCTTCCTGAGGTCACAGGTCAAAGGTTAGGGGTCACAGAGAATCAGGTGATGATGATGAGAAGTTAGTAGAGAAGGATGAATGATCACCAATCAGTGAAAAGAAATGTCAGTGCACAGATGAAAACAGGAGTATGCATGTGCCAAGGGATGAATGAAAACACGTATAGGATGGAAGGATATAAAATAATGAGAAATATGACAATTTACACTTCAAACAAAAGAATACGAAATTGCACAGGTACATTGCAAATGAAATAAACAAACAAACAATGCTGAGAGGATGGGAACACACATTAAATAATATGAAAATAAGGTAAATCAAAAAAGGATAGAATTAAAAGGGGATGCAAAAACAAACACTACAAGATGTATCCCGTGAACAAATAAAAAAATCAGGATCAGTCTGAAACTGGAACATAGTACAGATGGGGCATGTCAATTGATAAAGGATAAAGCTAAAGGACCCCTTTTCAAAAATAAACTTGAAATTTAGAATAAAGGCCACCACACACTATACGACCTGAGGTCATACTACCTAGAGGTATACCTGTGTGTACGACCAGGTCGTATGACCTGATACTACACACTATGCGACCTGACCTTCTGGACTTGCGACCTGCGCTCTTTACTTATGCCACTGCAACCACAAAAATGGCGGCACAAATGAATTTGCTGCACATTTGCTGCAGTTACTGTTGCTCCAAAGACAACGTCCACGACAAATACTTATCGTGATTGGTTGAAAATTGTGATCGGGGCCCATGGCGGCCCACGACCAGTTGCAAAAATTCAACATGCCAAAACCTCCCGACCTGGTCGTGCGACTTGGTTCTACGACCTGAAACTTGGGTGTGTAGTAAAGTCATACCGTAGGTTGGTAGGTCATAGGACCTCAGGTCGTGTAGTGTACTGTGGTCTTAAGATTTCAGGTTTGAATTACATGTAATTGAGGCAATAAACTTTGGGTTTCAGTAATTATTGACCAAAGAGGGGGGGGGGATTTTTGCAACAGGACTGCCCTTCTTATATTACCCATTTCTTCTCATTTCGCTCAACTATTCAAGGCACTTGGTAGAGGATTTGCAATTTCACTCAAGACGATCATGCCCACCCTGAAGGCTAATTCCAACAGGAAGACAAAAAAAAAAGAAAAAAAAAATATTGAACTTTTTTCTTTTCACATGCAGCTGTATTTCCTTCGTAAGATGATGATAAATATCACTCTGTCATGCTCCAAATTTTCAGGTGTGGAAGTGGAAACCCATGCCATATATTTGGTTAGAAATATACGACCTCACCTTAACTTTTTTCTGCCAAGTAAATAGATAAATAGTCACAGGATAAGAAGTATAGTTATATAAAAGAAGCACTTTGTGAGTAGCATACTATACAGCATCACTACCCGAGCAGCTCATGTACAAAGCCCAATGCACATCGTATTACTCCGACTGTTATCTAGTTCTCATATGATTTGCAGTGGAGTTTAAATTGGGGAATTTAGGCAATAACTTTCTTTCCAACTGAAATTCTGAATAACGATAATAATATTATAAATTGATACTAGAATGAATTGGAAACCTTCAAGATGGAGTAAAGGCCAAATTACTTTTAAATCAAAGAAAACTGTTTGACTTGATAGTCTCTACAGATTTGGTTTCTTCTCCAACAAAGAGACTTGAAATACCCCCATGAGATTAAAATTGTTCCCCATATGAATGCAGAGTCTCAATCATTCAATTTCCATTTCTAAACATTCATATCCCATGCTACTGTACTGGAAATTCATGACAGAGGTCCACATTTTGTGGTTTGGCCTAATATCTTTTGATGCAAAGCCCTAAAAATCATACCAAATACATGAGCAGAAAGAGCAAAAAATTCTACACAAACTGTGCCCATTTTGGTTGCGTCAATATTCGTTGTCTGATGCTGAAATTTTTTTAAAGGAAAATAAACATTAAAATCCTTAAATTGGCAATGTGATAGAAAGTTTAAAATCACTGTTTTCCCCTGCAAATTGGCAACTTTTTGACTTCTCATCATAATTTCTGTCAATTTATATTCATTACAGATACATGACGTTTTATAAGAAAAATGTAGCAATAAAATACAAATGTTAGTGTTGCCAATTTGAAGAATAAAAGCTGATCAAATTAGGCTTTAAATAATTCCTGTCACGAATGGGTTAAGGCAGGGGAAGCAAAGTTATGACAGTCTGAAGCATCTGGGTTCATGATACCCATGAGTCTCTCCTAGCCGAGATTCTAGCCAAACCTTCTTGACAGATGGATACAACTGGCTTGAAAGAGCATGGTATGCCATTCAATTCAGGGGGTGTTTCACAAGGCTGTGCGTAAAGTTACTTATGACTTAAGAATGACTTAACTATGAACAGCTAAATGGAGTGCCAAAGTCAGGGGCGTCGCTAGACTTTTTTTAATGGGGGGGTGTAGAGGCCAGATTGCCGACAAATTATGCCTTCGATTGCCGACGACCAACGTCGACAAATTCAACTGTATAAAGCCCACGTGGCATGTTCAATTGTGTGCCTCTATTATATTTTCCTTCTAAATTATATTTGTTCACCTCACTTTCTGAATGTGTTAGCTTTCCAAAGACATTCTCTATCTAAATATAATACGAGCGAGCGCAGCGAGCGAGGAAAAATATACACTCTCTTTCGTAGAAGTGATAGTTCTTCATCAAACTACATGATGGGCTTAAAGATATCTAAATCATATATTTGGTCACCTCTCTCACATGATTCATTCGCTTCAAAGACCATCCTAAATCGTAATATTATACGAGCGAGCACAACGAGCGAGGAAAAAATCTATATACCCCTTATCATATAATCCTTTTCATGGTAGAAGTGAAAGTTCTTCATCAAAATACATGATGGGCCTTTTATAAGATATCTATTTTGATATTTTAATCACCTGTCTTACCTAATTTATTTGCTTTCAAAGACCATCCTGTATCTAAATATCATACGAGCGAGCGCAGCGAGCGAGGAAAAATATATATACTCTTTTTATGGTAGGTGATAACTCTTCATCAAAGTACATGATGGGCCTCGCCGAATTCGTTTGCTTTCCCAAATCCATCGTGTATCTGAATATTGTACAAGCGAGCGTAGCGAGTGAGGAAAAATACTCCTTTTCATGGTAGAAGTGAAAGTTCTTCATCAAAATACACGATGGGCCTTTAAGATACCTATTGTGATATATTTGGTCACCTCTCCTACCTAATCTATTTGCTTTCAAAGACCATCCTGTATCTAAATATTATACGAGCGAGCACAGCGAGCGAGGAAAAATATATTTACTCTTTTTTATGGTATAGAGGTGATAATTCTTCAACAAAATACATGATGGGCCCCAAAATATTTAAATTATATATTTGTTTATTTCACTTGGCAAATGTGTTTGCTTTCCGAAAACATCCTGTATCTTAATATAATACGAGCGAGCGCAGCGAGCGAGGAAAAATAGGCTCTCTTTCATGTTACCAGTGTTATTTCGTCGGCAAAATGCACAAGCAAATAAGCCGAATATGACTCTATTTGGGTACCTTACTCATCTTTCTTTTTTCTTTTTCCCTCCTTCCTCTTCCCTCTCCTTTCTCTCTCTCTCTCTCTCTTTCTCTCTCTTTTGCCGACAGCGATCGCGAATTTGCCGACAAGAATTTTTAATGGGGGGGTGTCGCACCCCCCCACACCCCCCCTCTAGCGACGCCCCTGGCCAAAGTTTTTCCTCTTGTTTTAACAAAGTGTAACTGTACTTCCCATAACTTCACTTAAATTGTTTGCAAAAACTATACTTCACATTAAAAATGTTGTGTTAAGAATAATAATGTTAATCTACATAGATATTTCAACTTTAGCTTTAATATGCAGTTAATTATGACAGAGATTCCCATTCGGCTTTCCATATTCAAGTTGTTCTTAAAGTCATTTTACGATAATTTTTTGCACAGCTTTGTGAAACACTCCCCAGGTTTATTGAAGTGGAATCTAATGTCAGATGCATTAATACTCCAGATATTCAGCTGACAGGTCTTGGCATTTTTTTTTTTCAATATAAAAAAAATAGATGTATAACTTAATATTCATGGTACTAATGGAAAGGTTAACAAAAACAGCTTGTCACATAGAAATATCAGCAATAAGGAAGGGATAATATAGAGACAGGAAGCTGGGAAAAAATACAAAGAAGAAGGAAGACACATCACTTTATCCACAATTTGTACATTAAAGCAGGGGGGGGGGGGGCAAATGCCTTTTACCTCAATCTTTGCCTATAATAAATGATAAAAAGGATATACCTTTAGGCTAGTTCATAACAGACTTTGCACAATAAAGAAAAGGTGGATCTATACACCTACATACATGTATACCAAAAAAAAACCCAAAATATAAAAAATACCAGTATCCAATATTACACCCGGATACAATGTAATAAGATTCCCAAGGTTAATGCCTTATGGCTATTATCATATGTTTACGTTTGCACAGATAATTCATCATAACATACCTGCAACTACACTATAACTGAAAAAGTCCACAAGAGCATGCTGTAACAGAAATCTAAACCTGTTTAATAAAGTCATATTTTTCAACCCTTTGCTCCATGAGACCTGAAATTGTACACAGCATATTTCTGCAAAGATGCTTCCAAAGTTTTCCAAGAAGAAAAAAAAATTGATATTCCCCTGGAAACGCATATTAAGACCTAATTAAAAGTCCGATCAAAAAGGATCATTTCACATTAAGCAGTTAACCCCTGCAGCAAACCCCCATGTTTCTTTTTAGTGTTCACATTATGGTGTGGAAAACCACATCATTTGTGACAATGAGATGCACAATACTTACAAATATTAGTTCACAATCAATTGAAGGAGAGTTTTGCTAAAAGCTTCACACTATACTTGTGATGTCATATTTTGCACTAACTTTACAAGAATTTGATTGGCCCACACCTTTTGCTGCAAGCTAGGGGGCACAAAAGATAAGGTTTGCCTCTTCGTTGTTATGTTTAAGTCCTAAAATACCATTCATTTCTGATATAAACCACAGAGGTTACTGCCAGGGTTACCCACTGCATATGTGAACAAGACTTTTTCTGATACAAATAAAATTAATTCTGGGGGTTGTTGCACAAAGCTGTGCATGAAGTTATGCATGACTTTACGAGTGACTTGAATATGGAAAGCCAAATGGGATGCCTGACATTTTAACAAAGTGTGACAGTATTTCCCATAATCTCAATCAAATTGTGGCAAAAAATGTACTTTTCATTATCTGCATATTTGAACTTTAGCTTCTGTGATTAAAAAAGATTGAAGATCCCATTTTGCTCTTCATATATAAGTGGTTCGTAAAGTCATATGTAACCTTATGCACAGCTCTGTGAAACACCCCCTCCCGTGTTCAGAACAATCAAAACAGCCTTTAAAGAAAAATATCAGATTTTACACAGAAGAGATACATTAAGTTAGAACTATGCACAGCAAAGCCTGATAAAGATGAAAGCTGTAAGTGTTAGCAATGGCAGCATTGTTGAAAACTGTAACGTATGTACATGTATAACTGCTTGAAGCTTGCTGGGCAGACAATGTAAGATATTGCCTACTACTAAAAGCATGAATATATAAGCATTAATTAGCTCTCTAAGCTATTGAAAGAGAAAATACAGTAGATGAACGAGAAAGAATGAATGTGCATATGACTGGTGGATTGTGGGGTACATGTGTTTTCTGCTCAGTGAAAGGACAATATCTGAGGAAACTAGGTGACTCATATTTGGACATAATTCTTGTTCACCTTATATACAATACAGGGGTTATCATATTTCTGTGTAATTCAAATGTATCCAAAAAGTACAATATACATTTAAAAAACCAAATTTTCATCAACACCAAATATTCTGGCTGAACCAAGAAACCTTGGTTGATAAAGAATATAAATTTAGACAATTTCGAATGGTTACATCTTTGCCTGATCACAAATGAATGGATACTTTACCAAAACTGTAATTCATTTGGTTATTCATCCAAAATGCAAAAATAACTTCATTCATTTTTTTAAATACACTGACTTTAGTAAGAATTCAAGTTAAAGCACCTAAATGTGACTGTTTAATGTTTGTATTATCTTTACAATCAATGTTTTTTTTTGAATAAAATTTTGATATAACTATGATTTTCATACTAATGTGTACTGTTTGTAAATTGAACTATTTTTTTTTACTAAAAAGACTGTCAATACGGTGATGTAAGATGACTGGATGGAAAGGAAATGAATAAATATCCTGAAAACTGGAATTGTACTTAACTATCTCAATTAAGATTTCCTTTCCACAAAAAAAAAACAAAGGAAGAAAAACTGGAATGTATGCCATAATGAGCAGAAAACATCATGTAGGTTATTCACATGTTACATGTTGTCATTGGTGATTTGTTTTTATTTTATCCACAGCTTACCAAGTCGATGACGATGGCTGCATTCTGTTTGGCGAGCTCTTTTCTCAACTGATCCTCTGATTGCATGTTCTGTTCAATGGAGAAAGGCAACAAGCAAAAAGAATTATTCAGAAAATATATTAAATAAACTGATAAGACCTTAAAGGCATTGTCTAACTTTGTGAGTAGCTGATTAAAAAAATTCTCAAACGAAGATGAAACATGTGTATGAGTGCTTGTATTTGTACTCAAAAACCCTGAAACCAACCAAAATTTGGAATGAAAAAGTGTAAGTTAGACGCAAACAGCGATTTTATTATCCTTCGTCTCACGAGGCAATCACTAAGAGGACCATTTTGCTTGAATTTGAAAATGCCGTTATGTGCCTACCGCCGCGTGATACGCCAGTACACACAATGCAGTAAGGTGAGTCATACGCGCATGCGCACTCCTTATGTCTATGCTGTGCAACCGACCTTCGTATATTTTTCAAACATTGGTTCACATTTTTGATATTAAAAAATACTTCCTGTGTATATTATACTTTGAAACTTTCAGACTGGTATTTTTACACTATAACCCTTATGTTCATCCCATTTTCAAGTAACAAAACAAGATTTGTTAAAATCATAACAATGTTAACCAATGCCTTTAAGAAGCGCAAAGGTGGTATTCAAATTTGATGGTAATTGGTAGGGCCAGGGTAAAAAATACCTTTCTTCCTACGAGAGATTTTCTCTCAAGAAAATAGCTCCCATCGACAACTTTACAGGAGCTATTTCTAGGTCTGAGGGAGCTATGTCGAAATTATGATATCCCAATTTTCTCCTCACATGTTTAATAATTTTGCTGCTCCAAGGTAACGATTCACAAATTTATTGCTTATTTTCGGAGCTGAAGCATGGGCAACTTTGAAGAAAATGGTCACCACAAAGAATTTGTTTAAAGGATTTTAGGGGGGCTATTTAAGCTCCGCCGAGGGCGAAATCACCCATCGCCCCCGGGTATTTTTACCCTGTAAGGTACATGTACTGTAACTTAAAACCAAGCGAACGACAAAGATTTATTCTTAATTGTAAAACTTTGGCACAACAGTTTTTCACTGCAATCTGCCTTCACAGGAAATATGACCGTATGGACACTCTACATAAATTTACTCTTCTCAATTCAACTACAACAGATACTCCTTCAGAATCCTTGGTAAGACTGACAAGGAATTTTGAAAGATATTTCCATATTAAAAACATGACTGGATATTCATGCCCCTATAAACAAGGGGTTCTACATAAGGTTCTTTTAAATGGATCTAATACATGGTATTTATAGGCTGTTCTCGTGCGACGTTCTTACATGGGGTTCTCATATGGACTTCTTATATGGGGCCTGTACATTATGCCTGTAGACTCCCCAAGAATACTTTATCTTTATGTCGTTGTGCGAAAGAACGCGTCTGGAATGCAAAATGGACAATTGTTGAAAATAAAAATCTTCAAACAATGATTGATTATTTCACGGGTAGCATGTAGGCCTTGTAAATTGATATTTGATCTTCTTATGGCTTGATCTTTGCTAAAATTCTATTTCAATATGTCAAAATAGACATTTTAGTTCTTGCATTTTTGTATTTTGCGTTCTGGACGCATTCTTTTGCATGACATAAAGATAAAACGCCTTATCAATAAAATTTCTGAACCCAACTGTCATGTTCCGGGGGTTGCAAAATTAAAATACTGACCTGGAAGTATTTGTTGTCCCATGCCATGAACCAACCCGTGAAGGTCACTGGTTCATAGCCCTGCTTGACCTGGATGACTTGCGTGGAATCGGGGTCACGACCGCTAGGATCTGTCATGAGGTACTCCTATTATCAAAAGAATACTACAAGTTGAACAAATTTATGTCAGAACTTCAAAAACTTTTAATTCAACATATACACGTACTGTAACTGTAGATACAATGTATATGAATAGAAACCTCTAACAATTACGGAAAAACAATGCTGAAAAGGCAGGGTTTATGAGACTTTCTCATAATGCTACCATGGAAAATGGGGGAAGGAAATTCAAATCCAATGATGCCTTTGAATACCTATTCAAATTCTCAGACAGTTCGATTTTTAAGGGACAAAACTTTCACAACAGAGCTTAACCAATTTTCACCAAGTCGATATGTTATCTGTAGAAATATGGTATCAAAAAAGCATAACTCTTTCACTATATTATACTTCTCCATCATGCTATACCTAACACACATATACTGAATTTCAATCCATGATGCAGCTGAGAGAAAGAAACATTTAAGGTGTGTTCAGATATGATGCAACTTTGTGCAGCCACATTGTGCCGGCACATTTTTTGTGTTCAGATACGACTTTGTACCATCACTATAATGAACGTGCATTAACATGTCAACTCTAAAATAAGAGAGAATTTTGTCAAAATTTGTGCAAAGAATTTTCATGACAACAAATTTTGCGATAACTTGTTAGGAATTTGATTGGTGCACATTTTTTTGCAGCCAGGCAGCAAACCGAAATGTGGTCCTGCCTCAGCGACATTTTTTTGTCGCCCCATACCCCATAGACCTGTACATAAAAAATGTGGCGGCACAAAGTTGCACCGTATCTGAACGCACCTTTACGACTTTCCCTCAGAATCAACTTACCTTCGCTGTCACCACGACTTGTTTCCTCTCTTCCGCATTTGCACCGGCACCGATCCAGATGTATACCTACAAGAATACAAGCAAAGTTGACAGAGTCAATATTCAATCAGTGCTATACAACGATATCACAGATAAACTTGAGTTTTGGCCTTACCTGGAAAATGAAATGAGAATCAAGGTCACTTATTAGGGGGAGGGTGTCCTATTGTCTTTTTTTTCCCTTGTCCTTTTCTTTCTTTTGCCTTCTCTCTTCCCTTTTCTTTCTTTTCTTCCTTTTCTCTCATTCATATCCATTTGGGGGGTGGGGGAGGGGAGATGCATGATGTGCCTCCCTTAGCTATGTCACTTGACACAAAAACAATAAGCAGAGAGACCAACCTTTTATCAAGTTAAGCAGTATCTTTATGTCTGAAAAGAAGTATTAGGAGTGCAAAAACAGTATATCCTACTTTATAGCCATAGAACTGTACAGTGACTAGTTATTAAACGTTCAGGATAAACAGTATTCTGTCTGAATTTTTAGTATTTTCTCTAAAAAGCAGTACAAAATATTGCAAAAAGGAACAGTTGGAATCACTGAATAACAAGAACAGGGGGGGGGGGGGGGGAGTGTTTCACAAAGCTATGTGCAAAGTTACGCATGACTCTAAAAATGACTTAAATATAGAAAGCCAAATGGGATTCTCAAGCATATTTCATCACATATGCTAAAGTTGAAATATCTATGTAGATTAACATTATCATTATTACTAACAAAACATTTTTAATGTTTTTTAATAGCTTTGCCAACAATTTAATTGAGATTATGGGAAATACAGTCACACTTTGTTAAAAACAGAGGAAAATCTTTGGGCATTCCATTTGGCTGTTCGTTGTTAAGTCGTTCTTAAATACGTTGAATTTCGTAACTTTTCGTATGTACAACTTTGTGAAACACCCTCCTGGACTTACTTCATTGTAAGCATCTAGGAGCATGACATCATCTTCTATGAGGTCTTGCTGAGTGTAGTTGTTGATCTCTTCTACCCTAAAGTTACCCGTGGCATTGGAACATTGGAACAACCTGGGAGGATGGGCTGGTGACTCTTCCTACAAGAAAAGAAAGAAACACATTCATGGTTTGAATATCACCTAGTAATCTATTGCCAAGTAACTTTTTTTTTTATCGATATTGCCAAGAATTTTATTTCTTTAACACATAGTTTGTGTTCCACTCCACCACAAAGATGGAAATAATATCTCTTTCAAGAGTTTTCCAATAATAGTGGTGTAAACATAGTTTTTGAAAACCCTGTAATATGACTTGAAACAGTTTATTTTAAATTAAAAATTTTTAATTTTAAATAAAATGTAGTCAACCATGCTCTTGTACTGTATTTATAAACATAAGAACCACACCAGCACCAAGGCATAATAAAATACGTCTCTTTTAAGATAAGAGTTTTCCCATAATGTTGATTTTAGCATTTTGAAAATGTACAGTCAAACATGCTTTCTGTATTCATAAACTACAAAAAAAAAAGTATTACCATTTTCAACAGGAAAACATAGAACAAAAAGGAAGCCACAATCGACATACATGAACAGAGTACAAAGCACACTGTCTGCTGAAAGCTGATATCATACAGAAAACAAAACTCTTGCTCTCAGAACAAGATATGAAGAAAAGATTCCACTATTCTGATCTTATTTTGATCTGACCTGAAGACGTGGGCTGGATGCATACTCCTGCTTCCCTCCGATGGCTACCCAGAATTCAGCTGGCTCTTTTGTCTCTGGCACGAGGGTGTATGCACTGAGGAGACATTTGGAAAAGCTTCCTTTAAAATCTCATCATCTCCAAATTCATGTAAGAAACCACATGTTATGGATGACAAATTCCTATAACACACTATTAAAGGAGAAGGAAAAATTATTCTACGAGTGTCTCTTTTTTTAGAGATGCAACGTTTAGATAAGTTTAGATAAAATGGAATTGATCATTATTAAAACTGTGTATCAAATTGTGGAAAAATATATACTTCACAATAAAAATGTTTGTAAACAATAGTAATGTTAATCTTCATGTGCATTCACCTTAAGCTGATACGATTTATCATGATTAAGAATCCCACTTGGCTTGGCACGTTTCAGTCGTTCGTAAAGTCATTCATAACTTTACGAACAGCTTTATGATACACCCCTCAGGTAGTACTAACATGGCTTACATTTGCATACAGAAAACAAACTACAATACACTAGTAGTTTAAGCTTCTACCAACCTTAAGTTTTGTAGGCAAGCTTTCGTCCACTCCTGTGGACTTTCTCAAGCCAAGTGATTAATCACACTGTTTCTAGTTGCTGGCTGCTGTCTTGCCATCACTGGACTGAATATAGGTGACAATTAATATCCAGAGTCTCTATTCAGTGTGGGATTTATCCTCTTATCCATATAGACTCTTTCACCTTTCTTGATCAGTAGTTGCTCTCAAAGTCCACAGGAGTGGACGAAAGCTTGCCTACAAAACTTAAGATTGGTAGAAGCTGAAACTACTAGTGTATTATCACCCCCAACCGATAAAAGTTTTCTGTAACAAACTACAAGTATAAATCTTTCGTCTCATTGATTGTTTGTCTTAAGCCTAGGGCTACTGGAACCGGGTGACCCCTGTATTTAGCCTATGGGAATTTGAGAATTCAGTAGTCAACAGCTTAACATACCTCTTGGGTTCAAGCACCTTGGCCACCTTCTTTCCAAGTTCCCTCTCATCTCCGCTGCCTCCCTGTAGGAAAAACCGAAACAAATTAAACTTGGAAATGATTGCAACAAATAGATATTAAAACTACTGAACCTTTTTAGAATGTTCCATGACTTTGTTTTCTGTAAGTTTTAAGACAGGAAACATGATATCCTTTTTAATCTATTCATGACAGGAATTATCTTAACTTTTATTTTCTTCAAATTGGCAGCATCAGTATTTTTTTCTTCTATTGCTACCATCTTTTAGAATAAAAATTAATGTATATGTAATGAATTTAAATTGATGGAAGTTTGATGTAAGTTAAAAAGTTGCCAATTCGCTTGAATGAACAACAACAACAACAAAAAAATTTCCTTGCATTGCCAATTTAAGGATTTTAGTGCTTATTTTCCTCTCAATGTTCAAACGACAGTGCTGACAGAACAAATATGGGCACAGTATGTGCAGAATTAGTTGCTCTTTCTGATCATGTACTTTTTAAATTTTACTACTCTGCATAAAAAATTATTGTGTCAAACCACATAATATGGACTCTTTCACCATTGGGTATATATTGCAGAAACTAAGAGATACAGATCACTGCTTGCTTTAAACATACAGAACATGAACAAATGTGTCCACTAAATTTCTTTTCCTTCTAATTCCAATGTACAGTTTTGCTCCAATCCAATCTAAGAATTTAGCGAGTGCTAGTACCTAATAGTTGCCTGCATAAAGGCACTATTGAGGCTGACAAAATACTTTACACGCAGTCCTTTATTCCTTTAGAAAAGACAAAATGATAGCTAATTGTATGTAATCTTGAACAGATCTAGAAGACATTTACAATGGAAGTACTTGTTAGTGTACAGCAGTGTTATTTGTCCCCTAGATATGTCACTGTAGATTACTCTTTTATGTAAAGCATACTCTTTTAATATAAAGCGCATAGAGAATGAAGCATTAATTGTTATGCACTAAAGAAATCAAAAGTTATTACCATCACTATTACTTTACCTTGCCAGCCCAGATGTAGAGCTGTTTAGGACCTTTGATGACAAAGATATCATTGGAGTTGAGTGATTTGGCAGAGGCTTCAACCTGGAAGAAACAAGTAACATCATAATGATGCAGAATTAGTGATTATATCCCCAGAATACATGAATAGCCCATCACTACATAAGCTTTTAATACATGTAGTTTATGAAAGAGAACAATACTTGTCCCCTCTCTTCCTACATGTATTTCTCTTCTATCCTCCTTCTGCTTACTCCCCCTCCCCCCCCCCCCACCTTCTAAACTTCCTCTTTTCTTGACACAATTACTTTGTCCTCTACTTTATATCTAACTTCCATTATCATTATATCTCTCTCCTCCTCTCCTTCAGCTTTCTTTCAAACTTCATCCCCATTCCCCCTCTCTCTCCAAACCCTTATCTCCTTGCCCCCCCCCCTTTCTTCCATCTTCTCTCTCCCTCTCCCTTCTCTATTTCTCTCTCTTCCTCCCTCTCTATTTCTCTCTTCCTCCCTCTCCTTTCTTCTTCTTCTTCTTCTATCTCTCCATCCCTCTCTTTCTTCTTTTCTTTCTCATCCGCTATAACTGTTCATTTCTTTCTTACCTCTACAGCCCTTGTGTTGAGTTCATTTGTGCCCTTGACTTGGTACATCCTCACTCTGTTCGCCTTCTTATCCTCTGCCTGCACATTCTTGAAACCACTCGCTTTTCCCGCCTTAGAATGAAAATGGAACAGTCCAAAAACACATTAGTATATATACACATGGATGGAAATCCCTACTGTAAAAATAGGGATGTAACTACAAGAAAGACCCATGGATTATGGAAAGTAAGAGAAGAAAACAAATTGAATTACAACACAAAC
Organism: Echinometra lucunter; assembly: GCA_029962745.1. Lineage (NCBI taxonomy): Eukaryota > Metazoa > Echinodermata > Echinoidea > Camarodonta > Echinometridae > Echinometra > Echinometra lucunter. The sequence goes on from CM057153.1 coordinate 10,090,155, forward strand.
ACTTACATTTACAGTTCTGGAATTATTTGGGCACACAAGGGTGTAATTAGAAAGCAAAGGAAATACATCAGGACAAGTTACGGCTACAATAATTTTCGAGGCAAAAATGTTAACAGCATTTTTTTTTCCTAGCTACCAAGCTACCACATGAATTATATCCTACAGGTTGGGAGAGGGATTTTTTTTTTTTTTTTTAGTAATCACTGTCTATCTATTTTGTTGGCATTCAATCAAAAAGTTAAGATATCATGCTATATTCAATTATAACTAAATGTCTACCCTTGCATAATAGATTCAATAAAATCATTTTAAATTATTTAATTATCCCATCTAAAGCCATTCATAAACAGGCACATGCAGGTATGCATGCAAATACATGTAAAATCTAACAAAATAAAAAGACAAGACATGATAAAGCACTAATATAAAAAGAAAAATATAAATCATACATGTAACATGCTAAATGGTTTTATAAATATTTGAATTATAGGTATATTGCATTTACTACTGTTTGATGTGGAATATACATTAGAATTCTTCTCCATGTTAAACTACTTACACATGAAGGAGAGCTATTTGCATCTACAATGCATATATTTGAGAATCTTATACTGTGCAGAAAATCAGGTATGAATTTTGAAATATTTTGATCACAGAGATGAAATACATACATGTAGGTATGCCTTTTCAATAATTTGCTCATTTACAGTCTCAGAAGCAGATATGAAATTGGCATGGAGCTGATTAAATATCATCTTTACATTAATCACACCTCTTCTGAAATAATACATACATTCTAAGTTCTGACACTATTTACAGATGAAAAATATCATTTGGGGAATATTTCCCAGTATTTCCCAGCTCTTGCTCGAAAACCAGAGGCCCAAATGCACAAAAGATGTTTACATTCAAACCATGGTTACTATCTCGGAAAGTGAAAAAAGAGCATGTCCTCTTGTCCAATGGGCACGCCGTAACACGCTTTCATACACTCACTTACGTGAACTTTATCTTTTGTTATTTACTCTTTATTTACTCTTATTTTATTTACATAAACCATGGTGGAAATATAAACCCCTTTTGTGAATTTGAGCCACGGTGTATCCATTTACTATTCAAAGCCAATTGTATATCATTCCCTTCCTACCAAGGAAAAATCACTTTCTTATAATTTCTGCAGGTGCTTTATGTTTGTTTTTTTTTCCTCAATATTAACACTTTGGCACCATTGCTGATGAAAAATATGGTTTCACAGTATTTCCAAGTATTTCCCATTGCTTTTCATTACATGTTTTTTCTCAGCCATTGCTTCAAAACAGCCCAAACCAATAGCGTATATCCATACATTATTTGAAGCAGTTGCATGATCCCCTATCACACTTTTTATTGGCTTTAACCCTAATCAGGCCTGGTTTTTTTTTTTGGCTATGCTATGACTGGGAAGGGCAGAATATACCCTGAGATCTCGGCCGTATAAAGGTGCCATCACAACGAAAACTATCATGCATGTTGCCGGCGACATGATGTACCAAATTGTATAGTTAATTTTGATGAAATTATTTAATTCTATGCAATATCATTCCGTTATGCTAACTTATGCATGAAATCCAATACTCTAAATCACTAAATAAAGCTTCAAAAATCCAAATTTGGTCTCAAAGAGATGCGCGAGATGCGCAAGATAAAAGTCATGAAACATCATGCCAAAGAGCTTGGCATGATGCAGAAGGGGGTGGGATTTGCCCCCCCCCCCAAGCCTGATTACGGTTAAAATTTTAATCTTTATTACCCTTTTTTCAATACATACATTTAGATGCAATTCACAAATGAAAAATATTGTTTTATGAGCATTTCCCAGCATTTTCCATTTTTGTCATAATTTGCTGGGCAGTGGTAAATAACGGTATTTACTGGCCAACCCTGATTTGTGTATAGTTTATTTTTATTAGGCTTTTCACACCTCAAATTTGGTGGTACTAAGGCCTTTTTAGTACCACCTTTAGTACGGGACTAACTCTCGGATTCACACCTCAAATCAGGAGGTGGGTAGCACCACATTTTAGTACGGGACTAACTCTCGCTTTCACACCTCAAATTTCGGAGGTGGGTTAGCACCACATTTAGTCCGGGACTATCTGACCCTGGTCAAAAGCGGGGTTAGCCCACCAATTGGTGGGCTAACCCCGCAATTGCGGTGCTAAGCTTTGAGGTGTGAAAACATAGTCTGGGACTAGGCTGCCTGCATCTTGTGAACAAAGGCAACTGTGCATCACCCAATGAAACAGCAGCACGTAATGTATTCATAATCGGCCTGGCGCACGCTGGCTGACCGGTTTCGCGGATGTAAACAATGTGTTCAATGTTGTACATAAATATGTAATGAATTCGAGAAGATGGGTGCATGCACGGTATACGTACAGATCGCACATGTGCACGAGTTTTCTGTTCTTGATTTTCATTCGGAAGATCGCGCACTTTCGCTCAGTGACCGGGGGACGACCGATGACCCCAAAAGTCAACTTCCACCCATACAGCGCATATGCTAACATTAGTCCAGGGTTAAAAATTTTAGGTGTGAAAACCCGGCCCGGGCTAGGCGGCTAGTACTGGACTAAAATTAGAGGTGTGAAACGCAAAAACAGATAGTCCGGGGTTAAGCTTAGTCCGGTACTAAGCTCAGTCTAGTACGGGACTAAGCTTAGTACGGGAATAAAATTTGAGGTGTGAAAAGCCTATATGACAGTTGACCTCAATCAATCAACATTGCTTTTGAATGCCTACATTTTCAAGAAAATGCATGTGTTTTGTTTTAGCTTTTTTTTCCTTCCAACTTATTGAGTATTACAGTAAATTTTGCCTCTAGTGATCTTCACATTTGACTTTGCTGGTGAGATTTCAAAAGTTATCTGTTTTAATAGACCATTAAGATGAGAGATGAAACACATATCACCAAATAATACAAATATGACCTTTAAAGATATTACTTTTACTTTGTCTATGATACATCATTTGCCATTTTCCCCAGAACAAAATATCTGCAATTCAGAATGAGTGAAAGATAATAGTCGTGCAAATCTTGCAAGATCAAATAAATTCCAGATTATGAAAGCTTGCAAGAAGAAAGAAACGTAAGATTAGAAATGAGTGAAAGAAGATGAGTGATGTAGCCTCATGAACTGGAGTGCAAAAATAATATCATGACATCTTTTAAGCCTTGTTTAGTGATTGAAATAGTCAAGTGATCTTTTCAGTACTTCCTCATCTCCTTCAACGTGCCTAAATCCGCTGTCACAACCTCCCTGTGAAACAGAATGGTACATTCCAATACAGTAATATAAAATGCATTAAGAGTGTACTTTAGTACTTAATTCTAGGGAAGTTGTTTCAGAATTTGAAGGAAAAAGAGGTTAAAATGGAAAGCATTTTCTGACAGGGTAACATCTTTTATTTTCTTGTTCTTTCTGTCCAAGTTTTACTACCTGTGCTAATAAAAAATAAAAAAAGAAGACTGTCTTTCAAAGGCATTTCCTAACAAATGCAAATTATGAATATTGATATTGAAATGTCTAAGGGAAGTTCTTTCAGTATCCTAAACAGATAGATCCAAAACCCATACTGAACCATACATATGGAATGTACATATATATTGGATATTATTACATACAATCTTCAGTTAAAGTTGCTATTTTGATTCTATGACATAATAGGTCCAGAACTCAGTGAATGTTTGGAAAATGAGATCATTTCATGAGCATACTGGAAGCAATAAAAATACAGAATTTGGGGCTGAGGGAAGCATGCAGAGTATTTGGGAGATCAAGCTGCGTTAGATTCAGTATCAAAACACACAAAAAACAAAAGACATTAAAATAGATAAAGATTTGTATTTTTCATATATATAGACAAAGTTATGTCGCAGTCACACCAACGAAACCGACTCCAAACTGACCAATGGTATGTCATTGAAAATAACGTAATAGTTTTGATCGGTCTGGAGTCGGTTTGGTTGGTGTGACTGCGACATTAGTCAGCAAAACACACTTGGTTCCATTTTTTTTCCTAGGAAGACAAGAGCAAACAAAGGCAATCATGAACGCCACGGAACAGAAAGGATTGATTAAAAACTACCAAGGCAATACTGTCGTCCAGGCCCCTAAAGCTCCGCCATTTTGTCCAGATCCATTTAATAGAAGGCTGACCTAAGCACCCATCAATATTCATGAGCAAAAATGAATAAAACATTTTGTAAGATGCTTCTAAGGAGTAGGGTGCGTTTGTGCATGTTATAAAGCATTATACGCCAATCAGCTAAAAACATGCGCAGTAAATGGCAACAAACGCGCTGCTATGCGCAACAAATGCGCATTAAATCAAAGTCTCATAATTAAAGTGATACGCGCAGTAGATATGAATAATGCAACGATATTGGGTGCTTAGGTCGACCTTCAAATGATCCGAAAGAGGCGGGGCCTAATGCCATTGGCGTAATGATATCCGCGAGTCCTGCTTTTCGTCTAGTAAATTTATTATACGTCTATGCTGTCGTCCATTGACAAAAGGAAGCCACTCTGCAGAATGAGTTTCTTAGTAAATGAAAGAAAATATATCACTGTTTAATGTGGAAATCTACGGAGTTGCTTCCTTTTGATGAATCTTTATTTCGGAAATTGGGGGTTATGTGACCTTAATTTCTTCATCATCATGTACAGCATACAAAAACAGTAGCCCAAATCAAGAAAAAGGTCAATTTTGAAGAAGAAAAAAAATCAGTGTTGCTTCCTTTAGTCATTGGACGGTAGAATAGACAAACGATGCTACTGGGTTTTTTTTTCAACACCTACTCATTACAGTTGGTTACTGCTCAAAATCAAATAATGGAAGACTTTCTTTGTCTCCCCAAAATACAAATCAGATCAGCAAATCACAACACAATGCTTGATTTATCAATCTAAATTTTTAACTACATATTTATGTATCTATCTCTCTGTCTATCTAAATGTATTTCTCTAACTACATGTATCTATATGTTTTCATCCATTCAATTACCTACTGATAACCAAGTGCATAAAAATTACACATATAGTCATCATTCCTTCATTTGCAATGAAAAATTTCCTAAAAAATTGGTTATCTATGTTTTTTCTCATGGTTTATATCTTGGAGAGATACAATTTATGTCATTAATATAGTAAATCAATAATCCTATAGCTAGTATATTGTTCTTACATTGAGGGTGGTTAATTAACTTGATACGTTTAAATAAGTCATCCTTTGCTTTCATAAAGATCATGACATATCACACATAACCTCAAATTACATCATACTGAAACAAAAATAAACATTTTGGACCTTGGACCTTGGACCTTGATTTAGAAAGTACTACAGTAAATGCAAAACTGAAAAGGTAACAAAATACTGATATTCATGATTTTTCATGAGTGATTATATATTTCTCGCATTTTCTGTATCTTAACTTTTCATCATTAATGTATGCACTTTTAAATGATTCAATGATTCAATTATCAATTATTAATGTGTGTACTAAGTCAATGTTTGGTTACTTACCAAGTGAATTATCATCTTGCCCTTAAACAGTTGAAGGAAGTGTTGTGGCTCTTTTCCTTGAACTACTCGGATCTGTGTAAAACAATAATGCAAAGGGCAAGTTTGAAAAAAGAAATCTAGCTTCACAATCAATGCCTTATCTGAAATTCTTAACTTCAAACTGGGACCCAACTGCATCTTACCCTTTCCCCAACCATAAAGCTTGCCTGAAATCCAATCCACAAATGGCAATTGTTAAAATCAACTGAGATATGAGAGGTTTTGAAAACAAAAGGATTTAAACTATGTGCAATGGTATGAAATCCACAAGTAACTGAAAATATAAGACTGTTAAAAAGTGGGATACAATATAAAATTCCTCACATGCAAACAAAGTAGAACGCAACACAAACAAAAATATTTTATGCTGTGAATATTGTACTATTACTGTATACGCCAATATTTTCGCGTACAGATATTTTCGCGAATCACAGGCTCACACACATTTTCGCGAGTTGCTAAGTTCACGAGCGCAAGAGCAAGACTTGCAGTAATCTTATTTGTACATGAATGAGCCATATCGGCATATCCAGAGGATTTGCTTTTTGATTATTTTTTTGCCAATACCATCAAACTCGAAGCTTGCGATAAACAAAAAATGCTGTCATAAAACCCCTGATTTCTTGATTTATAGCGCGTTTTCAGCGACCCTCTTACTTACCACCCCACTAAAGCCCCGCATGCTTTGGAAAAATGGCACCGATTCCATAATTTTGGAAGCAGAATTGGGTTTCTTATAGGGGTTTTAAAGGTTGTTAAATTCGCGATAGGCAAGTGATTCGCGAAATTCGCGAAAATAAAACCACCGCGAAAATTTCAGCTCATACAGTATTAAGCATTTGCCATCACCTAGGCCTAGGGGAGGGGGAAGCAAACCATCAGGTCTCTCCTCCCGATATAGCTCATTGGGATGTGCAGGTGACCCGGGTAATAATATTTCTGTAAAGCACTTAGAAACATCTCAGAGAGATGTATCAGGTGCTATGTAAATGTAGAATATATTATCATTATTACCACTAAACCCAGTTTTTCCCCCAACTCTTCTTCAAATAGTGCAGTGTGTTTTTAACACGCAAAGGAGGTGACTTTCTTCTACACAGGGCCTTCCATTTAACATCCCAATCAAGGAATGGAATGTGTTTTCCACTGAAAAATAGCCTGCATCTATGAAACAGGAGGGGCACATCAACCCGCAATGTAGGTTTAGATCATCCGCCTGGGGAGGACTTGAACACACAATCTTTGGTTAAACAGGCAGACAATTTACCGACTGAACCAACTCACCTCCTCAAAGGTAAGAACGAGTTAAGATAAAGCATACAGAATGTACATAAAACTTTCATAAATATTTCCACTAAAGTTTCTACTCACCTGTACAGCTGCTCCACCTAGTTTGTCATCCATCTTGGTAGCAGTGATAGCCGCTGCCCCTTGTTCGTCCTTGGATGACGTTAGACCCTACAAAACAAACATGACCTATGCTATTTTGTAAGTTCTTTTTACCAAACTACATGTATACTGTATTCCTGACTGTATTCCCGACAGCCGCTCATCACGCCGCCGACCCCGCCGCCCGTCTCACTCCTCCACATCCGCATACCCGTCTCAAGTACTCCGACACGCCTAGCGAACACTCACTCCTGAAGACGGACAGTCAAGCTGCCCGAAACGTCGAGTCTTCTCTTCAAGTCTTCTCACCTCTCGCCGACACAAGCCTCCTCATCTCTTCACCAACTCAATCCTCTCACCTCTTCTAGTTTACAGTCCTTTTTAGGACTTCACCCAGTTCTCGAAAGATACTCTGCCCTCCAATTTTCCTACTTTCTCGCCTCTCTACTTCACCTCCATCTCTATCCACTTTATCTATAGTCCCTCAGGACTTACCACATGGTGAACCGTAAACCCCTTCTACGAATTCCTGTTTGTTGTATACATGTGAAATTTGGCAATAAAGGATCAATCAATCAATCAACCTGTCATTGTGTGTGATTATATTCCACTGATTCATTCGGGGGGGGGGGGGGGCATATCTATTCAACAATTGAGAAAATGGTCGTACAGTGTACCTGAACAGCTAAACCATATGAAACTTTAAAATAGTGGAGTACACTACAGTAGGCCTATACATAGAATATGTTAAAAAACTATAACATGATTAGATCTTGAAGAGAACATAAGTCAAATCTAATCCACGGTCCAGTCCAATTTGGCCTCCTCACAGAATACCCAACCCCTTCTTCTGATCTCCTCCTTTCCTTTAATCTTGAGCAGCAGAGCACTGGGCTATTTACATTTTTTCAGCCAGTAGTAGAGAATGTATCTCTCTCTGCCCCCCACCCCTTCCACCTGCTCTCCCTCCCACCTGCTCTTCCTCCCCTATCTCTAAAGCCACTAGGTTCCCATCTATCTTTCTTACCAGGCAGTATTTGAGGATTTAAATCTCTCTGCCTCCACCACCACCCCTTCCTCCTGCTCTCTCTCCCTCATCCCCCTCCCTCTTCCCCTATCTCTAAAGCCACTAGGTTCCCATCTATTTATCTTACCAGCCAGTATTTGAGGATGTATTCCTCCCTGCCTCCACCACCACCCCTTCCACCTGCTCTCCCTTTCTCTTCCCCCTATCTCTAAAAGCCACTAGGTTCCCATCTATCTATCTTACCAGCTAGTGGTAGTGGATGTATCTCTCTCTCTGTCTCCACCACCACCTTTCCTCTTGCTCTCTCTCCCTCTTCCCCCTATCTCTAAAACCCACTAGGTTCCCATCTATCTATCTTACCAGGCAGTATTTGAGGATATATTCCTCCCTGCCTCCACCACCACCCCTTCCACCTGCTCTCCCTCCCTCTTCCCCCTTCTATCTTTCTTGCCAGCTAGTGGTAGTGGATGTATCTCTCTCTCTGTCTCCACCACCACCCTTCCTCTTGCTCTCCCTCCCTCTACCCCCTATCTCTAAAGCCACTAGATACCCATCTATCTATCTTACCAGCCAGTAGTACAGGATGTATCTCTCCCTCCCTCCTTGTTTGTAGGTATACAAGATGACATAGGAATCCCCGCCGAAGAACTGCCCATGGAGTTCATTTGGTTGCTTCACTGGCTCGAAGTTCTCTATCCTGAACACCTACAGAAGAAACAAAGAAAGATCAAATTAAGTAAGTAGTTTACAGGAGCTGATCATCTATCAGGACTTTTAAATAACTTGAAGTGCTAATTGTACTATTAGAGAACAGGAAAACAAAATGAATGATTTTTAAAATTGAATGAATGAATAAATAAATAAATAAATAAATAAATAAATAAATAAATAAATAAATAAATAAATAAATAAATAAATAAATAAATAAATAAATAAATAAATAAATAAATAAATAAATAAATAAATAAATAAATAAATAAATAAATAAATAAATAAATAAATAAATAAATAAATAAATAAATAAATAAGAATTATGCATACTCTTCTGCATTTCTTTTTTCCTCCCCATGGGCTGAAAAAACTGCCCCAGCTCAGCCTATTCCATCCCACCACATTCTATTGGCAACATTATGAGTAAGCCAAAATTGTGTATAAGAAATCGCAAAATATGTCAATCCAGACAGATGTTATTTACAATTTCATAAATTTATGATTTTATAACTATGAAGATAAAAGCTGTGAAATAATTAGTGACTTTGTTACGCTATCAAGTGTAGAAAGTGTGTACATAATCCGGACCAACTGAAGTCTTACAATATTATTGCTGTCGTTATTTCAGATATTTGGCGTTTGATTCAGTTCCGAATATTCATGCCATGTGGGTTTCTGTACATCTTTTCAATATTTTTGTTTACTTGCAATTTTTCTTTTAATGAGAAGTTCACAGGTCCCTTGTCAGTCACAGTACTTCCACTTTAAATTTTCTGGGATTGTGTCATCTTGCAACACAAGCAATTTCCTGATTCATACTGCTTCATCTCACCTCAATTTTGCCCGATCCATCGTCAAACATGCCGGTCCTGGAAGCCATGTTGGGGTTGGAGTCAATGTCAGAGGTCTTGATCTTATGGAGGGTGCTAGCATCGAATTTCTCCTTCTTTACATGGGCTACAATGATAAAAATTGTGATTGGAAGGTGACAGGAAGAATCAAGGCCCCATTTCATAACTTATCAATAACAAGTATGTAATAACTGCTATATAAGCTACTAAAATCCTTGCATTTGATTGGATGAGAGCAAATTTGTTATAGAAAGGTGGCAGCTGTTACTGATAACAAGTTTTATGAAACTGGGCCCAAATGAGAATTTGATAATTCCATTTGTATGTCATCCTTTCTGTATTTCCACATCTTTTATACATCAGTATCTCTTTATCTCTTTGAACATATTTTCATTATCACATTCATTTATCCCTTCTCTCCAGTTTGCATTTCTCTACCTCTTCTTTTTTTCTGTCTTCATTTTAACTATTTTTCTCTCCTCTATTTTGTTCTATCCCTTTTTAGTCATCTCTTTCTCTATCTCTCTCATTCCTCTTTCTCTCCCCTAAATCTCTTTAACTGGGGTCTTCTTTCATCTTCTGTCTTCTATACATTACACTCAACATCTATCATATAAACAGACTCACAGAGAGAAAATCATTTTAAAAATAATGCACAGAGGGGCACCATTTTCCACTACATGAAAGTATCTAACCCCTTCACTCCCAAGCTCCTTTTTGTTTATGGTGTTTCTTCACTATCTACCTCTCTTCCTATTCTTTATCTTACCTATGTTACCAGTAGTATAAGTCTTTCCTAGCCCCTTGGTGTCTCCAGGATCCCTCCATCCCTTGAAAATGGCCTTGAATGCTGTGGTCTCACTATTCTCATTGATGACTGTCACAGGCGTGTTCTCTGGGTACTGCTTGGCTTTGATAAAACCCTGTTCAAATAAAAAAATAAGTAAACATTACCATTGATCTTGTTGCTCTTGTTTGTGTCCTTCTTAGTCCCTTAATCTCCAGGATCCCTCCATCCCTTGAAGATATCTTCAAATTCCGTGGTCTCATTGTTCTCATTGAAGACTGTTACAGGTGTGCTCTCTGGGTACTGTTTGGCCTTGATGAAACCCTGAACATAACATTCACATCAAAATACAGATTACCTCTTGCTTTACAGGATTAAAGAAGTTTACATGAGTGATTACCTGAGCATTGCTGAAGGCGCTCTTCCTCTCCTGCTTTGTGGAGCCTTTTCCCTTCCAGACAAAGATGCCACAATGTCCCTGGTCAACGATGAAGCAGTCCTGACGAATGCAATCAAAAAATGTTTAAAAAAATAAATAAATAAATTTTGGGGATGAAACCTCAATGGATGAAAAAGGGAACTCTTTATTACAAATTTCTAGATCTGAAAAACAAAAACAAAAACAAAACAGAACAAATAAACTACAAACCCAAAAAAAGACAATTATCGTAATTAAAAACCTTTCTCTTTCTCATAAACAATTTTTTTCCCTACATAGTTTGAAAGAATAATGTATGAAAAATGAACCAATATAAATGAAAACAGCAAAATGTAACAATAAAGAGCAAATTTGCTTATGATAATAGTGATTATGTACTTTACAACCTATTGCCAATTTAGAGAGCTTCATGATTAGTTAATCGAATCGCTCTTATTTGTAAACATACAACATACTGCACTGAAAATAGACTAAAATTTTTTCCATTATTTTAGCTTTCTGTTAATGCATATTGGTGTTTCCTAGCTCTCTGGGTCACAAGATAATGCAAAAGGGTCACCTTTCAGTGATACTGTAGTGATATGGGCTAAATTAAAAGGATGAAGATTCTTGACTCACATCGCTATTGAGCATGCTCTGTTCCAGTGGAGCACTGCAGATCTCAGTCACTACCAGAGAACCACTCTCATCAGAAACCCTAGTAATCAAAATATACAAGTACAAGGTATTCCACTATTAAAGGCAATAGCTGATTTTAAAAATTCTCAAACTAAGACGAAGCATGTGTATGAAAACTTGTATCTGTACTAAAAAACCCTGAAACCAACCATAATTTTAAATAAAATCCTGTTCGTAAGACGCAAACGACAATTTTATTATTTTTGGTCTCAGAGACAATAAATAAGAGGAGCATTTTCCACGAGTTAAAAAAAAAAAAAATATTAGCTGCACCTCTCTCCCTGTACTATACATGATATACACACACATACACAGTACTGTTCAGATGAACGCTTGCACATTCATGCTCCTTATGCATGCATGCATGCACTGTAAAAATAATCAAACATCACCTTTAGTACAGGTATGTCTTAAAAATCAATACAGAATTATTCCCCCCCCCCAATAAAATTACCTGAATTAATCATACCCCCACTTCCTTTTATTCATGAAATTGTTTCTTACTGAAGAGAATGGGAAGGGGGTAATAAAGTTATAATAATAAGTTCTTTGCAGTTCCTCTCTCTACCCAGGAGTATATCAATCTATATGGATCTGGAAAGTACTTACTTGTAGAGTCTGGTCTGTGCTGCTTGCTTCCTGGAGAACCTCTCATCATCCCCCTTGGCTGGCTGGGGCTTGACTCCGCTGCGGGGTCCGAGGGCATTCTTAGCTTCACAGATCTTCAGCGTGTCGCCATCAAACTTGTCATTGTCCACAAAGATGATCTTGGCCTTGCCCGCCTTCTCGTCATCACGGATACCCATGGCAGCTTGTGTTCCCTGTAGTGTTTGTAAATTGGCAACAGTTCATTACTGCAGGGTAGACCCACTTTGGGACTGCTCATACAACTGCTTGATCTGAAGTCATGACAGCCATCAACTTCTACATAATCATTTGTGCAAAGTTTATAATTTTAATTACAGGAAAAACAAATTTAAATGAAAACAACAATTCCAATATAAATGAAGTATTGGTAGGTTTGTGTCCTCCATGATTACATGTATTTATGATTCTCCGCATTATATCTATTTATCCTCTAAAATTGCAAATTCTTCAGCATGCTTTAATACATAATGAAAAAATTTCCAAGAGTTTACAATTTCAATACACTGGGGTAACTCCAAAGAAAATATATGTGAAATAACATGGTATAAGATCCTTTTGCTACTAAACCATGCAAAACTACAGGTGTTGAAGGGTTAACAATGCTGACCTTCATGCGCTCACTTCTGTTGGATTCTGGACCATTCCAGACCACGATGTGCTGACCAAGGTCAAAGATGAAAACGTCTCCGTTGTTAAGGCTCTCCCACTTACATGGTACCTGCAAGAAAAGCATCCCCAAATTTGAAGGTTCGCAAAATTGATTTGAAACATTTGTGTACATAAAAGTAACAATAAGATGGCTCTACGAGTGGATATAATAGGAAAGATATATGAAGAGTGATGTTGTACAGTATATAAATACAGACTGTTTTGAGGGGCACAGTTAAAACTGCATGTATAGCCAAAGTTGATCTTGAGATTGCAATGTGCACCGATACAGAAATGAGGGGCACAGTGCAGTCTCCTCGAGATCACAAAGGTGCTATAGTTTTAACCCTGCCCCCCCCCCCCACATGCAGTCAATATTTGTTTGGTATATACCACAGCCTGTTTTTTTTTTTTAATTCTCTAAATGAGATATTTCGACAAATTATGCTGCCGAAATGTATTCAGTTGAAGGAAATTTCAATAGTACTGCAGGCACGTATCTCACTGCACTGTGTGTAGTCAATGTTAACTTTAGAAGGGTCTATTGTGTCATTGCTTTTTATGCACAAGTAGAACTATGCCTGGTCAACATTTTCAAGAAGAAAAATAAAAAGGCAGAGGGGGTCTAAGAGGGGAGATCAGAGCATAAGAGGAAAACGACCAGAAACTGTTAGGTTCATGAACATGTCTAAAGTTGTCATGTGGGAACAGGGGGAGTAGAACAAAGAGGATGCAGAGAGTACACGGGATGAGGATGTGTCATACCTGGTTGACCCTGATGTTGCGTTTTCCTTTGACCATGTACATCTTCTTGGTGAACTTGTCCTTATCCACTTTCTTGAAGCCGGACTTCACACCGCCCTCTAGATATCTATCAAAAGTAAATTGATTTGGAAGAGAGTAATAGAGACCGGCCCTTCCACTGACAGAAGCATGTAAACCTACATTAACAGGCTTCAATGCATCCAACAACGCAACCCTGGCATAGGAAATCTATTCCCAGATCTTTTCCTAAAAAATTTACATCTACACCTGTAAACTTTCTACGCAAGCACATAATAAATTGTTGTCATGATTTCTGAAATATGTAGCTACATGTACATGTACATCAGTAAAAAAAAAAAACCCTATGCATTTACGAAAAAACAATCATGACATACAGGTGTACATGTACTTGGTCTATTACACGTGAATTACATTTGTACATGAATATACACTGTATATCTTAAATAATTGTGGTTCCTGATAAAGAACTATTTTATTGGGTCTAGCAATCTACTCTCATTCATATTCCTTGTTCAAGCAGTGTCTTTACAAATACTATTAAATGGCAACTATACCTATAGGACTTTGCACTCTAAACAAAGACCTTAAAGTGTACAGTGCATGTGTCTGACATACAATTACATGTATACATTAGAAGTTACAATGTACATGCACAAATGCAGACATTCAAGTACTTCTTGAGTGTACATAAGATACAAAATGTATGTGATGTTCTAATTATACAACACATACACATTTGCTTGTAGTGTATTTGATACACCTGTGATATTATGATAATTGATATTATATTGATAATAGTATGTAATCACTGTTAACCAGAGCTACACTGTTTGAATGGGCACATACTAATGTTTACATGTCAAGACTAATAATTCAATCATGGGATAGCATCAGTGACTTCACCAATTCAACCAAATACTGATATTTTTTCAAGGAATGCTTGTAAGATGTACTTACAAAAAACCACCCCAAACCCCTGTTTTGATATTTATTAACTTATTTGCACATTCATGAACAGCAAATTCTGCATTATGTATATCAAAGTGAACAATTTTAGGTCTGAAGGCTAAAGAGTTCTCACATACACACATACACATCTGTAATTTAAGTTCTATCAGATATAAATTTTCAAGAGAGGACTGTATCTTATAGTGAATTTCTTCAATTTTCTTTTGATTTGCAAAGTTAAGTTCTATGTATTTTGTATTTTAAATATAAGATATAAGCCCACTTAAACATGGTGTTGTGTTTTTGCATTTTGGATTGTAAATGTATCCTTTTAACATTAGTATCAAATGATTAAATAACATTTCATTTTGGCAGATTTCATCTTCCCCTGAGGGAGTTAAATCACTGGTCTCAATTTCCGACAGATCACTCCACTCTCAATCATGAAGGTGTCATGGTATAGAGGTTCATTCACTTGACTCCCAATCACAGGGTTGAGGGTCCAAATCCCAGCTCGGCAATAACGTCTTCTGGCAAGACATTAATCCATGCTTGCCACTCTCCACCCAGGTGTAAATGGGGACCTGATATGCTAGAGCACTACATATTTGAACGCTAAGCCATGACAGAGGTAATAATGTTGTAGTGCCAAAAGCATCATGACATTACCTGAGCACTATACAAGAAGCCACCATTATTACTACTATTGTAAACATTACTTACTTGATACCCTTGGGGAAGTATGACATGAACTCAGATGATTCTGAGCCTTCCACTTCCCTGAACTGCACCGGGCCACCTCCCAAGGAGTCGTCTAACTCTACAGTCTTGTAGGCTGCTACACCGGCTTCATCCTACGAAAAAGATTCATAACCCGGAATTAGAATCAGTATTAACCAGTGACCTTTAAAATAAAATTTTCTTTGCGACTGATTTCATCATACATATAGAGCCTACACTGTACATTGTGGATGCAATTAGGTTTTACAGTAGGTTTAAGGTTACTGTAATGATTCGGGTTTGAACCAAGGAATTCACCTGATCGGTTAAGAATGGCAGTTCCGTCCATCCATGACAATGATCCTCTTATGGTTTCTAATCTAAGTAGAAATTTCACCTCCTTCAGTGATGCCCTTCATAATGTAACATTTAAAAAGCTCAGTACAAATAATCATGTACATTCTACATGCTTTCAAAATTTGTCAAATGTCTGTCCATGACAGGCACCTAAAGCTCCGCCATTTTGTCCGGATCCATTTAAATAGAAGGCCTACCTAAGCACCTCTGCATATTCATGAGCAAAAATGAATAATTCATTTTGTAAGAGCTTCCAACGAGTAGTGTGCATTTGTACATAGTATGAAGCATTACGTCCGTCAGCTCAGTGCATGTGCAATAAATGTGCAATAAATCAAAGTATCACAATAAAAATGACACGTGCAATAGATATGAATACTGCAACAGTGTTATCGATATCATGACGATAATGGGTGCTTATCGGCCCCTTCAAACGGAAAGCCAAAATGGGCAAAATATACAGGTATTCACTACAACCCACTGACTATCAATGTGGGCAAAATAATTGGACTCCCATATCATTATGCATATTAAATATATCTTTTCCAAATGCAAAGTACCGTATAAGCCAATATTTTAGCATACAAATATTTATTTGGGACAATTTGAACATATTAGCGAGTTACCATTTTCACATTTTGAATGAGGTTGCTATACTTAAATGCAGGCACGTATTGAGTGAAATTTTAGAGCAGACATAATCACAAAACCTGCGAAAATTAAAACAATGTGCTGCAAAAATTTCAGCTTACACAGTAATTGAATGTTGATACTCAGAATTGTAGATAAGTTTATCAATGCAGACTTTATAATGATCTTTGACCAAACAATTATCTCAGAACCATAGGTAAACTCACAGGAGTGAATTACATACATTGTACAACATTGATAAATTTAAAGTGATGATTGATCAAGGCGCCAAAAAATCAACTTTGTGAGATTTGATTATATATGACAATGCTTCAGGGGGAGATAAGAACTACATGTACAGAGTGAATTTACGACAGTTACATGTACTTTCATGCACACATGAATTTCAAAATCTTAATAAAACTAGATGAATCCTCGACCAAGTGCAGTCGAAATTTATGCCTCTGCCCTTGCCTGATCAGAAATATATCACTTTTAATTATGGGAAATGTATTAGGATACATTTAGAGTACAAAAGTGGAAAAATTGGTTCTATTTAAATGGCACTGTGTCAGCCACGTTTGAAGCTGATCTGTCAAATGGTTCTTAAGTTATCACGAGAACGAGCAATTTTCGGGGGGGGGGGGGGGGGGGGTAGACTATTCACAGTTGATCGTTAGAGATTCCCATAAAGAAAATAAGTAGCCCAGAACAACAGACCTGTTTACTCATTTTTATGCATACTTGTTGAACAAAAGATTCCCTGGACAACTGAGAAGCTTGTCAGAGGCTTGTCTGACATAGCAACAACTAATGCGTGCAAACTGGATTCCATCTATTCAGTTGCCATTATGCATACTAGGTGAAATGAATAGTTGGTAACCAAGGGAAAACATGCATAAATTTGAATACATGTAATAGCAAACAGGTCTATTGTGATGGATGAACTCTGAAAGGAGAGAGGGTGGTTATCAGGTAGGTTATAAGTTATTGATCATGTACCTGTGATGTTTCCGATCCCAACCAGAAATGGATGTTCCAACTGAAGCCATTTCCCTTCTTGGAGGTCTGCCAAAGAAAACAGAAATCAGATCAATCAGATATATCAAAACAACAATCAAAATGAGAAAAGAATAAATGAGTGAATGACTGAGAAAAATGGCATCAACTATTCAATCTCTTAACCCTCCTTTAACCCACTGGCTAACGGAACCAGGTGACCCCTGTATTAAGCCTATGGGAATGAGAAAATTCATTAGTCAATGGGTCAACCTACATATACTTGTACATGCAGCATGTCTGCCTAATTATAATATTTCTTCTATTGTTAGCAACCTAAATGTACTTGGGACTACAACACTGTAGGTAAAGCACATGAATTCAAAATATATTTCTATAAGCAGGTTCCATTTAGTACGCAAAGTAATTTGAGAAAACAAAGACATATTCGGATGAAGTCTTGGTATGTAAAGACATTTCTGAGCTAATAAAAAAGCAATAAAAATGCAAATCAGTAAATAATCATTAGAAACACATTAGTAACCCATTCGTGACAGGAATTATTTAAAGCCTAATTTGATCAGCTTTTATTCTTCAAATTGGCAACACCAACACTTTTTTTTTATTGCTACATTTTTCCTATAAAACATCATGTATCTGAAATGAATATGAATTGACAAATTATGATAAGTCAAAAAGTTGCCAATTTGTAGGGGAAAACGGTGATTTTAAACTTTCTATCACATTGCCAATTTAAGGATTTTAATGCTTATTTTCCTCTAAAAAAATTTCAGCATCAAACAACGAATATTGACGCAACCAAAATGGGCACAGTTTGTGTAGAATTTTTTGCTCTTTCTGCTCATGTATTTGGTATGATTTTTAGGGCTTTGCATCAAAAGATATTGGGCCAAACCACAAAATGTGGACCTCTGTCACGAATGGTTAAAGAGAATGGCCCTCTTCAAAGTATTGATATCAAATACAATGTACCTGGTATCGCTACCCTGGGAATATAAAGTAGAATAATAAACATTTCATTTTTAAAGAAATGTTCCAAATACAAGGCAAATACTAGGGTACACCTCAAACATTCTTTCTATTCATTCTATTACAAAATAGTGCCCTCATTAGAAAATCTCTAAAAAGTGAATACCATTATTCCAGTTTACATTATAAGCACGAGTCTGTTCAAACTTTTATGCAAGCAACATTTCCTGCCTTTCGGAAAACAGAGATTTTCTCGTTTCAGCACGTTTCGGGCTATTTTCCTGAAAGGGACGTGAGAACATTTCATTGCATGAATCCTATTATATTCTGCATGTGTATTTGAAAGAGATACCATGCTCCATAAATGGCTTTCAAAATGTGCACAAGGTTTGACTTTTGTACATGGGTGCAGCAGAGACAAACATGGAACTGACATAAATATGTGATTGCCTTTATATGCAACTGTATGCATTTTATTCTGAACACTGATAAAGGTTGCTGAACTATGTGTACACTCATGAAGAATTTTAAAACCAGGCATACAAGAAAAAAAGAAGGCTTAATATTGGCAAATTATGAGGTACCCACAAAACATAGCTGACTGCCATGCCACACGTACAATGTACATATCAAAGCCCATCCCCTCATGACTGAGAGATATGTGTAATTACGCCAAAAAACAAAAACAAAACAAAACGAAACACAATGACATCAAAATGTGAAAAAAAACTTAATCTAGATTATTATCATTATCATTATTATTAGGTCAAGTATGCAACATATACATGTATGGGTAGAATTCTCAATGACCCTTCCCATGCAAAAATGTGACTTGAAAGTTCAAGTTTCCTTTCTTCTTTTTTTTTTTTCATTCATCATTACTGTTGTAGCATTTTAATGTGTGCAGAACTGCAGAAGAACATACTGCTGGCTGAGGTAGCCCCAGAGCTCAAGTCCAACAAACAGGCAATAAACAAAGAAAGAAACAAAGACAAAACAAACAACAAATATACAATCAAACAAACAGAAAATTGATTTCTTTTTCAATAAACAAAGACAAAATACACTGTTTAAACATACGATGAAACAAACAATTAAACAAAAAGTAAACAAAAGCAAAAACTGAACAAATATACAAATTAACAAACAAGCAAGACATACCTTCAAGCAGATGTAGGAATCTCCTTTGTGGAACTGTCCATAAGACTTCTCTGGTGTGGCGACAACCTTGAGGTTCTCAATGCGCCAGATCTTGAGTCCTTCCTTCTTCCCTACCCCAGAGAATGCTGGGTCAACCTTGGACATGGTGGAGGTCGGTGAGTGAGTGGTCTGAGGTCAGAAGTCAAAAGGTCAAGGTGATGATGATGATGACTGGGTATGAAGGCACTATGGTGTCCTGGAGTTTTAAAAAAGAAGAAAAAAAAGTGAGCAAATCTTTTAGTTAATTCAGTTATATGGATTTAATTGCTGAAATCTTATTTCTAAAAAAAACATTAAAACATATGAACTATGCACTTTTGTGGGATTCACTACAAGGAAGTGAAATGGGAGTAAGCCCTGGTGGGGACCATGGATGTACATGTAGGCCTACCTGTATCATCGGCAATAGCATAGACATATAATAAATTTACTAGATGAAAAGCAGCACGTGCGGATATCATTACATGAATGGCATTAGGCCCCGCCTCTTTCGGATCATTTGAAGGGGCCGATAAGCACACGTTATCGCCATGATATCGATCACACTGTTGCATTATTCATATCTATTGCACGTATCAGTTTTATTGTGACACTTTGATTTAATGCGCATTTGTTGTGCATTTATTGTGCTTTAACTGCGCATGCGGTAAGCTGATGCACGTAATGTTTCATGACGCTTACAAACAAATGCTACTAGTTGGAAGCATCTTACAAAATGAATTATTCATTTTTGATCATGAATACTGATGGATGGTTAGGTCAGTCTTCTAATGAATCTGGACAAAATGGTGGAGCTTTAGGGGCGCCTGGACAATAGACTCTTGGGTCTGCCATTGCATTGTAGTTAAAAAGAGCTAAATGATCTGAATACACTAGCTCTGGTTGAAAACTTGAAATCTCATATAGCTTACATGTACATCAGATGTTGGAATCACCTCACAGACAAAACAGAATGTGTTACAATACATATACTACAAACACTACAGCTACAACAACTATGCCATTCTCTTCAGTGTCCCTAGATGACCTTTGACCTTAATATTCTGGGGAGGAGGAGGAGGAGGAGGAGAGAAGTATGAGGTAGCACAGTAGTGAAGATGAGTAGGAGTAACCCGCAAATCCAACCTTGATCTAGTGAAAATCCAGCTTAAGCTTCAGGGGACTTTGTGGGGAACATGTGGCTTCTGAATCTGAGTCACTGAACTTTGCGGTGAAGTGTATGTACATGGGTTTCCAAGGTATATGCAGGATCAAGCACATTTTGATTGGGACAAGATACAGAATTATCAGTTATCTGCATGAGGACTTAAAGTGCTTACACAATGGTTTATAAAAAATTTTTGATATATGATTGAGAATAGAATTCTAATGAATGAATTTCAATCAAAATCAATGCATTTTCGCAAATTATTTGTGATTAATCAAGGGTTGAACTAAAATTTTGAGTGTGAAGTATGACAAAGATGCGGTTACCCAGCTTCGCGCATTGCAGTTGTGGCGCGCACCAGACTGTACAATATATATTACACCTTGGCGCACATTTTGCTAGAATTTGCTAAACCAAGGTACCCACAATGACGTCATTGTGGGTACCCAATTGAAACTGGGAACAGCTGAGGGGTCAAAAATAGGCTAAAATCTTAACATATTTGGGTGGTTTTTTTTGCAACAAGACTTTTAAAAACTTTAGGCAGATGATTTTCTGCTAATAAAATCATGAATTTATTTCACTCCCAGATTTCACTTCATCTCTTTTCATGCATGTACACTTGTACAACATATCTAGTTCTCATAGGGCTTTTACTAGAAAGGGTAAACAAGGAGATGTGTGGGTTATATGTAGTTTTTTTGGTAAAAAAAAAAACATGTCCGGAAAACAAAGATGACACACAACAATATGGGTCTTGTATTCTGGACCATTAGCCTTTCAGTGCAACTGCGCTGTAGATGTGAAGCTACCGAAAAATGGGTAGGTCATAGGCATACGTGTTGAGGGTTTAGTGCAAGAAAGGGCTATCTGTGTTTTTGGCCATTTTGAGAAAACTTGCAATGAAGTTTTGTAGTAAACACTGGTTTAATGCAGATGGCCATACCTACTTTGGGTGATACCCTTCTGTAGCAAAGTTTGCTGTAGAAACCATTATTACCAATGGGTTCCTGGTCTCTTATTGATCATTTTGATATCAAAACCTCATTTTGACCGAAAAATGCAGATAGCCCTTTGTTGCACTAAACCCTCGATGTACTACACATTTTGTACCTTAACATCATAACCTCACATCACATGTCTACAACCTCTAAGAATGTTCCATTGACTAACACATGAAGAATTTAGATCAGAGGGCAGCATTCCTACTGCATTCTCTGCTGAACATTCATGACTTGTGATGGTGGTATATAAACACTGTTCACACAAGCAAAAAAAAAATCTTGTTATTATCATACTATTAATAAGGATAACAGTGTATTACTGTACATGCACATCCCATTTTAATAGCTGCCATCATTTAGCTGCCAAAGTGAGTGGTACAACTTAGACAAATTTAATTGAAAATTTTCTGCAATTAGCCCAAGTGGAGATGATTAAAGTTTTATATACCTATTAAGGTTCAAGGTTATACAGTGCCTCATCAAACTTTAATAGTCAACCCCTATGATACATTTACCAATGAAGGCCATTTCCTTGTAGAAAACTCGTAATTACTAAATCTCTCGAAGCTGCGTTGTCTGAACAGGCTGTTGCTGTACCCCCAACTGTGTGTGAGCACTTTTGCCTGTATCATAGGAATGCCTCCACAAACATGTGATCATTATAAGGGTAAACTCATGCACATGTACATGCAAAATGTCTGCACAGTGTGAATATTGTCTGTTAAGAATGCCAAAGAATAATAACTTCCATCACTATAAATAGAGTCAGCACTCTCCTGCCAGTTATGCCTGGTTTACCCATGGCTTACGATCAACGTACGGAGCCTGTATCCTGCCCGTAACCCCCTATCCATGGGGCCTCTGTGCGGAGGCAGGCGGCGACCGTAAGATTTCCGTACAGATTCAAGGGCTCCGCAACCTCTACGATTATATATCGCGAGGAGTTATACAAATTTGAAAAATTAAAAGCCTGCAGCCCGTATATATTGTAGGCAGCATCGCACAATTCCCGCATGGGCATTGCATGGAACCCTCGCGGCTCTACGGTCACCGCACATCCTCTGCACGGGGTCCATAGGATTTCCGTGGGGAGGCTGCGGAGATAGCACGATTAGCATACAATCTCCGGGCAGCCTCTGTACGGACATCCCATGGCCTGCCCCCCTAAAGCCAACTAGGGGAAATGGCACGGTGACCGTAAATAATGTAAACACAAACGCCTTAGCCTGTAGCCACCTACAATGCCCCAAAATTGCACGGAAAGTCGTAAACCAATTTATCGCACGGTGCCCGGGGAAATGTAAACTAGGAATTAGCGTCCTTCCAGCTCTCAGAACATAAAAAATAAAGGCTCATTCACAGTGCTGACATATGGCGTGGTGTAACAAATGATAATGTGATGCGCATGTACATCAATAATACATTTACCAGGGGTATATTCTATCTGGTGAACAAGGGAGGTTAAGACCCCTTATGAAACTGTGAACTTGGGCCTGGTGAAACCTGAAGCAATCGCTTAGCTCGAGTTCAATCAACTTCATGCCATCCAATCAATGATTGCATAAACAGGCTTGCATATCGGGCATGCTAAAACAAGCCTTTGCGAATTCCGCACAACTTGGTGAAATTTTACATAGTAACTGTCAAATTCAGTGATGAGTCTTCATGCCGTTCATATTTTGAAAGAGGATGAATTCACTCACATTTATTTAAACAGAGCATTCAACAAAATATCTATTTTTCATGATCACTGCACTGCAGCTGTAAACATGTCGGCAACAAATAATTAACATTTAGCTTGAGTACCTTCTATCAACATTATTTCATATAAGATGGGTTACATAAAACAAGGTTTCTGATTGGTCAGAGTCGCTCTTCTTGCCATTGCGTAGTTCGTTATAAGGCCACGACCGTGGTATATAACGTCGTTATATTGCACGCTTATTTGTGTACAAAATCCCATAGGCAAAGGTATCGATAACTTACAAATTATCGATAATAGAGTTCGTTGCACTTTGTCAATGTATGTTGCAATGTATAGTTTGATGAGCTCTGATCCCAAGAGCAGTTTCCCATCTTATATAACGCATAGTACATGCTCATTGTTGTCAAATATACCATAAAATGTGCATCCATAGATACAGAATTTCTCTCGTGCCCTATTTCTCACCTTGGCCTATGGCCTCGTTGACATTATAATGCACTTGAGAAATTAAAAGCTATTGATGCACATATTACGGTATATTCAACTCCAGAGCATGCATTATATGTATAATACATGATGTTACATCTGTTTATCAAATGATTATCAAAAATATCGAGTCCACAATACAGAAGATTTACCTTCTAATTATGACAGAGCTGAAATAATGAATTTGTGACACCTTGTTCATACTACAGAACAGCATTACATTCACGAACAGATAAGTAGTTTTACAATTTATACGTTATTATTACACATTAAAGTTCCAAGCAATGGCTGCAACTTTTGCAATGCACTGGACTTCTTACGTGTAAGTGGACAGATACAATGCAAAGAACAAATCCCAGGATCACCACAGAAATTAGTCAACTGAAAAGCATTATATAAACCTCTACTCAAAAGGTGGATCAAGCTTTTTCACAACACAAAAATGTCATACCACTGACACACTTTGTGTACTCTCCCACTATTCAAATATGAAATATGACTCCTTTTCGCAGCACTGCAGCGCTGCCAGAAATAGAATTCATCATGCTTCGCTGCATTGATCTTTGTATGGAATCAATTACTCCATACAAATTTTGTGGGTTGAAGGCCACAAGTCATTCATAAAGAGCACATATGTGTGAGAACCACACACTAATTTGTTTATATTATAGGCACTGAAAGAAAAACACACGATATTTTAAAATTCCTTCTATACTAAACAAGATGTTCACCTAGCCACATGCGCAGACCATTTAGGGCTTGTTTATTTCATATTTTCACCTCAACTCCAGCATACAGATGAAATTTTAAAAAAAGAATAACCCTTAGTAAGTGACTCAGTTTCATGTGCCTTTTCAATCATTTATTAATGAATAATACCCAAACTTGTTTGTACAACATACACATGTATTCTGGGCATACATGTATAATCCCCCCCCCAAAAAAAAAAAGGATAAATGAAAAAAAAAATGCTTTGTAAATATATCTTGAATAATTATGAATGTGAAACAGAAACTACATCCATAAACAAATGCTTGTAACATGGAAAATGCTTTGTCAGTATTATGAAAGGGGAACAGAGACTAGATCCATCAGCAAGTGCTTGAACCTTGAATAAAACTGATATTACCATGCCTATGCAATGTTCATACATGTATTTAGAACTGGATACATTGTATTTTATGAATGGCATAGAAAGTGAAAGAAACATGTACTTGAGAACACAAAAGTCAAAATTCAGAATTATTGCAAAATTAGAAATAACAACAGTGATGTACACAGATGAAGTTACCACGTACATGATTATTTGCTTGCAGCCATGATCATTTGAAGAAAAGTACAGATTACAAAGCTGTCTACTCCATTCATTGAAATTGTACAGAACATACACTGTAACATCAATATAGAATAGCCTATAGCATGATAAGAGTTCTTAATCACAATGATAGAGATGCTTTCTGAAAGAGAAAATGTTTCTAAGGGCTTTTACTAAACACTCGGGTCGCGTTGCGCTGGAAAACACTCGGGTCGCGGCTCGCTGGGTATGGGGCACCAATTGTTAACTAAGTTATTTGGTTCAAAAATACACAATCTAATGCCAAAAGTTCACTCAAAACTCTATTTCTTAATAGAATTCACAAACGGTGAAGCATTTCGTTACAAAATGAAGTGCAACAGACGATTTTGCAACAAAAAACCTCTACCAATATGAATAAACAGAAAGGATGTATAATTATGATCCCTCATTAACCCATTCGTGACAGGAATTATTTAAAGCCTAATTTGATCAGCTTTTATTCTTCAAATTGGCAACACCAACATTTTTCTTTTATTGCTACATTTTTCTTATAAAATGTCATGTATCTGAAATGAATATAAATTGACGGAAATTATGATGAGAAGTCAAAAAGTTGCCAATTTGCAGGGGAAAACAGTGATTTTAAACTTTCTATCACATTGCCAATTTAAGGATTTTAATGCTTATTTTACTTTAAAAAATTTTCAGCAGCAAACAACAAATATTGACACAACCAAAATGGGCACAGTAAGTGTAGAATTTTTTGCTCTTTCTGCTCATGTATTTGGTATGATTTTTAGGGCTCTGCATCAAAAGCTATTAGACCAAACCACATAATGTGGACTCTCTGTCACGAATGGGTTAAGTCTGCTATACTCACTTCGCCCGGGCCATTGACTTTGTTTCATTACAAACACTTTGTGCATAGCAGAGGGTGGGAGGATCAGTTTGCTAGAATATGCTTGTGGGCATGGCTTTGAGGGATTTGGTTTTACTGTACACACTGCCACTGTAGTTTCAGACCGAATAACCTAGTTAACACTTGGCACACAATATCCAGCGAGCTGCGACCCGAGTGTTTTCCAGCGCGACGCGACCCGAGTGTTTAGTAAAAGCCTTTCTAAGCACTCACCAGAAGCTTAATTGCATCATTTATATAACTTTCATTAATTTGTAGAGCAATATAGTAAATCAAATTGGATATCCACTCATAACATGACACTATTTCAAAGCATCTTCCCTATGGAATAATCGGTGTCAGCTCGTTATTCTGAAGGTTTGTTATTCCTACAGTCTGTTATTCCAAAGGTTTGTTATTCCTACGATCCGTTATTCTGAAGATTCTCTGAAAATGAAAAAGGGTTCACTAATCCGAAAATGAAATGAGGTTCGTTAATCTGAAAATTAAAAAGGGGTTCATTAGTCCGAAAATGAAATAGGTTCGTTAATTTATCTGAAAACAGAATAAGATTGTTAATCCAAAAATGAAATAAGGGAACTTGTTAATCCGAAAAAAGAAATAAGGTTTGATAAAATAAGGTTCATTTTCAGATTAACAAACCGTATTTCATTCAGATTAACAAACCCTATCTAATTTTTGGATTGACGAACCCTATTTTATTTTGGACTAACGTACCTTGGATTAACCCTATTTCATTTTCAGAATAACAAACCTTCGGTACATCAAACCCTATTTTATTTTCGGAAAGGCAAACCTTTGGAATCATCAACCGTCAGAATTATGAACCTTTGAAATAATGAACCTTCGGAATAATGAACCTTCGGAATAATGAACCTTCGGAATAATGAACCTTCGGAATAATGAACCTTTAGATTAATGCAGCAAATGTTCGGATAAAGGAACCCTATTTTATTTTCGGATTATCGAACCTGCAGGTATATGATATTTGCGTGTTTGGAATAACGAACAACCTTCAGAATAATGAGCAGCACACAAATATGATAATGAGAATAATGACATCCTTAAAAACATTTAAATCCAAGTTAAAATGCTATCACTCTTAACAATAATTGACACATGAATATTCATCTGGACTCTCTTCTCTCTTCTCTACTTTCTTGTACACCTTTATGCCTTTGAATACACTATTTCTAGATAGACAGTACCATACAAATTTCTATTCCTATTACAGTGAAACTTGTGTATAAAGACCGCCCAAGGGAGACAAGAAAAGCGGTCTTTATGAGCAGGTGGTCTTTATGGACATGTTCCTTTAATACAAGTTTCAATGGAAAAAACTATTCAAGGGGTACAAAGGGGTACAATATTGATAGACAGGTGGTCTTTCTATACAGGTGGTCACTTAAGCAGGTTTGACTGTATTACTATCATTATTATCATTATAACGACTTTAACCACAGGGCAAATCCAATGAATGGGTTTATCTCATCACAATAGGGCAGGAGAGAGTTAAGGCGAATCCGAACAATAGGCCAAGACAAAAGGATTCGCCCTAACGCCGCAATAAGAGTTATTATTATTATTATCATTATTATTACTATTACTATCATTATTACTGCATCAGCTAACTGATGAATTTTGTCATCTCAACAGAGTCAATACCACTTCTTCTTTTTCAAGATGCATCACAATGATCACATACAAATTTACACACATTGGTCTAACCCATAGAGGTACAGTGTCACCTTTAGGAGACGCTTTTGCAGTATCTGTTGGTCCAGAATGTTGGGCAGTGCATATCATACATGAGCAGAAAGGGAAAAATGCACTGACAAATTTGAGCCCATTCCCATTGCTGCATGGTGTGGCGTTCTCGAATTAGAGCAGTTTAAGTGTAACTAATCATTAAACTCTTTAAATTGGCAATGCAGTGATTAACATATAATCACTATTTCTGTGTTCAAATTGGCAATTTCTTATTCAATTTTACAATTATATTTCATTTTGGTTTATGTTATATCCATATTTACTTTTTTCAAGCTATGTAAACATGGAAAAAAATAATGTGTATTGCCAATTTGAGGATTGAAGATGATTAATTTAGACCTCAAGAAAGCTCTGTACTGCTATGGGCTAAACAAGAATAATGTATCATTATTTATAAACTTTACTGTACCATCATTTATCCTCCAATTTCTAAAACAAATCGGTCTAATGTTGAGTGAGCTTACCTAGGGTTACAAACCAATGTCTGTCCAATTCTGACAAATATCATGCCACTTTTGAAAATCTTTTTGGGTATGAGCTGTCGGTGTGCACAGAGATGCTTCAAAATGAAGGTGCGCATAAACCGTGTGGTGGCTTACAGGAAAGAGGTTTTCTTCCTCCAAAAATTAACACTTTACAAAGAATGCAAGCACACTTTCAGGACTGGTACTTCCTTCTCTAATTCTTTCTGACCTTAATGCATGCATATAGTGTTATATGGTTCTACACATTGGCCTACCGGTACATTATTATAGTGCACAGTTATTCTTTGTTGGACTTTATCCTTCTTTATCCAGAGGTGTATTCCAGGGTTGTCATAAGGGGGGGGGGGGGGGAGGGGTCCAGAGACAAAATATCCATTTTTTTATCTTCATTTGTAATTACTTTTAGTTTAATGTAAATTATGATTTTAAAAGTTCCCAAAGCTCTTGAGATGTTTAGTGACAGATGTGATCATCTGAACAAGTACTTTTTAAATTCCTGACAATATCTGTTTTACATGGGAGGGGGGGGGGGGGGCACAGCCCTTTCAAATTTGCCCATGCTCACTAAAATACTCAAACAGATCTACAGTTTGGTAAAAGGAGAATGTATGGAGGGTAATAATATCCAAGTCCTTTGGAAGCGCATAGAGACGTTATATCATAATGTGATATGCGCTATACAAGAACTGTATATTATTATTATTATTATTATTATATGCAGGCTGCGGCATTGCATATCACTTGATCAGAGTATACTAGTACACTCAAAGGTGATACTCCTCAAACATCCCAGGGAACTGCGAATAAAGAAGTAACAAGTGTTAGCGACAGTTGGACAGGTGTCAAAGGGTTTTCCTGAAATAAAAACTTGCCAACACGTGCAGACTAATGCTCAATCCAATCTTACTGATCTAATAAAATAAAATGACACAAAACAAATCTTTTAATCCTCTAGTAATATTACAGGATGTTGTGCAAGAATTGTTCATACATGGAATGATTCGAAACATCTGAATGAGATCTGTCTGAACACATCTCTACACACATGTACAACTCCATGTGCAAACCTAAAGTGTAATTGAAAAACTACTTTCTGTTCTTTTGTATCGGTTACTGTTTGTGGGGTTTGAAGGGTAAGTCCACCCTAGAAATTTCACTGTTTTAATAAAAGGAGATAAATTTGAACAGCATTTAAAAAAAGAAATGAGCAAAATCAGTCAAAGAATAAGAAAATTACACTCATTTACATTTTCTAGTAAACTACTCTCGGCTCTGCAAATTGGCAACACTGATGACATCACATGCGAGCAGGTCTCCATTCACTCTGTACATGAAATTTAACTTTTTCTCAATTTTCTTGGAAGTTACACATTTTCTAACCCACATAGTCAATGTATATTCAGAGGAATTGCTTTTTACATAACATACTTTGACTATGGGGTTAGAAAATGTGTAACATCCAAAAAAATTGAGAAAATGTGAAATTTCATGGACAAAGTGAATGGAGACCTGCTCACATATGATGTCATCAGTGTTGCCAATTTGTAGAGCCGAGAATAATTTACTAGAAAATGTAAATGAGTGTAATTTTCTTATTATCTGACCAATTTTGCTCATTTCTTTTTTTTAAATGCTGTTCAAATTTATCTCCTTTTATTGAAACAGTGAAACTTCTAGGGTGGACTTACCCTTTAATGCCTTTCCAACAACTCCTCTCTTTGGATCTTTTTAAATAACTTTCTCTGTATCATCTTTTTCTTGGCTCCTGTTTATTTCATACATATTTCTTATAGGATAAAATGTTTCCTCGACAACCCAAAAGCTTGGCTCAGACTTCACAAACCTAGCATCAGTAAAGTCAGCAAAAACAAATCTGACAAACAATTTCAAAGTCGAAATCATATGTGCAGTGCATGTCACAACATTTCAAAGAGTGATTTTCAATACGATTTTGTTGGTATATTTACATTTTCCTGATCTAAAACAATAAATTACATAATAAACTTAATCAAAATTTACTTTAATTCAGTATTTTTCTGAATGAAATTTCATAACTAATCCACTAGAACTCAGGATGAAAAGGCACATGGTAAACAGCACTTAATACACCAGTGCATCTCACAAAGGAAATGCAGTTCTATATACATGAGGATGCTATAAATCCGGGCCTGCTGAGGGGAGTAAATATTGCCACGCTCCAATCAATTTGTTAGGCAATAATTTGATAGCAAATTATTCTGTCACCACTGGGCAAATGGAGCCTAATTGCTCCATTAAATCACTCAATACCACATTCCCAATGAGCTGTTAAAAACCCAAAGGTAAATATTGCTACAGCAGTGACAAGTTTTATCTGGACTCGTGCTGTAATTGGGAAAATAGTAGTGATAACAGTGACAATCCTTATATTGTGGTCTACTATTGGTGCATGCTAGCATAGCCTGATATTCAAATATTTCAGGTACCTGTACAAGTATGTGAAGTTGTGCAAAAATGAACTGTACCAGTAGACAGATATATTTTCACCTTTTTCTATTTTCTGGTTTTGTTGTCTTTTTTTGTTTTGTTTTGACTGTGTCATGGTCGAAAATAGAAAGTGTAGTAATGCACTCATTATGTGGAATCATTAAAAGACAGATAGACAGGGTTAATGACTGTAGCCTGATATTCAAATATTTCAGGTACCTGTACAAGTATGTGAAGTTGTGCAAAAAATGAACTGTACCAGTAGACAAATATATTTTCACCTTTTTCTATTATCTGGTTTTGTTGTCTTTTTTTTGTTTTGTTTTGACTGTGTCATGGTCAAAAATAGACAGTGTAGTAATGCACTCATTATGTGGAATCATTCAAAGACAGATAGACAGGGTTAATGACTGTATTACCTAATATCCAGCTTATGTAAGGCATTCAGTGTTCTTCACATATACCCCCCCCCCCCCACTTCCTTTTCAAGTTTTCAAATTGTGCTCTGCATAATTATTCAAAATTTGCAGGACTTTCCTACTACACTCTCAGAAAGATTGGTTTAAAATCTTCAGGTTGGTTGAAAATACGAACCTACGTACTATTGGTTAAAACAAATTAATTTGTATGTAAAACATATGGGATATTCTTTTAACCCATTCGTGACAGAAGGTCCACATTATGTGGTTTGGCCTTTATAACATTTGATGCAGAGCCCAAGAAATCACTCCAAATACATGAGTAGAAAGAGCAAAAATTTCTACACAAACTGTGCTCATTTTGGTTGCGTCAATATTTTCTGTTCGATGTTGAAATTTTTTAAAATGAAAATAAGCATTAAAATCCTTAAATTGGTAATGCAATGGAAATTTTAAAATCACCATTCTCCCCTGCAAATTGGTAACTTTTTGAATTCTCTCCATACTATTTGCCAATTTATATTTATTTCAGATACATGACTTTTTATTTTAAAAATGTAGCAATAAAAGAAAAATTTTGGTGTTGCCAATTTGAAGAATAAAAGCTGATCAAATTAGGCTTTAACTAATTCCTGTCACGAATGGGTTAACTAACAGTTGGTACATAAGGTTCGTATTTTAACCAACCAAAACTTTTTTCTGAGAATGTAGTTTCTTGTACTGCTCATACAATCCTTACTGCAATAATGTTCTTTAACCTGCTATTAAAAGCACATTTTGTTCATATACCAGTAAAATAGGATGCTATACTGTTATTACTCCCCTAACCACATACATGTATGTGCATTCCTTTAGTGTACAAATAAACAAGAATTATTTGATGAATGGCTTTGTCAATGTGCATATGCTGGCATTTGCAATGCAAATCCTGATGAGATTTCTTATCAATCAAATCCCTTGACAGGTTCATGATAATATCTGCATTCACTCAAATGTGTGATGTAACTGTGAACTTTGCAATATGGTTATATAGCATCCAGCCACACTCAACAAATTACCAGTGTAAAGGGTGTGACAATAACTGATAACCCATAAAATTAGTTGAGCTAAAAATATTGTAAAGAGAAGCTCTGATTTCTGGGAAAGCTGAAAAATAATTTGTGAACTTTCTCATTCTTTTCATGTTATTTAGGAAGGATATGATAGTAAAAGGGCCCCCTGGAATTAGAAATAATTGCTCTTCATTATCTTCGAATGTCCTCATACCAAAAATATGACAATAGCTGAAGAGTTCAGACAGAACATTTGTGCAAGATGTGTGTGTGGTTCAAAAGTCCTATAGGCCTATACCCATTCCTTTTTGCAGTGCAAGTACTTTTGGGGAAAAATTAGTGAATTTCTAATCAATTCAATAATCCAAAAATCCCACACTAGACACCTGCATTTACTGTATGTAGTATGTAGGCCTACAGATAAATTTTCCCAAATGTTTGAAAGATTTTCTTTCACATGATCAGAAATTCAGTTTATTTTTCTTATTCCCCCCCTCTCTCTCTCTCTTTCTCTCTTATTTCTTCTCTAGCTGTTCTAAAATATATTCAATCTATTTTGCATACACATACTTTCAGCAACCACCACCACCACCACCATCAGCAGCATCACTTCCATTCCTAATCACCAATTACCTTTTTATGATTCACATTAAAAATTAATACAAATGATTTAAATTCAAAGCATCCTACAATGAATGTACAATATCAGTTGTGGACGAGTCACATATCTAAAAGTAATGCAGTATACAGTATAATGTTGGTGGTTCTGGCTGGCTCCAGCCAGAGGGGGTTGGCTTGTATTGTAATATACATTGAGTGATTATAAAATAAGAAAATATAATGCACGCCCATTTTAAAATCTCAAGGTCCCTCTATTTTTTTGTGTTTTTAATTTGTTTTGTTTTATTTCACAACAGGATTCACAGCCTTTTTCCAACCGCAAGGTCCATCTCCTTTTTATTTGTTCTTCATCTGTTTTGTTTCATTATATTTATGTGTTATGGCATGTATTGAGGTGTTTTGGTGGATTTGGGGTGGAATTTTGTGGTTTAACAACCTTCTAATCTCGCTATTGTCATCACCGAATTCACAGTCACAAGGCGCCTTTTCAGCTGAATGAGGAAATGACTTTAATCAGCCACTATACATTGTACCATTACTCATTCTATAGAGAAAGTGGTGGATAGTGAACTATTTACTGAATATCCACAGCCTGATAGGGAAACAAGTATCATAGTAGTCCTACAGGTCAGCATACATGTACTAGATAAATGTACTACACTTAATTCAAGTACAAACTTCTTCTATCTCGATGAAGTGAAAAACCAAAGCCATTCAAAATATAGCCCATAACATCATAAATGCTATACAGATAGCAGAATAGAAAAATGTACCTAATTGTCAGATTCATCACTTTTAGGGAGGGGGGGGGGGTGTCAAGTACATAATTTCATTACTTTCACATAGTGTACCCTTTTTTTTTTTACATTACCCTATCAGTTTTTTGCCTGATTACTACTTTTCCCCTTCTCTCTGTTTCTTTCTCTTGCTATTCATCTCTCTCTCTCTCTCTCTCTCTCTCTCTCTCTCTCTCCCATGCTAATTTCCTTCTTCATTTACTTCTTACAAGTATCCATTATGTCCTCAACCATTTCTCTCCTTTGTGGTGTACCTCTCTTCAGTTTACTCCAAGCATCCAATTCTCTCTCTAATACCCCTTTCACGCTGCCCTCTTCATTTTTCACCGGCGAACTTCACCGGCGAACTTCTCCGCCTCGCATTCCTCACTTCACTGGCGAAAAAAAAAATGTACCCTTTCGCACTGACATTTCTTCACCGGCGAAAGTCAATGGGCGATTGGCCCGGGCGGAAGTCCGGGGTCAATGAAGGCGCGCGCTTTTTTAATTTTCTGATACCGCGCACAATCGTACTCGAACGAAAAAATAACTACATTACAAGCATTCTGATTCTGGACATCGCCTAGCTCAAGCCTTATTCCGAAACAACAACATGGATCTAATAAACAATTATGAAAGTTGTCAAGATGAATTGACGGCAAGATCTGGTAGTAAACAGTGTCAGTATCAGTGCTCGGCACGTGCAGAACGAAACGAAAGAAAATTGTAAACATTACTTCTTATCTATTACAAAAAGGTAAAAAAAAAAATTAATTACAACATATTTTGGAAGTATTACGAGAAAAAAAAACCAAATTACTCTATTTGTATATTTTAAAAAATTTTATACATGTAAAAAAGTGCTTTTTAATAAATATTGTTGGTAAAAACAAAAAAAAAAAAAAATGTTCGAGGGTATCTACTTGGCCACAGTATTCAGCTGAGCTTGCAAGTAGTTGCGCGCAGAATCTCGGTGCAGGGGACTTCGGGAGAGAAAAAAATTGACCTCTGACGTCATTAAAGAGGAGAAGTTCTCCGGTTTGCTTTCATACTGGCTGTTTCACCGGCGAAGTTCTCCACCTCTAGAGGTGGAGAAGTTCGCCGGCGAACTTCACCGGTGAAGTTCTCCTGTTTACCTTTCATACTGGACACTTTCCCCTTCGCTGGCGAACTTCACCGGTGAAGTTCGCCGGTGAAAAGCGCAATATGAAAGGGGTATTATACTCCCAGATCTCCTTCATATCAATTGCTTCACTCCGTCCTCATTTCTTTCATCTTTCTGTTCTCTCTATCTCAACAAAAACTTCTCTATTTTCTCCACCTTCACTTCCTCATCATCCATCTCTTCTTTATGACATTCCTATCTCTCAATCTCACCCTCCCACCTTCCTTCTCTGTTTTTTTTTTTTCCACTCTGCAGTTAAAAGCCTTAACATCCTGTGAGGAAGCAATACACATTCCTGATGAAAACTACTAGCTTCCCTTTCCTGCTCAAACTTGACATATTTTTCTGAAGACTCTGACAGTTTCTTACATCAAGGTCATAACAAGACATATTAATTCCAAACTTCGGATTGGCTTGGCATGCCCAGGAAGGCACTTCTTAATACTAAATTTACGAAAAATAGTGCAGTATGTTGTATGCAAGATTTCATATTAATTACATTCATACCTTGCAGGTATGGACTCCAAAACAAAACATTTAGCCAACCAATGTTTACATTTAAAAAGTGTCTGGACTCTTGAAGTCTCCAAAATCCGACAGAACATTCTTTTCTTTCATTATAAGCCTAGTACACTTAAAGGCATTGGTTAACATTGTTATGATTTAAAAAAATCTTGTTTGGTTACTTGAAAATGGGATAAACATAAGGGTTATAGTGTACAAATACCAGTCTGAAAGTTTCAAAGTATAATAACCACAGGAAGTATTTTTAAATATAAAAAATGTGAACCAATGTTTGAAAAATATACGAGGGTCGGTTGCACAGAATAGACATAAGGAGTGCGCATGCGCGTATGACTCACCTTACCGTACTGTGTGTATTGGCGTATCACGCGGCGGGAGGCACATAACGGCATTTTCAAATTCATGCAAAGTAGTCCTCTTAGTGATTGTCTCGTGAGACGAAGGATAATAAAATTGCCGTTTGCGTCTAACTTACACTTTTTCATTCCAAATTATGGTTGGTTTCAGGGTTTTTGAGTACAAATACAAGTACTCATACACATGTTTCATCTTAGTTTGAGAATTTTTTTAAATCAGCTACTCACAAAGTTAGCCAATGCCTTTAAAGCTTCAAAATTTCATCCACTATTAACTCATTTATTTCCCAGGATCTGGTAGATCAGTTGAATACAGAGGACGCCCGCCCACCCCCTGTTACAACGAATGCTAATGCAGGTGCAAATGACCGAACGATGTCTGGGCTAATAAACATCTGATAGATGATGATTGCATTATATGAAACAGCCTTGATTGACTGAGCCACAGACACATACTGTACATGTACATGGGAGGGGGATACACAGAGGGCATAAGCAGGCGTTGGCTTCAGAACTCTGAAGGTGCAAGGCATCTCAGATTATGATCATCTATAGCACATGATACCAACTTTTGGAGGGGTCTTCCATGAGAATGTATAATTCATGTCTTTCTAAAATATTGTACAACTACTGGCTTGTAACAAACAATTCGTCGCCCGGCTGGCAGAAGACTGAGAAGAGCGTTAGCTCAAGCGCGCTACAGGACAGGTACAGTGTGCGGGCGCGTTAATGTCCTTCTGCCAGCCGGGTGATGAGAAATAGAATAGTCGGAAATCTGTCAGAGGGGCACTTTGCCCCCTGTGCCCCTCTTTCAATATCCAAGTGTGTATACAGTAAACATCCTCTTTTGAGAGCCAAAAGGGCATTTGCTCTGTATTTAAGTATGAGTTAATGCCTTTTTTGGCTCCCTACAGATGACATATGGATGTGAGTAAATGAAAGAAAAGACAGGGGCTTTGTTTCAATCCCACACACAGTATTACAGACATCACTGGAGTTAGGACTGCTCCTAGTGCTTTAACACTTTTGACTAAATATACGGTAACCATTAGAGCATTTAAAGGCATTGGTTAACATTGTTATGATTTTAAAAAATCTTGTTTTCTTACTTGAAAATGGGATGAACATAAGGGTTATAGTGTAAAAATACCAGTCTGAAAGTTTCAAAGAATAATATCCATAGGAAGTATTTTCAAATATCAAAAATGTGAACCAATGTTTGAAAAATATACGAGGGTCGGTTGCACAGAATAGACATAAGGAGTGCGCATGCGCATATGACTCACCTTACCGTACTGTGTGTATTGGCGTATCACGCAGCGGGAGGCACAAAACGGCATTTTCAAATTCAAGCAAAGTGGTCCTCTTAGTGATTGTCTCGTGAGACAAAGGATAATAAAATCGCCATTTGCGTCCACCTTACACTTTTTCATTCCAAATTATGGTTGGTTTCAGGGTTTTTGAGTACAAATACAAGTACTCATACACATGTTTCATCTTAGTTTGAGAATTTTTTAAATCAGCTACTCACAAAGTTAGCTAATGCCTTTAATATCAGATCTATACCAACGCTTGCAGGAAGTACATGCACATGTAGTAGAATAGAAACTAAGCTAATTATTATCTCCTGCCCATTGAAAGTGATGAATAGACTTTTAGAGACCATTATGTAATCAAAATACATCTAAATCTATGTTTAAAGTATATCAATTATCACTGAAAAAAAATCATTTGTTAAAAGCTAACGTGTGAAATAATCTCTCCCCCCCCCCCACATACAAAATGAACACATTTATGCGGCATTCTAGGGGTTACGCTCTTAATTTGAACTTTTATTAAAGAGTTTGAACTTTGAAGGAAATAAAGGATGAAGTAAGACCACACAATGCAGGCGTTTACAGAATTGAATGGCTGTTCGGTTCTGTAAAGGTCCCAACTCACAGCCTTGGATGAATGTATGTTGACTTGTCTACAAGTATACCTCACAAGTCCCTTTTATGTTAATGAAGAGAATATTTGAACTTGCAATATCTTTTTATTTAAAGGCATTGCATACCATTGTTATGATTTAAAAAAAAAATCATTTTGCTACTTGAAAATGGGATAAACATAAGGGTTATAGTGTAGAAATACCAGTCTGAAAGTTTCAAAGTATAATATCCACTGGAAGTATTTTTAAATATTAGAAATGTGAGCCAATGTTTGGAAAATATATAAGGGTCGGTTGCACAGACTAGATGTAAGGAGTGCGCATGCCTGCATGGCTCACCGGACCGTACTGTGTGCACTGGCGTATCACGCGGAGGGAGGCAAATAACTTTTTTTTTTTTTAACTCGAGCAAAACAGTCCTCTAATTTATTGTCTCTGAGACCAAAAATAATAAAATCGCGGTTTGTATCATACTAAAAATTTTTCTTCCAAATTTTTAACCCCGGACTAACGTTAGCACATGCGCAGTATGGGCGGAAGTTGACTTTTGGGGTCATCGGTCGTCCTCCGGTCAGAGTGAAAGAGCGTGATCTTCCGAATGAAAATCAAGAACAGAAAACTTGTGCACATGTGTGATCTGTACGTATACCATGCATGCACCCATCTTCTCGAATTCATTACATATTTATGTACAACATTGAACACGTTGTTTACATCCGCAGAACCGGTCAGCCAGCGCGCACCAGGCCGATTATGAATACATTACGTGCTGCCGTTTTATTGGCTGATACACAGTTGCCTTTGTTCACATGACACAGGCAGCCTAGTCCCGGACTATGTTTTCACACCTCAAAGCTTAGCACCCCAATTGCGGGGTTAGCCCACCAATTGGTGGGCTAACCCAACTTTTGAACAGGAAGAAAATAACAAACATAATACCATAACACGCAAAATCAAATTGCTGTTCAATTCCTAACATGCTGTAATTCATAATTGTGCGAGTGCGCGTACATGTACATGTACCTCAACTAGTCCACTCACTATTATAGGAAATATTTGAACTCACGATATCTTTTTATAGAATACTTATAGTGACATAAAACCAACCCCTCACGTCTATGCAGAACAAAGTGTCTTTTGGTGATTGGCGCACCTAAATCTTTCCATCAATATGGCACCGATAAGGCCTGTATTAAGACTGCTGTTACAAGTAGAAACAGAAAGCAGAAGAGAAACTTATCTGAAGAGGAGCTCTTAACTTTAATAATAGGACAATGTTTTCTTATTTACATTAAAAACATTATTCCTCCATTCTTTTGACTTGAGAAGGAAAGAGGAAGAAAGAAAAAAATTATTTCACAATCAGCTGAAACTCATCTCACACAAGATTTAGGCCTCAATGGGCCTGAAAGTCCACGCTACATGGCAAATGAAAAGGACACAAAGAAAGACAACTCTTCTCACTATGCCTCTCAAGTGCACTCAGACAATGGGTCAAAGGTCACTTTCTGGGTATGGCATTTGGAGTATCCCAATGGAAACTTGATATGGATATGTAGTGACAGTGCATCAAGTCTACCACTATAAATAACCCTCGTTAAAGGTGCCATATCTGTGAACGATGTGCTAATCACAGGTAAATATTTTCTCTAAAAAATATTGTGTTCTCTGGGCAAAGGTGCTCAGTGAACAGTTAACTTTAATCCCTAGAGGTGATTCTAAAAAGAAAAATCATTTGAAGATCGCTTATTGTGACATACCCAAGCTGTATTCTGTCTTTTAAAGTATTTTCATTTTAATTTCTATAACATTTTTGTTTAAATAAACCTTTTGAAAAGTTATAATTATATGTAGTTTTTTCAAAAATATAATTTAGCAAAATGTATTGGCATGATAAAGATGCGTCTAGAATGCAAAATTAATATTGCTGTTTGTAGTGCTGGCATATACAGTAGAGACTTCTCGTGTGACTCTGCCATATGTGCATGTACATCTAACAGTGATTTAAGCACCACTTCGGTGATTTAGAAGGAGGATACTAAATAGAAGTTCTTGCCTTCAGAGCTGTCAAAATAGTGTCAAAGAAAACAAGGAATGAAGGGGAGAGAGGTGTAAATCTCATCTTCCTGGTTCACTGCACATCAAAGGGGGCATGGATTTACAGTATTTAGAGAAGATATATCGCACTGACTGAATTATACAATCAGAATAGTTTTACAATATGAGAACTTATACATGTATGAAAGTACAGAATGTAACTTGATTACAGTAATAGCAATAATCCATTCTTGTATAATGGATATATCACATTGCATCAATGCACTTCCAAACAACTGGATACGAATAAAGACATTGTTATGATCTTAAAAAATCTCATTTTGTTACTTGAAAATGGGATAAACATAAGGGTTATAGGGTAAAAATACCAGTTTGAAAGTTTCAAAGTATAATATTCACAGGAAGTATTTTTAAACATTAGAAATGTGAACCAATATTTGAAAAATATACGAGGGTCGGTTGCACAGACTAGACGTAAGGAGTGGGCATGTGTACATAGCTCACCGGGCTGTACTGTGTGTATCAATTGGCGTATCACGCAGCGGGAGGCAGATAACGGTACTTTTTAATTCAAGCAAAACGGTCCTCTTATTTACTGTCTCTGAGACGAAAATTAATAAAATCGCGGTTTACGTCTAACTTACAGTTTTCAATTCCAAATTATGGTTAGTTTCAGGGTTTTTGAGTACAAATACAAGTACTCATACACATGTTTCATCTTAGTTTGAGAATTTTTTAAATCAGCTGCTCACAAAGGTAGCCAATGCCTTTAACCCGGTTTTAGCCAGGCTGCCATTACAGTGCTCGCGGAGGAATTAATTCCTGCCAAGTACCCATTTACCTCACCTGGGTCGAGAGTGGCAAAATGTAGATTACTAGTAATGTCTTGCTAAAAGACTTTTGTGAGCACTGTGCAAAGGATTCGAACACCGTTCCATGTGGTTCAAAGTTTAAAAACTTTGCTAGACCACAACACCTCTGCACCTACAAGTTTACTGCACAAAAATATGTTCATACAGAGTACACAGTATGCACAAATATGAACGGAAATAGTATTGCTTGTTTATTAAAAATATATACTTATTTTTATATTTTCAGGAAAAAGTTGGTATTCATCATTTAAATCAAGGGTAAACAACTTGTTTTGTGTCCATGCATCATTGGTGTTTTCATCATAAAGTGCAACATTCGGTTTGGTTCGCTGGTCAGCTACAGCCTACATATATAAGTCTAGAGATCTACCCACTAGACCACAACACCTCTATAACTTTATGTTTACTGTACAATATGCAGAAATGTTAATTACAAGTAAAGCTTGTTTATTCAAAATATGAATGTATTCGTGGTTATTTTCATATTTTCGGGGAAAAAAATTGGTATTTGTCATTTAAATCAAGTTAAAACCTTGAGGACAAATATTTTGTTTTGCATCTGGACATGCATCATTGGTGTAAAACTTCCAACTTAAAGCACAAATTTTTCAACAGCATGTCCACAGTCAAGTGCAGACCTCTTGCAAGAACTGAAGAAGGACACAAATCATCAAAAGATTATGCTCTCTATGACACAGATTTTATGGTTATTATACTGTACTCAAAATAAGAACTTCAAATTCATTCCTTCAAAAAGTTATTACAAGTTGAAATGGTCTCACTAAACATCAAAGCAATTAAACTAGTCGATGTAAGTATGCATGGCATTTTATGGAACTCGAAGGTGAAATATGTGAAACTTCGGTAAGTTCAGGCTTACATGTATTATCCCCATCATCCCTAATTTATTCATATTTCTTAAGCATGATCAGCCCACAAAACTACACATTATACTCAAGCACATCAATTCTGATAATTCCATATGATTTACATATTAAAAAAAAAACATCTGTCCATATTTATCCATTTCAGATGAAACTTTGAAAGTTTCAAGTCAACATTTCAAACTATGAATAGCAGTCATTAAATTGCACAAGTATACCTAAATGTATGTACTTCAGGGCACATTTCACAACTTTAGTATGCCTACTGCCTACAAAAAAACAAAAAACAACTTTGCTTAAAGTTCTACTGAAATGTTGACATATATGTTTGTACACGTATTGTGTGCTTAATTTAAATGATGGTTTCAAAAAATAAAGCCCAGTACCCTGGTGAAGAAATGTTTTGACTACATAATTGGAAGTCTATAAAAACTTTGCACAAAATATCGAGGGTAATTGTGTGACATATTTGATGGATGGTTGGGAAACATAATACTGCATAGTACTGACATGATGAGGCTCAATTTCATGACAGCCATTGATCATATGGCCCATCATCATTAAAGATGAAATATGAGAAACATCTGGGGCTGTATCATTAGCGGCAACAGCTTTAATTTCAATATTATAGCGGTCAGATGGGGAAAAAGTGAACAGGTGAAGAGAAGGTTTTCATCACTGTTATAACTCATGCCTGTGATGTAGTTGCCATGGATGCAGCTGATTATGAACTGTAAGATGACAGAAAGATTCCATATAAGTCCTTTAATGATTCTAAAACGATATCTAAAAAAAATAAATGGAAACACATCATTTGTGTGATGCATGAATACACTTCAAAGGATCCAGCAAAAGAGCATAAAGACAATGGAATTCAAAAGATAGTTTTCAAAGATTCGGTAGTAACGGTGCTTCCGAAAAACAATCAGCAAAATTGCACGAAGACAATGAATTCAAAAGATTGTTTTAGGAAGTACCGGTACATGGAACATGTTTTGAAAGTTTAGCAACTTTGTCCTGAATAGGCCAACTAATATATTCTCAAAAAACATGCCGCCTTATTCTTTCTTGGTTGCCG
This sequence comes from Echinometra lucunter, assembly GCA_029962745.1. Lineage (NCBI taxonomy): Eukaryota > Metazoa > Echinodermata > Echinoidea > Camarodonta > Echinometridae > Echinometra > Echinometra lucunter. Next base: position 10,132,582 of record CM057153.1, read on the forward strand.
CCACACAACAGCAGCAAAATAGCATGAAGACAATTAATTTAAAAGATAATGTCAAGAGTAGAACCTACACAGGTTGTTTTGGCGAAATCATGCCGCCTTATTCTTTCTTGGTTGCCGCCACACAACAACAGCAAAATAGCATGAAGACAATTAATTTAAAAGTAATCAAGAGTAGAGCCTACACAGGTTTTGGCAAAATCCTCCTTTAGATTTACGTTGGTGCATCTAATTATCGTAAGTGGTACAGTTTACAATGTACATGTACCATGCCAATTAAACAAAAAAATTGCAGGTGTTTGCCGCTGGTCGCTGGAAATTTGAATGAGCCTTTAGGCAAGAGTGCCCCCCCCCCCCCATCACCCTTCTGAAATCGTACCTGGACACCCATGAATCTTAGCTGATTCCTCTCTTTAAAACTATGATGTAATTTTCACTATTATCCTCTTTTCTTCATATTCTTTCTTGGTTGAGAACCTTTTTTACACTCTGTAATTAACCCATTAAGTGCCATTTGCTTTTAGTATAACACACATTTCCATAGACCATAGCTCAGGCTTAGTATTCAACAGATTAATGTACATGTACTACACACACTATCTCCAACTCCTTTTCTATCATTCACTTTTATATCATGAATATTGGCATGTAGTACATGTACACCAACTGCGGAAGAGAGAGGAGGTGTCATGCTTTTCAATGTTCCCATTGAGTCTGCTAAAGGTAGCAGCATCAACAGGATGCTCCAGAAGAAGCGGTTTTCCTCCCCGATGACATCATCAATTTCCCAGGGAAGGGGGCTTGGTTGGGGCCAGGAAAGGGCTCTAATTTGCAGTGACCTTTGGATCAACGCCCTTCATAAATTTTGTTTAGGGTATGGTACGGAATGTCTGATGACATAAAAGATTATTGGTGTCGTCATTTCTCAGCCCCTTTGCCAAATATGACGTAAGGTAAGAACAAAAAGATTCCATATTTAAAACAATCTTCAAACAACATGTTGACACCTTAGCTTTGTCCACAAAGGTATTAATCACATGTAAACATGCACGATAAACAATGTGTTTTAATCGAGACAGGGTATTATCATCACTTCATACTGGACAAAGAAATGTAGATGAACCTTCCATTCAAAGACAAAGTGAAAATGATATAATCCTTATTTCATTTTCTTTGTGTCAAAAATTCAACAAAAATATACTGTCAAAAAAAAATTAATTAAGTGACAAAATACAGTGTAAGTTTTGAATCTCACTTCATGAACGTACACATGTATAGGCCTACATGTGTACAAAAGTATAAAAATAATGACTGGCTGTGTTGTACAGTACTGTCAGTACATTTAGGCCTACATGTATGTAACAATGTAAGAGCAAAGTACATCCAACAACACTTGGATACTCGGTTACATCGAGGTTACACGTATTGGGGTAATGATACGGTGATGACAGGCTTTAATAACTAGTACACATTTTGTGTTTGTGTTGCAGCGTACATGTCTGAACAAAGTTCTGAACACAGAATTTTTAAATTGAAAAATGACCTAAGCTTTAACATTGATTGTGCATACATGTGAACATTTGGCAGTCTTCTAAAGCCAGTGAAGATATTGTGTACACACGTACATGTACACTGAGTATAGCTACAGTTGTACATCGCATTGATCTCTCCCTTTAAAGACTAAGATGTTTTACTCCAGCTGAAGGTTACCAGGAGATAATAGATGCCTGGCCGTCTTCCGAGGAGTGTCTCATCATGTTTTAAAGGCCATTCTTCTTTCCCTCCTGTCGGACAAGTTAATGGACTAACCATACAAAATGTCCGCATGGTCAATGCAAGAATTCTCCCCTGCAAAATACTTCCACAAGCCTTCCATACAATACACTGCTCTGCCTATCATGCGAAAGTCACTGCACTGTAGATGTAACTGGCAGTCTGTTATGCAGACGTTATCGTTTTCTACTTTGAATATATCAAGGGCAAACAAACTACCAAACAGCAAGGAAACCATAATTTCTTCTTTGGAAGATTTGCCAAGGAACATTGCCACACTTGGAGATGAGGCAAATGCACATTCCTTAACCCATTCGTGACAGGAATTATTTAAAGCCTAATTTGATCAGCTTTTATTCTTCAAATTGGCAACACCAACATTTTTTTTATTGCTACATTTTTCTTATAAAACGTCATGTATCTGAAATTAATATAAATTGACAGAAATTATGAGAAGTCAAAAAGTTGCCAATTTGCAGGGGAAAACGGTGATTTTAAACTTTCTATCACATTGCCAATCAAAGGATTTTAATGCTTATTTTCCTTTAAAAAAATTTCAGCATCAAACAACGAATATTGATGCAACAAATGGGCACAGTTTGTGTAGAATTTTTTGCTCTTTCTGCTCATGTATTTGGTATTATTTTTAGGGCTTTGCATCAAAAGATATTAGGCCAAACCACAAAATGTGGACCTCTGTCACGAATGGCTTAATTAAATACAAATACATGTATAACAACACCAGGAGTGTATACAGCATTTGAGTGTAAAATTTCACATTCATTATCAAATTTGTTCACTACACTCCTAACAACACCAACAACAACAGCAATTAGTTTGCTTATATAATGTATATAGCGCTCTTACACGGTCATGACTGGTTCCACAGTGCTTTACACACCCTTACAGAAATTTTGAAGTGCTGCAAGCTAGCGACTAGCTGGCAACTAGCTAGCGACTAGCTGGCAACTAGCTAGCGACTAGCTGGCAGCTAGCTGGCAGCTAGCTTAATAAGCAATCGCAAGCTTGCGAACAGTTCGTGCATGCTTAGTGCTTGCTAATAACTCGCTTAAAAACTTCTGTGCGCGCCCGTTAAGCTAGCTGCCAGCTAGTCGCTAGCTAGCCGCTAGCTAGCTGCTAGCTAGTCACTAGCTTGCAGCACGCCTAAAATTTCTGTAAGGGCAGGAATAGACAGAAAATACAATTTTATCTTTATGCGCATTATTTTACAAAAAAACAATTTATCTAGTTTTCTTATTCATTGCACTTCTTCACGGAATATAAAATTATTTTAAGAGGTCTTGTGTAAAATATTGTGGTTACAGTGCATTACAATACATTACCATAGAAAAATGATCATACACAATTAGCAGAAATGATTAAGTATAAGAAAAGCAAATGTAACAAGTAACGAGCATTCAATTGGGAGGTTGCTTACATCTGTCTCTACCACATCATACCACAAGTAAACATTATCTTAACTTATGTTTGTATATTTCTTTAAATGTTTTCAAATGGGATTCTAAATACCAATCATACTTTTTGTCCCAATAGCCTCCCATCAGTAGAAGATGAACATGCCTGAGTAAGGAGGAGTGGGAGGAGGAGGAGGTGGAGGAATTTATGATGACTTTTATTCCCACTTTGAAGCATGGAACAGTTTAAATGTATTGCATAGGACATCATGATCATCTGTTTATAATTAGACACAGCAGGATAGTATGGAAAGAGAGAAGGCATGAGATGAAAGGCCCATTCACACAGGAGAAAACTTAAGAGATTTAAGCTACTCTTTCTGTGTCCATCTTCCAGAAGGATCTATTTACATAATTTTTCCTATCTCACTTCTGCTGACTTTCATGCCACTTGGAGCACAAGGCATCACATAGCCAGGTGGCTGTCACCCCCCCCCCCCCCAAGAAAAAAACACCCCCAAAATGAGCTTGAGCGGAAAGGGAAAAGGTGGAAAATTGTAGGAAAAGGAGCAGATAAGGAATGATTCAACAACTACAAAAAACATTGAAGCTTCCACACGACTCCCCTTTCCTGCACCCTTCCCCCCTAGGGAGAGTGTGCTCAGTACTGCCCCCCTTCCCAAATGAAATTTTACTTGTATAATGTATAGGGCACTGGACACAGCAGCCTACATAGCCCCAGTTGTTTCACAGATAAACATTAGTACAAAAAATACTAGCTTTTAAAAAGAGAAATTCTTTTCAGATTATTGTGTTGTGTTGTGCTGCCTTCTAATATACAGGTACATGTATATTTCTCCTTTTGGGGGCAAGCAGTCACTTGCACAGCAAATGTAATACGTGTGTGATCTCAAGAGCCATTCATACTGTATCTCACTAGGCCTAGTGAGTGAGGGTTTGGAGGTTTGCACATCACGACAAAAGTTTGAATCTGATCACCTTTCAACCTAAAAAAGTTTCCAAAATCTTATCAATTGCTCAGCATCTGAATGGCCCTAAGAAGAAAACAATGACATGATAGTTGGTATACTACCAAATAGATTAGGCCCTAGGCACATCTTTTGGTAGCCGGACATTATCTTAGTGGACTTGGTGGGAAGGGCGAGATCTCATGTGATAATCAGTCTCTGGCAGCCCATGACTGAAGCGTTGCCCCTTGCCAAGGACTGCCGTCCTGGATCCCGCAGAGCACACTCTCTCACTGGAAGATGACCTCGGGGTTGGCGAAGGGTTCACATTCCGATGGGTACATGCAGGGTATGGAGGACTGGGAAGGACTTACTAGAGGGACCGTCTGCATTTCAGAACAGGCCTACTGCTATTCCACACACTTGTGTTGCGTGATGTAATTGTGTGTGACAGCTTCATGATGAGAGTATGTTAGGCCTGAAATATGTAAAACTGTTATATGTGAATATGCACATGTACATGTAGCAAGAAATGTGTACCAGTATAATCTCCAAAACATGCAAAGAGCTACTGCATACTGTACATAGATCATCACATGGCAATCATCCTGAAATGATAAATTTAATCTTTTTTTGTTGTTGTCGGTTTGGGGCTTGTTTGTTGTTGGGTTTTGGTAGTGTTGTTGTTGTTTTTTCTGAATTACAGAAAGTAACTGAAAATGCACATCTGAAAAATCTATGCCTTCATATCTCACCTAATTACACCTTTTCCCAAAAGTAGCATGATTATGTCTAAAGTATCAGTCTCGAATGATGCCTAGACCAGGGGTCAGGTTGCAAGGTACAGATTTTATCTAACTCTGTCTGTGTCACAAACAATATCATCAGCAGGACTTTTTGACATGCTTTATTCTACAAGGTTTCTGTTCCAAGATTCAAGTGCTTGGTACACAGACTTGTTGCCTCTTACTAATTAGAAAATGTTTGCCTTTAGTTCAATGTCAAAAAGTCCAAGGCTGTTACGGTTCCATTTCTAAAGATTCCATAGTTCAGCAAAGTGCAACAAAAATAATGGAGTGTTAGTGTATTGCATGACTGCTCCAAAGCTGGGATGAAATGAATTACATGTATATATGCTAAGAAGTAATGTGTACTGAACTCAATTTGAACTCAATTTTAATCATACCTGTTATTTTCTAACTCTTTACCTTATAAGGAAAACAATCAAGCTTAATTCACGGGCAACTGAATTAGAAGCAAATAAGTCACCATTAATGTTTTTAACCAACATGACTCTTCTGTTGACTAGAAACCAGGGGAAAAAACATATGCGGGCTCGGGGCGAATTCGCCCCCGAAATGCCAAAAAGAGCCCTGGAAAACTAAAAAAAAGAGCCCCTGAAATTCTCATAGGCTCCAATGTAAACTGTAATACAATGTAGAAAATTCGGGTGAGTGAGCTCAAAAAGTAGCCCTGGAAAAAAATAATTAATTTTTTCCCTGCTAGAAACATACAGGCTGAATGTAGTGAATGTACTATGCTACGCAGAAATAATTTCAACAAAGTCAGATGGATCAGAGAGCTCACTATTGCACAAAACCCTGATTCCTTAACTGAGTTTGGTGACTGATTTGCATGGATCACTGAAAAACAGTGGGTAGGGAAGGACATTAAACTTTCCACAATCGAAACTGAATTTCCTGTTTGACTAAGCGTGAAGGCTACTTGACTACACCTCTCTGAAAACACTATACTCACCGCTATACTAGCAAATTTGTTGTGAATAAGAAATAAATCCTTCTCCACATTGTAGAGCATTTTCCCAAATGTGCGGCATTGTGACATCATCTGTAGATCTTCTTATTATTGAAATCATCCTCTTGCTTGTTTACTCAACAGGAACTTATTGAAATTAAATAAATATGCTGGAAATCTTTAATGACACAGTTGATGATGCATAATTTGATAAAACTTGCTACTACATGTGTACATGTACTCCACAATACAAAACTTTATATTACAATAGGCAGGCCCTATTCAATTCACATGACATTTACTCTTTACCGACTATTACTGACTATCATCCCAATCGTATATAGTAACTTTTCTCCATCACAAGTGTACTAAGGAACCTGAGGAAAGGCTACGATACCTGAGCTATATCTAGACTCTTACATGTATAGAATAATTACCAGCGTCAATGACCGCACAAAGGATGTCAGAATTCAAAGAAAATATTACAAGAAAAAGTGTCATTTTCCCTAAGAAATTAATTAAACAGGGAGAGCTACACATGTACATGTATACAGTGTACATGAAAAACAAGCAGTAGAAATGTGCATTTTTAGGACATGTAATCATCAATCCTTACACACCTGTGTAAAATTGGTTTCATAGATAAGGCCACATGTGAAATCCCCATAACAAGAAATTTGACATCCACATCCACATTAATTTAAACCTAATCTGAATGGAATGGAATGATAAAAGTAACTTTATTAACAGAGTAAAAGTTTTGCTACATCCTGAGACTAGTGAGAGTGAGAAACTGTCATGCGTATATGAGTTAATGGACTTCCTGATGAAACATTATTTTTTGTCTTCCAATAAGATTGGCAATCTTTGACCGAGCGATTTCATGAGATGCTGCCCTTATTGCTAATCATTTCCATTCAGACTCTATAACAGAATTCTAGAATTGAAAAAAAAAGTGTGAGGGGAAGGATGCAAGCTAACGGTAAAAATCAGCACTGTCCAAACGTGACATTGAAAACAGAATATCACACCCACAGCCAGGGGGATGCCATGAAGCCCTACTACGGCGCGGTACTCGCCACTTTCGTTCGGCAAGGCCAAGGGGCACAGGTGACAAAGCGCATGCATCCATAGATCGAATTCCGACTCCAGCTAGCTGCTCGCACTCCTCCTGTCGTACGTACACGCCCAACGCTCGCCCGCTATCATCACATTCAACATGCACTCCCTCAAATTCAGGCACCAAATTCATAATGTACCGGTACGTGTACAAGTTTAAATCTTCTATAAAATGACCCAATAGTATGAACAGGTCGATTAAATGAACTAATTAATGTAGATTTTTCTTCTAACATAGTCTTACCGGTGAAAATTTGGGTGAAATTTGTAAGTCCGAGTCACTCCTTCCTACATCCAAGCCCAACTGCGACGGATCGTCGAATCGAATGTGTACGCCGCTAACGTTCGAAGGTGCATGAACGCGAAAAAGATCACTGACAGGGTATTTCCCCGATGGCCAGGTTATCACACTTTATTACCCCTCATCGCAACCCACTCCCACTCCCAACTCCCCCATCTTGAATCTGTGGTTGAAAAACAAACGTAAGACCTATCATACATCTCTCTGGTCTGGACCTGGCATAAAAAAAGTTCAATGATAAACATTTCGATTAATGCTTCCAAAACATGAAAACTGGAAAAGTAGGCTTACATAGTATGCAAAAGAGACCAAGAGAAATAGATTTTTTTTTAAATTGAAGTCAACAGTTGACTACCGATCGAGCACAATTAAAACTATGAGAAGAAAATGTGCATTGAAATAATACTTCAGGATTCATGCTAAAAAGTAGTGTTTCTGACAAAATTTGCACTCAGGGATCCATTAATAATGAAAATTGTAACAGTGTAGAATTGAACTGAGGCTTATATTCAAAGCAGAAATTGATTAACAAGTTCATGATGAGACATCAAATCATCTAATATCTTTGGACTTGATGAACTGCCCTCAGACAATCATTTCTCACTGAGCAAATTTTCCAGAAATTGAATCGGAAAGTGTAGACTCGATCGCTGCGTATCTCACGAAGACTAGAACAAACAATATACAGGTTTAACTTACTTGCCTGAATAACATTACATACCCAGTACCCTATCAGGGGCGGCGCCAGGGTATTTTGATCAGATAGGGGGAGCAAGATGACTGAAAAAATAGGGGTACTGTAGTTGCATGACCTAGCCCTCCCTTTCCTTCTTTCTTCTTCCTCCTCTCAGTTTTTTCTTCCTTTTCTCCTCTTTTTTTTTCACTTGCAAATAGGACAGTCGTCCCCTGCCCCCCCCCCTGTAGCACCCCCCTGTACCCTTATGTAACATTTTAATTACAGTTGACAAATATGAGTGAAGCAGGTAAGCAGGTTGCTTAATTGTTTTCCCCACTCAAATCATCATCTTTGCTTTGGGATGATATCTAGTGCACAAGTATATTATTCTCAACTTCCAGCTCATAACGTTATTTGCAATGGGCCTATATCCAACTGGTTATGATATTCAATGCTCATCAGCTCTCTGAGGATTACAAAAATGGTATATGATCAATTCATTGTAAGATGGTGATGAAGATATTCATACCCACATAGACTGGGAGAAGCAAAATTGAATAAATATATAGATTTAGTAATAATATTCAGTTTTTCAGATATACATAGGGTAATTTCAATTGTAAGGAAAAAATCAAATTGTGTTGTTATCAGATAACATTGGCTAAAAATCAAACAAATAGCACCCCCCCCCCCCCGACTTGAAAGCATGTAGGCCTATATAGTTTCATTATGAAATTCTCAGTAGATCCCCATCCGCCTAGATTCTACAAAGTTTATTTTATTTATGTACTTTCAAAGTTCAAACTATTTTCACATTTTTACTCATGACAATGTGTCCTCCATCCCGTCCCCAGGGGATATGTCTCAATGAGGTCTTAACATCATCCGCGTAAATCACTTTCTGAAAACGGAGATTAAAGAAGGACTGAAGTAGGAGTGATTTTAATACCCTAAACAGAGAAATTATGTAGCACATCGCCGATTTTTATCCCCTTAACCGAAATTTTATGCAAGGATTGCATCATAATCTCCTAATTCAATCTCCTTTTCCCATATTTTTCTGATTTTGATACCCTGGATCCCCGTTTTCCCCGCATGGTGCTGAAAAACAACCTCTTTTCTACGTTTTTGTTTACGCGGATGATGTTACAGGCCTCAATGAGATGTATCCCCCCGGGATCCCGTCTTAGTAAATTTTTTTCTTGTTTAATCTTTTATTTTTTATTTTTTAAAATATTTTTTAACCATTCACTTTTACTCCTCTTAATTGTAGGCTTTTCTTTGTGCTTGATAGCTGGAGCTCTTTGGCTTGACTTGTAAACCTGTCTGAGTTTGAGCCTAATACTGGCTTCCCTTATCTTGGTTATTTTTTATATCAGGAAAGAAACCATGTCTATGACATGTGAACCATAAAAGTAGACGATATTTTTCTCTTGAAACCGATTCAAGTGAAAAAAAGAGAACGGGACAAGAAAGAAAGATAAGAAACAAAGAAAGAAATCAAAGAAACTGACAAAATGTTTGAAAAGTGCCACGCCCATTTCGATATCATTCTTTACCAAAAATGGACAAGAAACTCCTGGCATGAGAGTCTAATTGTGAATATCATTGCCACGCGTGTTGAAATCAATGTTCCAACCCTTTCCAACCGATCCGAAGCCGGAGAAATTGTCAAAAAATAGAGGTATTGCAAGTACGCAAGTATATAATTTAGCTCATTCACATTTTCAGTACTATTTTGAAACTTTCTTCGTAGTAAGAGAGTGCTTAGTAGATCAACAGCTGACGTTTGGTGAGTAACTTGTTAGCATATATTGGTTGAATACACAAGGTGTAACGTGTGGGACTGACGTGTAAAATGCAGGTAATTGATGTCACATCTGGTTCATGTTTCTTGTATGATTTTAACTATTCTAAACTACACCTTTTGATTTATTTATAAATTCAGTGATAACAATAAGAAATATTTGCAGACTTCCCTGTGGGGACAGTGGATGAAATTGAATTTATTGAGAAAGAAAAAGAAAAGGGCGAAAAAAAAGATATGGTCAAATGAAATTGAATCAATCTGAATCTCAAGTCAAGATAAAACTCAAAGTAGCTTCAAGCTAAAGTGCAATTGTGCTTGACTTTATGAAGTGGGCATTAATTTGGCTTGCCTGTAGTCACTATTTTTTTTTAGGTCACCATTGCGGAAAGAGTTCCATATGTACCCCCCGCTAAAGAAAATATTTGAAGGCTCAGAGACACCATATTCTTCACTTTTTTTCTCTTTACTCTTTGTTTACCATGCCTGACATGACTTGAACCCAGGACATCCACTTCACAAGACCGACGCACTACCTATTGCGCTAGCGAGAGATCGAGTGTAGGGTCTCATAATGATTATCAACTGGAAGGCGGGATGAGTTTAATTCCAAGGATGGCATTGCCTATACTTTTCTGACTAAATAAACCGATGCCCATGGGAAATGCACAGTTACGGATAAGCTTTTAATTCTGACAGAATAAACCAATATTTTTATATTTATCACATTTTCCCATGTTCAGTATTTAATATTATGATTATACATATCCATGTCATATCCTATTATCCTTATATATTTTTTCAATTTTAGCAGGGGGTGCATATGGAACTCTTGCCACCGTTGCTATATAAATGATCATGTGAAGAAGTGAGCCCTGTACGCTTTAAGTTTAATCAAGTTATTTCATATCTCACTGATCACGAAATTTACACAAACCCTGTACGATGCCTTGCCATACCAGAATTGACCTAACATTACAGATTTCATTTTTGGAATCATGTTTTCCAACATTGGTGAGTTGATTTTTTTTTTTTTAATTGATGTTTCAGTGTTGGTATTTGGTAATAAAAAAAAAATGCCTACTTTGAGTGAATAATGGGGACTTTTGTGCAGTGGTGTTGGTAAGTGTTGCTGTGTTTGACTACATACATGTGAGTAACTACACAAAGTATAGAAATGGTGCTGTGGGTGGAAAAGTTGACTCCTACTAAGTCATTGCAGTTGATATATGATTATGTGAGCCATTCTAATGCAGCAGAGTAATTACTGTAGGGGAACTTTGAAGATAAATGGATAGATTCATAGAACCTCTTTTAGGATTCAAATGAGTGGGGAAGATGGACAGATGGAATATTTTAAGAATTAGTGGGGGTTTTTTTACATGGGGGGGGGGGGGATGTATGGTTCGAGTTACTTTGCTATTCTTTACTTTTGCCCAGTCCATGTTATGATGGTCCAGTACTTCTTTTCTTAGCACATCTATGATTTTTTCTTTGCTGGTCTTCCTCTGCATCTCTGTCCATATTAAGGGATGTTCATCATGTAAAGTTGGGAGGCAATTTTATCTCTTCTCCTGAAGCAGTGTCCAGCCAGTTTTGGTCTTCGCTGCCTTATCTTTTTGGTAGATAGCTAAATAGATCTTCTTTACTTATTTCTGGTCTTAAAGTTAGGTATAGTCAGAATGGACATTTCCTTGAGTTTGATATTTTACAAGAAATTGTTTACTTTGTTTGTAATACTGCAGATCTGAACGATGCCTCCCAAGAAGGGAAAGGAAGCCCCACCAAAGAAGGTCTTGTTTGGACGTGTGGGAACGTCCCTCAAGATTGGCATTGTTGGTCTCCCAAATGTTGGGTAAGTAACAGACTTGTCTGTGTGATATTTTCTTGATGTTAATTCTGAGATCCATTAATACCTGACTATTGATTGCTTCATTCTTTAGAAAGACTAGCCAAGATGTATAAGTGGGATTAACATGTTATTCACAGCCCCAAGCCCACCTTTATCCCCCCCCCCCCCACCCCAAAAGATACACAATGAAATGCGAGTTTTGAATAGTTACTTAACCCATTCGTGACACGAATTATTTAAAGCCTAATTTGATCAGCTTTTATCCTTCAAATTGGCAACATTGTTATTGCTACATTTTTCTTATAAAACATCATGTATCTGAAATAAATATAAATTGACAAGATGTATGATGAGAAGTCAAAAAGTTGCCAATTTGCAGGGAAAAATAGTGATTGTAAACTTTCTTTCACATTGCCAATTTAAGGATTTTAATGCTTATTTTCCTTTTAAAAATTTTCAGCATCAAACAACAAATATTGACGCAACCAAAATGGGTACAGTTTGTGTAGAATTTTTTGCTCTTTCTGCTCATGTATTTGGTATGATTTTTAGGGCTTTGTACAAAAGATATTAGGCCAAACCACAAAATGTGGACCTATGTCATGAATGGGTTAACAAAGTAAATAGATAAAGGGTAATGGTAATTTCTTGAGTTTGGATAAAAACTGATTACATTCTCATTTAATTCAACTTTCCAAGAGGAAATACATTGTAAAATTTCCTAAACTAGCAAAAATTTTCTTGCCCTGAGGAAAATTATAATGAGATGATGAAATCTTGTTATATTAAGAATCATATTGGTTATTAAGTAGGTTTTCAAAAAGTTTGAAGATTTGTACAAGTATTTGGCAATAATGTATTTCTCATCATTAACATAACTACTTGCAGGAAATCAACTTTCTTCAATGTTTTGACAAAGAGCCAGGCTGCGGCTGAGAATTTCCCTTTCTGCACGATTGGTAAGTAATTGTTGGAATTCTGGGCTGCGTTTCACGAAACCGTCATAAGTCTAACTTCTCGGACATCCCATAGAAACGCGTGTTGTAGAATTAACACGCGTTTCAATGGGATGTCGATGAACTTAGACTTATGACGGTTTCGTGAAACGCAGCCCTGAACGTAATAGAGCACCGAAGCGATGACGTCACAAAAAAATTATTTAGAATTTCAGAATTTCAGATACCATGTCTCGATGGAGCATGATGAAAAACATCCACAGCCCAGATTTTATGGGGATCGGCTCATGGGGACCCACTATGAGGCCACATGAATACCTACCTAGCCCTATTCATGTGGCCATACCTTGGGCTACTGTGAACCGATTCACGTCAAATTTGGTGTGTGGAGGTTTTTCATCATGCTCTGCCGGAATATAGTCATGAAAATGCTCAAATGCAAAAAACAAAATTTGATGACGTCACACTTCGGTACTCTTTTGGTACCCTGTGTCTTTACTTGGTGATGTAAAAGAATCAAGTACGGGTGGTGTTTCACAAAGACTAAGATTGACTAAAATCGCACTTAACTATGGCTGGCCATTCATGCCACTGTTTTCTTTCACCATGGATCTCTCAAAGGATTTGCAAATCATGGTCACAAATCTGCAGAATTTACAATTTTTTTATAGTTCACTGATGAAAAAAACAAAAAAAGTTGATATCTGCAAATATGTGACCATGATTTGCTCATCCCTTGAGAGACCGATGGTGAAAGCAAACAGTGGCATGAATGGCTTGCCATAGTTAAGAGTGATTTGAGTCAATCTTAGTCTTTGTGAAACACCCCCAGGTATTCATTTTATTAGCAAACTCTGCAAGGAAATAATTTCTTATCAATTTCAGTTCAAATTTATTAGTCATCAAGGAAAAAAAGAAGAGAAAATAACAACAAAATTGTTATTTTATAGAATTCTTTTTAAAAGGAACTACTTTCTAAACCAATTTTTGCAAGGAAATTTGCTATTTTATTAGATACCTGCCTAAAAGAGGTAAAGAACAGTTAATATGTATGCAGATGATGTTAAATGAAGGGGGATATGAAACAATGGTCATTTTAGGATATTGATTACTGGATAATGGATATTCTTTTAGGGGACTGCCATCAAGAAAAAATAAGAGAAAACAACAACAACAACAAAATTGTTATTTTATGTTGTTTTTATAAGGAATTTTACTTTTTGTTAGTTTCAAGGATTTACAATTAAAAAATAGTCGAATTCATCACATATTTTACATATAAACACATGCCATTACATTATCGTGGAAAGAAGAATGTGAGCTTTCACAGTATTCATCAAATCAAACAAATCAAGTTTGATCAAAGTCTGAAATATGGTGCAAGTTTTCATGTTATGCAAATTAAATTTGAAATTGGATGATCTTTTAAACACTTTCTATTTTTTTTTTGTCTTTCTCTCTCTCTTTCTTCCTATTGTGGATTTCCTGCTGGATGTCATCGATAGACCCCAATGAAAATAAGTATAATTTATTTTTTTGAATGAAATATTGCTCAAAGAGATTGCTTATGAAGAATACATGTACTTATCAGATATGAGAGACAAGGAAAATTATAGTAGTCTTTGATTATTTCTTTCCATGGAAACTTTATTGAAAATAGGTGAACGTAAAGCTGTTACAGGTACATGTTGTTGAACGTTATATGTAGAATATTGAATTGATATGTTGATTATTGAACTCATGTTATGACAAACAGAAGTATCTGATAGTATTTATGACAACAATATTGATTTATGGAGAAGGGGGAAAAAAAAGCTGTTTCTGGAATCATTGTTTATTCAACCTTATGAATAAAACAAAATGTGATAGAATACATAAATCCAATTTAGAAAAATAGAAAGAGAAGTTAAATATCCACTCTCTGTGCAAGATTTTTACTTGTATGGAAATTACTAATTATATATATTGGACACATGTATTGTTTTCATGTTGATATTATCTTTTTCACCAAAGATATAAACAAACCTAAAAGTGTCTTTAAAGGATATCTACTATTTTGGTCTAATAGGTTGTACTCTTTGTTTGTTTGTTTTGCTTAGATACGTAGGGTACCTGTCCCAGATGACCGGTTTGACTTTCTCTGCGAGTATCACAAGCCCGCAAGGTGAACCATGAGAATCATATTTTTCATAATGTACAGCATGTCCCCCCCCCAAAAAAAAAAAAAATACGACTGACCTTTTTGTATCCATTATGGAAGAAATCAATTCTTATTATGGAAGGTCATTCTAAACTGGGTTCCAAAAGAAACATCACTTTTTCAGAGCAACACTCACTAAAACCTACTGCATCGAAATTAATCATACATGTATTTAGACACAGATAAGCTACAATTCTCCTTATGATGCACATCTGAAAATTTTAAAGATCAGTTTTGCCATAAAGGAGAAATATCTGATGAAATTGCTAAAGGTCAGTTTTTAAAAATCACAGAAACTTCTCGCTGAGAACCTCCACGAAAGGCCACCTATTCAGAACATTTCAATTCATTCAATTTCAAAGGTAAGTTATTGTCAATGCTGTACTGCCCATTGTTCACTATGAGCTTCGTGCCTAGGAGGCAAACAGTTTTGTGATTTTGACAATTTACACCCTGTAACTCTAGCGATTTCACTTTATTTTATTCTTACTCATCAAAATGTAAGCATTTTTAGACATGCTTGGTAAGAAGTATTTTAGCTAATCTGCTAATCTATGCCCACTTATGATTCATTTTAATGTTTTGGATTTTAATGTATGTCCCTCTGAAAAGTGATAAGTTTCTTTTGGCACACAGTTTAGATGATGGAAGAATGACTATTTCTCTGCCAGTCATTGAAGGCCTCGTCCGATTCGGTGTAGTAGTCACAGAGAAATGGAGGTTTTTGTACTAGATGTCACAAGTCCCTCCTGTCCAAGTTTGAACAAAAGGGAGACTGAAATCACTATGGACAAAATCACACTTCTTTTGAATGGTTTACATAGGAAATTACTGTTCTGTTTTTATTTGTGCTATGGTTGTGATGACAATGGCCTGTTCATCATCATCATCATTCTTGATGCTGTTGTTGTTGTTGTTCTTGTTGTTGCTGCATATAAAGGGAATATATGGATGTTGGTCATTTGTAAGTGCAAATAGAGTGATTAAACAAAATTATGAGACTATTTAATCAATTCCTTGTCTCGATCTTTTAACAGAGTTATTATTTACATGATCTGGAACAATCTTTGTTAAACGTAGTAGACATGAATTTGAATAGTAAACATGTCTACTGTGAACAAAATATTTACATTTTGTGGATGCTGAAGCCATCCAATTGATAAAAGATAGAGTTAAGTGACCAGTGACATACTTTATTAAACTTCCTAATCTTCTGTGACTACTGAACTACAGCCTGAATAATTGTAACTATTATGAATAATACACCACAGCAATAAAAATTATGCAAATGAAAACAAAACAGCGGTGTCCTTTGTAAACCATTCAGAAGAATAGTGGAATTGTCCATTGTGCTTTAAAGTCGCTCACTCGTGGGCTTTCATGGCGAATTTGACACCAAGGGTGCTTACCCAATAACAGGTGTTGTCCATCACTATGAGTTTTATAACCAACAGACCTTATGTAATGCTCTGTATATTCCACCCTTTGCCCCATATGGCAAAGTCATTATCTCACTTTCCCTGGCCCGAGAATGCCCGAAGCAGGCCGAGAAATGTTTATGGTGGGACAGCTTGTTATGCTGTGCTCCAGAAATGTTGCTCTATTACAGGTATTTCCAGTGCTTTTCACGAAGTCTGGTGTCAGCAAATTATGATCCATTCCCCATGAAAGTCCACGACAGAATGTATTTGAGTCTTCCATCCATCCATCCAAACTAAGAAGGGAGGGACTTATGACATTTGTTTCAAAAGTCCCTATTAGTATTTCTTTGTGACTACTGGACCAAATTGGATAGGGTATTCACTGACTGGTAGAGAAGTAGTTATAGTTTCATAATCTACAATGACTTTTCATGGTGCAAAATTCTTTCATAATCAATACTTATAGGCTGATAGTAATTTTTTTTTTTTTTTTTTTTTTTTTTTTTTTTTGGGGGGGGGGGACATTTGACTACCATGAAGTTGCATGCCTGACTGACATATCTAGGAGGCTTGAATTCAGAACAAAACTTGATTTATCACTGCTCTATCTGCAAGCCTGGCTTATTCTATAATACGTTAAATAATATTTTATTTCTGGTATGCTCTTTAGCAGTGCTCATCACCATTTATGGATTTATGTGTATTTATGTGTTATCTGCCTGTATAAATCTAAATTAAGAGTCACTCACAAATTTAGGCGATAAGGTTGATCAAGTGCTTATTATTCTCTCTTAATTGTTCATTTTGATATGTAATGGTAAGACCAGCATTAGGTTATAAACCACTTGTTGTGTACCAGTATCCACTCTTGATAACTTACAATGTCTGTATCTTGGGTAAATACTTGAATCATATCAAAATTCCCATGAGGACTCTCTAGTGAATGTCTTTGACCTGTGGAATACTAAAGGTGCGTTCAGATATGATGCGACTTTGTGTCGCCATGTTGTGCCGCCACATTTTTTGTGTACAAGCCTATGGGGTATGAGGCGACAGAAAATGTCGCCGAGGCAGGACACATCTTTGTTTGCTGCCTAGCTGCAAGAAAATGCGCACCGATCAAATTCCTAAAAAGTTTGCGCGAAAAATGTTGTCATGGCATTGTTTGTGCAAGTTCTCTCTTATTTGAGAGTTGACATGTTAATGCGCATTCATTAGCATATGTGGTGCTACAATGTCGCACCATAATCTGAACACAAAAAATGTGGCAGTACAAAGTCGCATCATATCTGAATGCACCTTAAGCCTGCGATAACTCTGGTTAGGGTCTATGGAATATGCGTGTTATACTGAAATCAAATCATACCCAATAGGTCAATTGACAAATTTGTCATTTTTTTTGTATTGTCTTATTTGTATTTATGTAGCAAAGTTCCTGCTTTCCTGATGGTGACTGACATAGCCGGTCTAGTAGCCGGAGCCCATGAAGGTCAGGGACTTGGCAACGCTTTTCTCTCACATATCAAGGCTTGTGATGCCATTTTCCATCTCTGCAGTAAGTTTACAAGAGATAAAGTGGTAACTCATTATAAAGAGCTTCGATGACAAGATTCTCGATATAACAAGGTTATTGTGCCAGTCCCAGGTCTTTATGTTTTTGTTGTTTTTTTTTGTTTGTTTTTTACCCTGATATAAGGAGATTCCTGATATAACAAAGTAATTTTCAGGTGACACGACATTTGCTCCTGCGACAATTGCTCCTCTCTTAATTTCTGAAACTAGAGGGTTAGGATTATTGTTGTGATAGTGGTTTTGGTTCAGAATGATGTGAGGATAAGGACTAAGGCTATTGTTAGGTTTGCAGTTGGTTTATTGTTTAGCTTAACAGGCAGATTTTCCATAGGAGCAATTGTCCTGGGATCAAATGTCATGGAACCAATTTTCACGGTCTCAAGGTCCTCATAGTGAGTGTCTTCTATAGTAGTTTCATAGTTTGAACGCATGTCACCATGTTCCTTTGACATATCGCTTCTCCATCGTCCGTTTTATTGGACAATACAGTGAAATGGAACATGGACCAAGCCTAAAAGTTAACTTGAAATCTAATAACAACCTGATCCCACCCCTGTCTCTAGTCTTAGCAAAAATAAAGTTTCTGCAAAATTTCGGATCACCACTTTTATATGCTGGATAAAAACTGAATTTAAAGAATTTTAAAATACATCAGGTTTTAGGCTGTTGTATGAAAAGGGGATACAATTTGTAAAGCTGCAGGAGGGTGTTTCACAAAGCTGTGCCAAAAGGTACACATGACTTTTAGACCAACCTAACTACATGTATGAACAGCCAAATGGAATTCTCAAAGATTTTCCTCTTGTTTTAACCCATAGCAGTACAGAGCTTTCTTGAGGTCTAAATTAATCATCTTCAATCCTCAAATTGGCAATACAAATTATTTTTTTTTCCATATTTACATAGCTTGAAAAAAAATAAATATGGATATAACATAAACCAAAATGAAATATAATTGTAAAATTGAATCAGAAATTGCCAATTTGAACACAGAAGTAGTGATTATATATTATTCACTGCATTGCCAATTTAAAGAGTTTAATGATAAGCTACACTTAAACTGCTCTAATTCGAGCCACACCATACAGCGATGGGAATGGGCTCAATTTGTCAGTGCATTTTTCTCTTGCTGCTCATGTATGATATGTACTGCCCAACATTCTGGACCAACAGATACTGCAAAAGCATCTCCTAAAGGTGACACTGTACCTCTATGGGTTAACACAGTGTGACTGTATTTCCCATTCCTTCACTTAAATTGTTGGCAAAAAGTCTACATAGATACTTCAACTTTAGCTTCTGCGATTAAACATGATTGAGAATCCCACTTGGCTTTCCAAGTTCATGTCATTATTAAAGTCATGTGTAACTTTGCGTATAGCTTTGTGAAACACCCCCAGTGAATAGTTATGTACGAGGCATGCAAGCTGGATCACTGACCCATAAATGTAACCACTGATCATTACAGATGATAAAGCACTAAACTGAACTTAAAGCATACCAATTACCTGAAAAAATGCTATGTTACAGCTAGCACATGTGAAATTTACACCCATTCTAGGGGTTAAAGGTTAATGAGTTCAAGGAAAATAAAAGATATTACAGAAGACCACATCATGTGGAATCAAATGGCAGTTAGATTCCATAAACATGCTAGTGCATACTCCTGCATTTGCGTACAATGACTAGTCTACTCAATAGTTGCTTTTAGTTTATGAGTGTACATGTATGTGAATTTTCGATATATTCTTATAGAAGTAGTATTTGAAGCTCATATTATAGTGACATGGAATCCTTTACAAACAGCAAAATATTTTGTGATTAGCACACTGTAATAACCCATTAATTACTGAATTTTCACATTCCCTATAGGCTTCATAGAGGCTCCACTCACTTCCAGTAGGTAAGGGTTAATTCTGTTTTCTGTATTTTTCCAGGAGCGTTTGAGGATGAGGAGGTGACCCACGTTGATGGTGATATCAACCCAGTGAGAGATCTTGATACAATCTTCAATGAGCTCAGGTTAAAGGATGTCGAGT
The DNA here is from genome assembly GCA_029962745.1 of Echinometra lucunter. NCBI lineage: Eukaryota > Metazoa > Echinodermata > Echinoidea > Camarodonta > Echinometridae > Echinometra > Echinometra lucunter. Next base: position 10,152,433 of record CM057153.1, read on the forward strand.
ACCTGAAAGACAGGGTCAATGACATGGAGAAGAAAGTCGTACGAGGTGGCGACAAGAAGGGAGTGGCAGAATATGTGAGTTTATTTGATAGTGTTAGCAGTAAAATTTTCCTTGATGGTGGAAGTCATCAAACTTTATGTGCCCAGCCAATTTTCTTTCAAAATGTATTGAGCACCTGCCAATGTTATTTTCTGATAATTTTCTTGCCTCTAACTTTCAAAAATCTTTTTAAATTAGTAGTTTTATTCACATATGCCTTTTTGCCTAATCATATTAACTGGGACTGTAACCCCTTTTATTTGGCAGAAGGGCTTATCTGCAGATACGCTTTGCTATTGCTGAATTTGGCCGAATGCTAAAACGGTAGACAGAAGGGCTTATCTGCAGATAACGCTGTGAAAATTGTTGTGCTTTGCTATTGATTGATTCGGCAGGAAGGTGTAGAGAAACGCCCTTCAGCCAAACAATCTGTCCGTGTATTTCAGGGGCATCTGCAGATACACCCTTTTGCCTAATCAGTCGGAAGAAAATGGCTGAAAAGTTAGGAGATACATGTAGGCCCAGATATCTTGGAAACAGAAGCTCAATGAATTAATGTTAAATCGCTAATTGATTAAAACCTCCCATATGGGAAAGAAATTATATTTTTCACACGTACAGTATGCCTTTTTGCCAAATCACGGCAGTAATAATTTAATGTCTCCAATTAGATAAAGTTGTAAGGAAATAAGGAATCATCTGGACCCTTGTTATCAATAACAAGGTGGAATAACTGTTATAGGCTACTGAAATCCTTGCATCTGATTGGCTGAAAGCAAATTTGCCATAGGAATGTGGCAGTTGTTACTGATAACAGGTTTTATGAAACAGGGTTCTGTTCACTGTGCTTTCATGCTATTAGTCACAAGATGACAAATACTTGGTCTCGTGTGTACGCAGTTCTCTTAGGCTTGGTTTAAAGTGCTTTTCTGGAGTGAAGCGACTTTGATAGAACCCACCAAAATCTACCTGTGATTTGAAAAACTGGAATTCCAACTTGAATTTGAACTCTTTATCTCCCACAGGAATGTTTACGCAGAGTCTTGAAGTACCTTGAGGAAGAGATGAAGCCTATACGACATGCGGAATGGGGTGTCAATGATGTAAGAAATTCACGGGGGAAAGTCTCCCCTTACATTTCTTCTTGTGTTGCCATTGCTTTATTTGATATATCAGCATTGTATTTTTATTGCATTTTATGTATGCCTACTGTATGGTTAGGAAAATTTTGAGGATGTCACTGCAACACTGCACCTTGTATCAATATATATCAATTTTGTTATGCGTTAATCATTAGTAGTAGTATTAGTTGTAGTATTATCATCATCATGATCATTGTTATGAAAAGTAACACGACATGCGTATTATTTATGAAACAGAGTTGAGGGAGAGAGAGAGAGAGAGAGAGAGAGAGAAAGGTGCAACGGATGAGTGTGAGAAGTCAATAAGCATCGCAATTTGCTTACATTGTACATGTTAGGATTGTACATGTTAGGATTAACCCATTGAATCCAAACCCACCAACCCTCGGGCTAGGGTCCCTAGAAAATGTTTGTTATACTGACATTAAATCATGCTCAATGGGCGAATACATATTTATAAGGTACATAACACAGAATATATGTATGTATCACAATTTCATGCTTTTCTGATTATCACTTTTTATTTCTATAATTCTTTTTAAAATATCTGCTCGTTTCCACAGGTTGAAGTCTTAAATAGGCACTTGCTCATCACTTCAAAGCCCATCATCTACCTAGTCAATCTCTCAGAGAGGGATTATATCCGAAAAAAGAACAAATGGTGAGTGATGAAGTGCATTATATTTCTTCATATTTTGTGGAAGGATCGCAAACAGGTTTTTCCATGGCTATATTTATTTTGTTCCTGGATTAAGATATAAATGACCAAGAAGTAAATATGAAGTAACATTTTTTATCCTTTGTTGACCAGTGAATATACACATAAAGGAACATGAATGATTACAATTTAGGAGGCAAAAGAAAAAAAAAAGTTAAAAAAAAAACATATTACTTTTCATGAATATTAGATTAATTTTGTTGTAATACTGATTTTTATGCCTCTGCTCACTGAAGTTGTTTTGCAACGGAATTGGGCTATATCTATAAAACTAGCATTAGCTTGAAAGCTAAAGCTTCCTAGTAAAAGCTTATGTGTTCAAGTAAATTCTCAAGTGAATACTTTGGCCTGGCCTTTTTCTTGGCCTGAGAGCTATAGCTGGAGCAAAGCCAAATGGTTCAAACATTTGATCAAAATAGTCCAAATTCCTCGAACTAGCTTTTACTTGGAATATAATTACAGATAAATTGGATATATTTTTTTTTTTTTGTATTCTATCCAGCAACTCACTTTGAAAATAAGCAACGGAATTGGGCTATATCTCTAAAACTAGCATTAGCTTGAAAGCTAAAGCTCCCTAGTAAAAGCTTATGTGTTCAAGTAAATTCTCAAGTGAATACTTTGGTCTGACCTTTTTCTTGGCCTGAGAGCTATAGCTGGAGCAAAGCCAAATGGTTCAAACATTTGATCAAAATAGTCCAAATACCTCAAACTAGCTTTTACTTGGAATATAATTACAGATAAATTGGATTTTTTTTTTGTATTCTATCCAGCAACTCACTCTGAAAATAAGCATGTTTGATATTGTGCAGATGCACAAACATTTATCAAATACTCCTAAAGGATGATACTATTTTTGAGGTTCTGTTTATTGTGACTTTAAATACTCTGAATCTTCCTTGACAGGTTGGTGAAGATCAAGGAATGGGTGGATACCAATGACCCCGGAGCTACTGTTATCCCCATCAGTGCCTCCCTGGAATCAAAACTCTTTGATATGGGAGAGGAAGACAAGGAGAAATATCTTAAGGAAAACAACACAACCAGGTAAAATACTAAATAATAATCAGGATTGCTTTTTACTAATTAAGGGGAAATCACTGTTTCAATAAAAGTAGTTAAATTTGAACAGCATTTTAAAAAAGAAATGAGCAAGATCAGTCAAAGAATAAGAAAATTACACTCATTTACATTTTCTAGTAAATTACTTTCGGCTCTGCAAATTGGCAACACTGATGACATCATATGTGAGCAGCTCTCCATTCACTTTGTACATGAAATTTCACATTTTCTCAATTTTCTTGGAAGTAACACATTTTCTCACTCCATAGTCAAAGTAAAAAGCAATTCTTCTGAATATACATTGACTATGGGGTGAGAAAATGTGTAACTCCCAAGAAAATTGAGAAAAATGTGAAATTTCATGTACAAAGTGAATGGAGAGCTGCTCGCATATGATGTCATCAGTGTTGCCAATTTGCAGAGCCGAAAGTAATTTACTAGAAAATGTAAATGAGTGTAATTTTCTTATTCTTTGACCGATCTTGCTCATTTCTTTTTTAAAATGCTGTTCAAATTTAACTCCTTTTATTGAAACAGTGAAACTTTTGGGGTGGACTTTGACTTTAAAGATGAATTCTTTGCCACATCACAAAATGATAACCTGAGACAATTGTGATGTCTGGTTCAGACACCTTCAGACATGTAGTGACAAAGTGGTTTTAAAGATAGCTGCCAGTTTTTCAGTGGCTATTTGATAGTTGCTGTTTACGAGCATGTAAAACTTTTATATTGAGACCACCTTAAACATGTAGATGACTAGATATAGTGACTAAACAATTATTGCTTTTGTCAGAGATACACCTTGGGGTTGGGTTTGGGGTTGCGCTTGAGGGGAAAGGGTTGGAATCTGAGGTAGTATCTGGGCCACGATTTAAGTTTATTATTCGAATCCATGACACACGCTCCGGTGACAATTCTTCCTACTGCAAATAAGATATTCAACAGTAGAGGGCCATATTTTTCACACACAGCGCAGACAAAGGCACTTCTAGTTTTCATGCAAACCTAACATGTTGAGTCTTAAAGGCATTGGCTAACTTTGTGAGTAGCTGATTTAAAAAATTCTCAAACTAAGATTAAACATGTATATGAGTAATTGTATTTGTACTCAAAAACTCTGAAACCAACCATAATTTGGAATGAAAAAGTGTAAGTTAGACGCAAACGGCGATTTTATTATCCTTCGTCTCACGAGACAATCACTAAGAGGACCACTTTGCTTGAATTTGGAAATGCCGTTATGTGCCTCCCGCCGCGTGATACGCCAATACACACAGTACGGTAAGGTAGGTCATACGCGCATGTCTATTCTGTGCAACCGACCCTCGTACATTTTTCAAACATTGGTTCACATTTTTGTCTCGCCTGCGTAGCGGAGCGAGACATAGGTATCACTATTTCCGGTGTCGGCGTCGTCGGCGTCGTCGGCGTCGTCGGCGTCGGCGTCGTCGTCAACAATTGTGTTGTACACCCAATAACTTTCTATAGCTTTAAGGTGGGATCACCAAATTCATACCAGAGGTCCATCTCTTGAAGGCGCAGGTCAAGTTCGAATATGAGTCGAATTTGAATAAGATCAAAGGTCAAAGGTCAATGAACTTTCCATGACTGGCACTGTGCTATATTGTACACACAATAACTTTTTATACCTTCGAGGTAGGATTGCCAAATTCATACAAGAGGTCCATCTCTTGAAGGTGCAGGTCAAGTTCGAATATGAGTCGAATTTGAATAAGATCAAAGGTCAAAGGTCAATGAACTTTCCATGACTGGCACTGTGCTGTGTTGTACACACAATAACTTTCTATAGCTTCGAGATGGGATCACCAAATTTATACCAGAGGTACATCTCTTGAAGGCACAGGTCAAGTTTGAGTATGAGTTGAATTTGAATAAGGTCAGAGGTCAAAGGTCAATGAACTTTCCATGACTGGCACTGTGCTATGTTGTACACACAATAACTTTCTATACCTTCGAGGTAGGATTGCCAAATTCATATGAGAGGTCCATCTCTTGAAGGTGCAGGTCAAGTTCGAATGTGAGTTGAATTTGATTAAGGTCAAAGGTCAAAGGTCAATGAACTTTTCATAACTGGCACTGTGCTATGTTGTACACCTAATAACTTTCTATAGCTTTGACGTGGAATCACCAAATTCATACCAGAGGTCCATCTCTTGAAGGTGCAGGTCAAGTTCGAATATGAGTCGAATTTGAATAAGGTCAAAGGTCAAAGGTCAATGAACTTTCCATAACTGGCACTGTGCTATATTGTACACACAATAACTTTTTATACCTTCGAGGTAGGATTGCCAAATTCATACAAGAGGTCCATCTCTTGAAGGTGCAGGTCAAGTTCGAATGTGAGTTGAATTTGATTAAGGTCAAAGGTCAAAGGTCAATGAACTTTCCATGACTGGCACTGTGTTGTGTTGTACACACAATAACTTTCTATAGCTTCAAGGTGGGATCACCAAATTTATACCAGAGGTACATCTCTTGAAGGCACAGGTCAAGTTTGAGTATGAGTTGAATTTGAATAAGGTCAGAGGTCAAAGGTCAATGAACTTTCCATGACTGGCACTGTGCTATGTTGTACACACAATAACTTTCTATACCTTCGAGGTAGGATTGCCAAATTCATATGAGAGGTCCATCTCTTGAAGGTGCAGGTCAAGTTCGAATGTGAGTTGAATTTGATTAAGGTCCAAGGTCAAAGGTCAATGAACTTTTCATAACTGGCACTGTGCTATGTTGTACACCTAATAACTTTCTATAGCTTTGACGTGGAATCACCAAATTCATACCATTTTTCAAACAATAAGTTTGCCATAACACCTTAATAATTAATTTAATTTTACAATTTTACTCACATTATTATCAGTTACATTCTTTTTCACTAACATTCATTTCCTTACTTGCATGGAAATAATTATAGCTTCATAGTATTAACAGCATTCTTAGTGTTATCTGATTTCCTAGGGATAAAGTAGGCCTATACCATTATTGCATATGTAAACTGTCAGAACCACAATTCACCCCCTAAACTGCTGACAGCCTCAGAAGTCATATAGCATAGTTTTGACATGCAGTCTCTTCATGACTGCAATATGCAGGCGAGACAACGCTTGGCGTTTGCCTTGTTTATATTTAAAAATACTTCCTGTGGATAATATACTTTCAAACTTTCAGACTGGTATTTTTACACTATAACCATTATGTTTATCCCATTTTCAAGTAACAAAACAAGATTTTTTAAAATCATAACAATGTTAACCAATGCCTTTAACAAGTTCCATATTAAAAACATTATAGTTTTTGAGCCAAGAAAATGCTAAATGCATGCAACAAATTTTGATGCTACCTGCATAAGTCTAATAAAATTATCAGAGAGTTTATGAAACCTGAACAATATTTTTGTCAAATGAGGGATTTGTTAACAGGGTTGTACATATCCTGTGGAAGGCGGAAGAAATCTTTTCCAATCTTCAATAGTGGATTTGTATCTTGACCTGTGCGGTATGCGGGAAATGTCTACTGTTGAATCTCATATTTGCATTAGGGAGAATTGTTCAATGGGGCCCGTTGCATAAAACTTACCATAATAGTAACTTTACTATTATAGCAACTTACTGGAATTTGATTGACTGTTGAGCAACATGACATCATCAACAGCCAGTCAAAATCCAGTAAGTTACTAAAATAGTAAGTTACTATTATAGTAAGTTTTATGCAACGGGCCCCAGGTCAACTTCTTATACTAACATGATACTGAACTTTGACCCTGGACCAAACACTGTGCACATTACGCCAACCCCAATCCTGACCTTAAACCCTATTGCAACCCTGACCCAAACTGTATCTTTGACAAAATAAAGCCAAGGGCATATGTCGGGTCTCCCATCATTCGAGTAGTGTAGGATATTGATGCAGAGGAATTTTCCCTGGAGCACGTTTCATAGATCTGTAGATGATGCACGGATAGAAGTGAAGATGCAGATATATAGAAAGAGCACATGTGTATCCATCAAGACAGTAATCTCTATAAGAAATTGTTGAGCCTAGATTATGCCCTACAATCTGCAAAGGTGATCGTATTTGTAGAAGGGTTCGAGGTCATGCTCTATCTTTCTTGAGAGGTCTTTGAATACAGGTTTTACTGTTAAATCTTGCGTCTGTAAATACCACAATCTTTGCTCTTCCTTAAAATAAGGTTTTTGTTAAAACTTATGGGAAATTAATTTTTACAAGTTTTATTTTATCTACCTATGAAAACCCCAGTGATTGTTTTTCTAGTATTTTTCATCAAAACCTGCATTGAATTGATCCTCGTACACAGGCAGCTCTCTTGTGCAGATCGCTTATCTCATTTTCCTTCATTCGTCTTTCAGTAATTCATTGTATAATCTCCAGTAAAACTATACAATTTAGCCCTTTTTATTCAGTCTTGAGCTGCCTGTTGCTTTGCCCTACACTTTCTTGTGATATATGCAGATGCAGCAACAATGTTATTGGAGCGAGCACCATCTTGTATGCCTTTGGGGTTTATCAGTTTGATTCTTAATAATGTTACTCATGTTATTTTGAAGGCACAGGTTACACCAAACAAATAACAATAAGATAGAAACTTATTCTACATGTGGTCCCAAGTTATGCGAAAAAAGTATGCAATGGACTTTTGAAGTACACTTTGCATGTAATTTTCAAGAGAACCGGGTAAATATTCATTCAAATGATTGCCCGACCTGAAGAGAGTCTTCTACTTCTCAGGACCAAAATTGTGGAATAGCCTTCCTCGGTCTGTTAGGAATGCTAAGTCTCTGCCAACTTTCATGCCTGCACTCAAGACTTATCTGTTCCTAGCTGTGACTTCATCTCAAATGCAATAAATATGCTAATTAAGACACTGGAAATAAAGTTGACACTGATTAAATGTTGAAATTTGTGAGACATTCTGGAGCAAGCGCCATGAGCGCCCAGCTGAGGCGGATCCCAGCGCTTTACATGAATCCATCGTCGTCATCATCAAAATTTCAGGCAAAGGGATCATGGTAAGCAGTTTGAGAAGTGCAAAAGTTCCACAGTTTCTAGATAGATTTATACATGTATTTATTTCATGATGTTTGGTTATTAGCATACTGGAGAAAGTAATCAAGACTGGGTACAAGGGGCTTCAACTGGAGTACTTCTTCACAGCCGGTAAAGATGAGGTTCGAGCATGGACCATTCAGGTAAGTGTGCACTAGATGTAGCATTGTAGTCCAGTGGTTTAACTACTTTGACATGAGATTCAAAGGTCATGGCTTCAAACCCTTGTTTGACACTAAAGGCTTGTTCAGATGTGACGTAAACTAACCCCCGTGACGTTTTTAGTGTACAAGTCGATGGGATATGAGGTGGCAAGTAAGACCCCGCCAAGGCAAGAGGCAAATTGTTTGCCTCCCCGGTGGCAAACAGCTGTGAACCAATCAAATTCGTATAAAGTTAGCGCAGTGTATGATGTCATGAGTTTGTCTGCACAACATTTGACAAAATTCTTTTTTATTTGAGTATTAACGCGTTAATGCGTGTTTATTAACATAAGTGGCGTGGTTTGCTGTGCCATATCTGAACACTAAAAATGTCATAGGGGGTTGTCGCGTCATATCTGAACAAAACTTAATGCCCTTTGGCAAGACAGTAATCTACATTTCCCAACACTCAAGGGAGGTGTGTCACAACGCTGTGCACAAAGTTACGTATGACGTTAAGAATGACTTGAATATGGAAAGTCAAATGGGATTCTCTGTCTATTTTAATTTCATAAGCTAAAGTTGAGATATCTCAAAAGGTTAACATTAATGGGTACGTAGTTTAGTTTTTGCCAACAATTTAATTGCGATTATGGGAAGTGCAGTCACACTTTGTGGAAACAAGAGGAAAAACTTGAGGCATTCCATTTGGCTGTTCATATTTCATTCATTCTAGAAGTCCTGCATAACTTTACACACATCTTCATGAAACACTGCCCTGGGCCCTCTTGCATAAAAAGTTGTGATTAAGCACAACTCAGAAAATTAAACACAAGTCCCAAGTGAGTTGCATTTAATCGCAACTTTTTATGCACGTGGGCCCAGAAGAGATAAATAGGTATCTGGGCCCTCTTGCATAAAAAGTTGCGATTAAATGCAACTCAAATAATTCAACACAACCCGATTTTCAACCAGTTAGGATTGAGCATATGTGACTTGCATTTAATTTTTAAAGTTGCGTTTAATCGCAACTTTTAATGCAAGAGGGCCCCGGTAGGATTCTTCGTTAAAATGCATTGTGGGCTGAAAGCAGTTGCTAGAGCTAAGGCTATGGTCACAAAGCCCAAAATCAGCTTGCTCGGCGGCCGGGCGGTAAGGCGCTGCTCAGCCTATGGGCTTGGGGATCTCGCTGTCGTGGTCGTTGAGGTGGAATCAGCAGCATCGTAGACCTCTTTGACTTGTCAGATGTAGAGCAAAAGCATTGTTTTATGGCCAAGGGGCAATCACATATTTACCCAGGGCATTCGTGAGAAATTCTCGGCGAAGACCAGCGGGGCGCCGCCAGTACATCTACGGGACACCTGCAGATTCCCCACCGATCATTGGCCAGTGGCAGGTGGGAGATCATGCAGGAATCGGTGGGTCATCATTCAGTCATTGCCCGGATGCTGCGCATAGAAAATCTCCAATTTCGCCAAGTTTTGACCTAAATCGACCTGCAACCAATGGGAAATCAACAAGACATTGCCCAGGCATGTGAAAAGCTAAGGCTTTAGAGTCCGCTGGACTTCTCCAAATATCGTTTGGCGATGCCTAAATTGCAGCGGCACCTGAGCAGGCTGCAAATCGGTTGGTCGCCGCTCTCTTTTGTGACCATAGCCTAACAGTGGAGCAGTTTTATCTCTTTGGAAATGGGTAAGATTGTGCTAGGCTGGTCTAGACAATGCACTTACTGCATGGTTACAATTATTCAGCATTAGTTCAGGCCAATTTCTCTGGAAATAGAAAGAGAAAAGATAGGACAGAACTGTTCAACAGTCAAAATATGGGCTTCAAAATTTAATTCTGTAGAACAGATTTAGCAAGTTTGAATACACCCTTTATCTTAAAATGCCTGTAAAAAATAGGCTGGCAGAGAAACCAAGTCTGAGTTGTGGTCTGTTTTTAAGCATATCAGTGTTATCCTGGGGCATGTTCAACAAAGAGTTAAGTTGGACTTAAATTCTCAGTTGCATGCTGTATTTTATGCATCACTGCATTGGTCAGATCATGCTCAGGAGACATGCGCTGTCTGTCACTGAGATTATGCATTAAATACCGAATGCCCATTGGCGCTTTATATATATATGTGACCTGCCACCTCAAAACCACTAATAAGTCACCAAAATTCATTTTGCTGTTTTACAGCTCATCTGAAAGTAGAGATTCTCAGCTTTCCGATGGTATATGACTCCTCCAAATTGGTCCACAATAACCCCCTCAAAAACACATTAGATAATTAGGAATCAATAACCTCCATTTTAAGAGAAAAGAGCCTTTGAAGTTCGGAACAAAAGAGCGTGCAGGAGCTCCTCTGCGCTCTTTTGTTTGTGAGGGAGCACAGGAGGATATTCAATAGTCCATGGCAAACTGGTATGAAGGGATTATCAGATTAGGCTAAAATTTGGCAAAACTTGGGATTAGGACCTATACTTTATTTTCTTCCAAATTCAGTTCATTACCTTGATGAATTTTCGGCTAGGATGGCAATGAATGAATGTATGATAAAAGCACTCTAATCCTCCATGAGGCTGTCAAGTTGTATCAAGGGAAAATGAGTCATTTTAAAATTACTAAAAATCATATTTCTGGGGCGAATTACGATCCCAGACTTTGAGACATGATAGAATGATAATAAAACTACCCATTTCTATCCAAAAAAAAAATAGACCAGTCCGACCAAAATGACCTTTCTTGGCCGTTTTCTCAGTTTTGATGCATGCAACTTATTGGTGGTTTCGAGCAGGGAGGTCACATATATATAGGCATGACTTTGAGTCCAACTTAACTCTTTGTGAAATACCCTCCCCCCCTATTCCAGTTGTATGAAAAATTTTTTTTAAGGTGATTAGGATATCTCATTAGTTGTGAAGTGTTGTTGACTTTCATTGAAGCAATCTTTTCCATACCACTTCAATGATAATGACTCAAGGCCATTACTAGATGCTTTTTTCACAAAGTGGAAATTAAGAGTTATAAATTCAGCAAAGTTCTATAGACATGTGACAACTTCAATAAGGATTTGAACCATTGTGCTTCAGTTTTTATTGAAATGTAATTTCCTGTGTTATTTAGTAAGAATGCTTGTAAATTCACGTACATGTATAACTACTTCACCCAAGTCTTGCCAATGTATTTTTAAACCGTATTGATGCCTTTGTTCAACTCTTGTGTTGCGTCCTCTTCCTTCTTCTATACTCCCAAGTTTCTTATCCCTATCTTCTCTCTCTCTTAAGAGGGTATCATGCTGTGGCGAATGCAGCGAATTTTGGGTTTCGTCAGAGTTCGTAAAAGGTTGTAAAAGGTTGCAAGAAAGTTCACAAACAATTTTGATTGTCGCAAAAACTTTTTCTTGTCGCAAATGACTACTCCAAATTGGTCCACAATAACCCCTCAAAAACACATTAGATAATTAGGAATCATTAACCTCTATTTTAAGAGAAAAGAGCCTTTGAAGTTCGGAACAAAAGAGCGTGCAGGAGCTCCTCTGCGCTCTTTTGTTTGTGAGGGAGCACAGGAGGATATTCAATAGTCCATGGCAAACTGGTATGAAGGGATTATCAGATTAGGCTAAAATTTGGCAAAACTTGGGATTAGGACCTATTCTTTATTTTCTTCCAAATTCAGTTCATTACCTCGATGAATTTTCGGCTAGGATGGCAATGAAGGAATGTATGATAAAAGCACTCTAATCCTCCATGAGGCTGTCAAGTTGTATCAAGGGAAAATGAGGAGTCATTTTAAAATTACTAAAAATCATATTTCTGGGGCGAATTACGATCCCAGACTTTGAGACATGATAGAATGATAATAAAACTACCCATTTCTATCAAAAACGAAAAATAGACCAGTCCGACCAAAATGACCTTTCTTGGCCGTTTTCTCAGTTTTGATACGTGCAACTTATTGGTGGTTTCGAGCAGGGAGGTCACATATATATAGGCATGACTTTGAGTCCAACTTAACTCTTTGTGAAATACCCTCCCCCCCCCCCCCCCTATTCCATTTGTATGAAAATTTGTTTTTAAGGTGATTGGGATATCTCATTAGTTGTGAAGTGTTGATGACTTTCATTGAAGCAATCTTGTCCATAACACTTCAATGATAATGACTCAAGGCCATTACTAGATGCTTTTTTCACAAAGTGGAAAGTAAGAGTTATAAATTCAGCAAAGTTCTATAGACATGTGACAACTTCAATAAAGATTTGAACCATTGTGCTTCAGTTTTTATTGAAATGTAATTTCCTGTGTTATTTAGTAAGAATGCTTGTAAATTCACATACATGTATAACTTCTTCACCCAAGTCTTGCCAATGTATTTTTAAACCTTATTCATGCCTTTGTTCAACTCTTGTGTTGCATCCTCTTCCTTCTTCTATACTCTCAAGTTTCTTATCCCTATTTTCTCTCTCTTAAGAGGGTATCATGCTGTGGCGAATGCAGCGAATTTTGGGTTTCGTCAGAGTTCGTAAAAGGTTGTAAAAGGTTGCAAGAAAGTTCACAAACAATTTTGATTGTCGCAAAAACTTTTTCTTGTCGCAAAGAAATTCTGAATAATTTTGTAAATTTATTTTTCAGGCAAACAATTTCAAATGATTGAAAAACTGTTGTAAGCCTTCGCAGATGGTTGTAAGACGTGTCACTAATATGCTTATCGACTCACCATTCTCTTTCATTTTTGTTATCTCTCCATCTTTAGAAATGTCAATGAAAACAGAGGCGAATCCTGATTTTTGCCAACATTCATCAAAAAGTTGACAAATCAAAAACTTGCAACATTTGCGTTTGCCGCTCAGTACCCTCTTTAGTCTGTCCTCCCTTCCTATTTTTATAAATATTCCCTTCGAAGGTTTTGATGGTGGTAGAACGTATGAAAGTAGAAGGCTTCACGGTACACCAAGAATTCTTTCTTGAAGATGAGTGTGGTCCTGAAAAGGACTTAACCCACTCTAGACATTTCGGTAAGCTTGTTCTTACCGTCCTCAAACGTCAAGAGTGGGTAGGTCCTTTTCCGGACCACACTCATTTTCAAGGAAGAATACTTGGTGTACCGTGGAGCCTTCTACTTTCATATAAATATTTCATTTGTAATTGTGCATTCATGCATAGTACCCATCCCTTCCTTCCTCTATTACCATTCTTAAAGCAGATATTCATTAATTTAAAAAAATGACTTAATTTCATTATTGCGTAGGTGAAGCTTACATCAGACAAATTTGTCAAAATTCAACGCTTGGAAAAATTTGACGTAATGATCATCATCAATTAAAAAATTGCTAAAATCCAGCCCTGAAATAGCACCTGAAAAAACTGTCCAAACGCCGCTGAGATGTGTGACGTCACAGATAGGACATCAATAGCACAAGCAGATGATGTCCCATTACATTTCACACATTTCATTGCCTGTTTTGTCATCTTCTCTTCAATTATTTCTCTCACTTCAATAGCATTAGTCTGAATGTTAGTCTATTGCCTCTCTCCAAACTCTGTGCATGGGTTTATTTGGATGGAAAATGAATGCAGCTGCACACACCGCTGTATGTTCGGTGCTTCAAGAAGGATAAATACCATCCTTGCAATCATTCAGCGGGCTTTTCAATTTGAAAGTGTGCTTTCTTTGATTGTTCATTAAGCCTTATCCTGTATATTTACGACCAAAAGATTTCAGTAAACGGAATCAGTTTTACTTCCCTTTTAATGGTGTGAAAATAGAGCACAACTGAATACACTAAATTCTTTATAATTTTAGAAATAATATCACTGCAGTTATGTTCATTCTTTATGGAACATCGTCTGCTTGTACAGGATTGGCCCAGTTTGTGACGTCATTGAAACAGAATATTTTTCTGACAATTCGCTCGTATATCACAGATGCTGGGAGGTGGTTTATTTGTTTTAATTTTTAATTACCTGATATGTAGTTGATGTTAAACTGATTTGATTGCCATCTATTAACTTGGCAGTTTCTAGTGATACATTATTTGCCATTTTTGTGATTTTCTTTGAATGTGCACTTGAAATCAACTCCTCAGTATAAATTGTTTTATTTGAACAGGTTGTAAGGTGTGGGAAAAAAATCAGAAAATCAGGGGAAAAGTCAATATTGATTTGATATTGAATTGCATTTCAGAAAGGTACAAAAGCACCACAAGCTGCTGGAAGGATACATACAGATTTTGAGAAGGGCTTTATCATGGCCGAGGTGATGAAGTTTGAAGACTTCAAGGAACTTGGCAGTGAACAAAATGTGAAGGTGAGATATTCATTTATTTTGTGTGTTTTTATTTGCTATTTTTTCATTAGTTAATTTGTTATTCATACATTCATTAATTCATATACACTGTATCTAATTTCATGTATTCATGTATTTATTAACCGGTATTCATTTATTTGATTGATTGATTTATTGGTATATGAATGATAAAGACTTGAATAACAAACAATTGAATAGACATGTCTATATTAGCATGTATGTACAGTGGAAACTCAGTATAACGAGGTCATTGGGACCATCAAAATTACCTTCTTATAGCAGGAATCTTGTTATATCAGGATTAACCCATTTGTGACAGAGGTCCACATTTTGTGGTTTGGCCTAATATCTTTTGATGCAAAGCCCTAAAATCATTCCAAATACATGAGCAGAAAAAGCAAAAAATTCTACACAAATTGTGCCCATATTGGTTGTGTCAATTTTCGTTGTTTGATGCTGAAAATCTTTTGAAAGAAAATAACCATTAAAATCCTTAAATTGGCAATGTGATAGAAAGTTTAAAATCACTGTTTTCCCCTGCAAATTGGCAACTTTTTGACTTCTCATTAATTTCTGTCAATTTATATTCATTTCAGATACATGACGTTTCATAAGAAAAAATGTAGCAATAAAATTAAAAATGTTGGTGTTGCCAATTTGAAGAATAAAAGCTGATCAAATTAGGCTTTAAATAATTCCTGTCAGAAATGGGTTAAAATACAACAAAATATAAAAAGCTGGGACTGGAACATTACTTTGTTATATCAGGAATATTGTTATATCAGATCTCTTTATCCTGAGTTTCCACTGTATTTATGGGTTTGTTGAAAATGATAGATGGATAGGATGGTTTGTGAATGAAAATATGAATAAATGAGTGGACATAGAAAGATAGATGGGCAGACTGATAGAAGTCTTTTGGGATAGTTGGCTGAGTGTATGGATGGAGGCTGGATGGAGGGATGCATGGATAGATGGGAAGGAATTGTGGATGGATGCATGGAAGGAATTATGGATGAATGGATAAAAGGATGGTTGGATGTATGGAAAGGTGAATAGATGGATGGATGGATAAACAGGTGCAGTCAGACCACCACGCGTAAGTTAAGGAGGCAAATCAGCAGATTTTACGTAGATTCTCGTTCACTGAAAACTGAATTTCTTACTCATGAGATTTCACGAGAGTTTTAGACATATGTGCAAAGGGGTCAGGAAATTTGTTCTGAATCGAGAACACTGCTAAATCTGTTCAATTAATGTAGTTGTCCTTCTCATTGACATTTTGCCTTTTAGTCTGATATAAAGGTTTACTGTTTTGTTCAGATTTAGATACTTTTTATCTAGTTCAAATTTGATGAAATTTTGGCTATTTTGGGGGCTCATTTTATCCCTTGTTTACTTCGTCCTCACTCCTGACCCGATTAAAGTATTAAAATATAAGTGAAATGGATAAGCCAATTTTTGTGGAGAAAGCCACTCAAGCAGCAATCGCTCAAGCTTAAGCCCGGGTGCAATGGGCTGGCATGCTGGTTGTGCGGCGCTGCTGTTTGCACTGCCTAGCTGAGGCGCTTTGGTGACGTCACAATGACGAGTGCCAAGCCTGAGAATCAGGGATGCGCATGATATGATTGTGGAACGGACCAATCAGGGACTAGCGGCATAGTCCTTGGACCAATCACGTTGCGCCATTCAGTAAAATGTTTACACTTTGCTTGAGAAAAAGCTGTATCATGCTTGATTATACCTCGCTCCTGACCCGACTAAAAGCTAAATCATCAGAATTTCAGTGAGATCTGGAAGAGTATCATATCGCGATTCTATTAGCTGAAAAATGCTTTACAGCAAATAAATTTCCAATATTTTTCACTCTGTTTTATCTACCAGAGTTCATTTACTTCCATGAATGGTTTATTCATTTTAAAAAGTTTTCTTGATGAAATAGTTAAACTATAAGCTAAAATAGGTAGAATTATTCTTCTTCTTCAATTTGGAATTAAAATCGTCAAAATCCGTTAGGAGATAGCGAATTGATTGACAGTTTTCTACCACATCCTTCTGCTCATGAATATTCATAAATTGCATTTGGACTTGTATATGAGTTTTGTAAAATAAGCACTTTTGCAACACGTGGCGTTCTGACTGGATGGGTGGATGGATGAATGGATGGGTAGATGGATTGATAGATAGATGGAGTAAGGATTGAAAAATTAATTTGTTATAAGATCATTTTTCCATTGCAGTAATGTTATCCTCTTGTTTTTTTCCCTCTCTTTTGCTCTATTTTTCTTCCTCCCCCCCCCCCCCCCTCTCGAATTATCATGCCCTGTGTATCATCAGGCCAATGGGAAGTACAGACAGCAAGGGAGGGCTTACATCGTGGAGGACGGTGACATCATCTTCTTCAAATTCAATGCAGGCGCTGGATTAACAGACAAAAAGAAATAGTACTATGTAAAAAATAGTAGCATGTTATAGTCATAGCCAGGATATTATTAGTGCAAGCAATACTTGATGCCAACTTACTAGTGTTTGGTCAGACCCTGGTATAATTTGAGGATGTAGATAGTTGTATTGTGTCCGCTTATTCATCCAAGTTCCGGCAATACCAAGTTGTTGAAGCTGTTCGCCCTCTCAGTTTCTCTTTCATTGTCTGTCACTTTGTCAATAACATCTCTCTTTCTGTATAGATTTTTTTTTCTTTCTTTCTTTTTCTCCAGTCTTGCTCTCTCTCTCTCTCTCTCTCTTTCTTTCTGTCTATCTTTTCTCTTTCTTTGTCCCTCTGTCTTTCTCTTTTCCTCTTTTGGTCTTTCTCTTTGTCTTTCTTGTTTTCACATTCTGTCTTCCTTCTCTCCTTTTCTTTATCTTTTTTTTTTTTTAATCTTCCTGCCTTTATTTCTGCACACGAAAATGATGAGACAAAATACAATAATGGCACAAGTACTTGAACTCCTTATTTCTAATTTTTAAAAATAATTGTAACTGCATTTGGAAGTATGCCATACATGTCTTCTTAGAGCATAATTAATCCTTGTGGTAATATGGTGGCTAAACAAACAAACTTCCAGCCTGTGAATGTGAAGTCATTTAAATGCTTTTCAACATCCAAACACTTATCACACTCTCTGATTCTTCTTTTTTTTCTGATTTATTATCTGAATTAAGTGAAGTTTAATTAAATAAATTAAGTCTCTTTGAAGTGTTCTCACCATATTCATTTAATAGTGAATTAGACACAAAGGCTTACCGGTATGTATTTGAAAGAAAAGAATTTAGTTAATTAGATAGCTCAGTGAAGTGGAGAAAGACACACCTGGAATGCAAACACTATGCATTTTGCTTTCGTGTTTAAGAAAACAGAAGTGGTGCGCGCCTTCTGCACCACTCCCACTTGGCTAAGCTACTTTAGAATCTCAAAAGACATTATTACTTTACCACTTTGTTTCATATTACAGCATCAATGCCAATGTATATAATTATTGTGGAAGTGGAATTGAATATTTTGGAGATTTTCTACGAAGAAGAAAAAAAAGCGATGTGCACACTGACTGAAGTAAACTGCCTTTACAAAAATGCCACAGCAAAATACAGTCACCCACACATGTAAGGGTAATGCCACTTCCATACTGTAATGTGGCATTTGTAAGCAGAGCTTAATAATGGAACAATTGAAGGAACTGGCACTATATGGATGCTTCGTTATATGGGTTTGGTTCAAGTGAATTGCAAAGGAGACACTCTTTTAAAAGAAACCTACACCCTCAAGTCAAGTAGTTTTAAAATCAAACTTAAGACGGAATAAAACATACATGTAGAAAAAAAAAAATTGAATGAAATCTGACATGGAATAAGAAAGTTATGGCTATTAAGAAATTTTCTGTTTTTGACACTACCATAGCTATTGGTAATATACAATTTGTGGACAACTGTCAATATGTTTTCTACACAGAATTTCACATATTCTCTATTTTCCTGAAGAACACATGTTTACATTGTCCTTATGCCAAATATGATGTGGAGAATACACTCCTACATTATATACATGGATCTTGAGGTTGGCTTAAGAAAATGTGCAATTCTTAAGCAAAATTAAAATGTTTAATCATGTGTGTAAAAAGTGTATTGAGAGTTGTCCACAAAAAATGATGTCATCAATAGCTATGGTAGTGTCAGAAAAGGTTTTTTAGAAAATTTCACATAGCCATAAATTTCTTATTCAAATTTGCATGATCTTTGTTATTCCGTCTTAGTTTTGGTTTAAAAACTACTTGACTTGATGGTGTTGGTTTTCTTTAACTCGTGATTATGTTTTTTACTTTTGTGTCCTTGCAACTAATATTGTTCATCTTCTGAGGAAACCAAATTTTTATGAAGAAATTCTGAAGTCCAAGTAATGGGCGGATGTGAAACCAATTTTTATGGCATTGTTCTATTTGAATTGTTGAAGGCTACTGAACTGAAAGGCTTTCAAAACTGGTTTTGAAATTTGAGCCATCAGGTTTTGCCAAAACTTGGTAGAAGTGAAACTATTAAAAATGGAGCTTAGGTTGTTATTAGCTGAAAATATTAGCATTTTATATAGTATGTACTGAAAGTATTTTTTTTTTTTAATGAGATGTTTAAGAATTATCATGAATGCCCTGGAAATACTAGTATTCCAAGCTGTTGACTAGTAATAATAGAAAGTATCCTCTGTTGGAAGCCAGAAGGGCATTAACTCATATGCTTTAACACATAGTTAATGCCCTTCTGGCTCTGAACAAACGATATCATTCTGTTGTAATGAAACAAGTGGGGATAGGGTATTGCAATAATTACAGGTGGGCTGCCCTTTTATTTCTTTCTTTGTTTAAACACTTAATTGAATAAAGTTGTTCAATGAATCATTTGGGGAAAGGGAAATGTATTCTAGACTGTAATGCAGTGAATTGAATGAAATGCAAGAAGAATCAGTGAAGAATACAAGAAGTACCGAAAAAACATGGGAGTTTAAAGAAAATAAGTAGTAGCATAAAAATACATAATTCCTTACTTTGCCAGTCTCTGGCCGTGTCAGAAGCAACTACAGCACAGGGAATATGGTAGTCTTACTGTACAGGCACCTGTCACACATTTCAATTGAGAAAGATTTTAGCATGCAAACTATTGCTGTGCAGACACAGACTAATGGCTTGTAGTTTAAAAACTTTGCGCTTTAATTTCTTTCAGTCCAATGTAAACTCTCATTGCTTGTTAAAATCACCCACTATTTAAACACCGCTTACTTGAAGTTTCAAAACTATGATGGCATGTATATCTCAGTTCATTGTTGTTAATCTGTGAATTGAAAGAGGAATCAGAAGAAAAAAAAAACCCAGGAAATGATCCTGATGGGTTTTTCCATACTGAAAAGTGAAAACTTTTTTGTAATTTATATAATTGTGTGTATAACCTTTGTGTCACTTTGAATTAAGCTGCCATGAACTCTTTACTGGCTTCAGTCAACCAATGGAACTGATAATGGGCTGCCGCTGTTGACTTTTGACACATAAAAGTCTGTGTTCATGTACATGTAGAATACACTCTAAGCAGTGTGGCAGTCTTGGTGACCTGATGAATGCTCCAACGACAATGGCTCCAGGCTTTATTCCGTCAAAGATACATGGTTAGGGTTGGGGTTGCAAGAGGGTTCCAGGTCAGGCTTAAAGTGATTACACAATGGTAATTTTTTTTTTGATATATGATCGAGAATAGAATTCTAAGAAAAATTACATTAAAAATAATTATGATTTTTCAATCGAAATCAATGCATTTTAGCTAATTTTCTCATAAAAATTCAAGAGCTGACCAAAAAAATTGAGTATGAGGTGTGACGTAAAAGTGGGTACCCAGCTTCGCGCATTGCATTTGCGCTGCGCGCTAGACTGTATTATATCTTGCGCGCATTTTGCTAGAAGTGCGCGACAAGGTACCCACTTTGACGTCATTTTGACGTAAAAGTGGGTACCCCTCACAGCTGAGGGGTCAAAACAGTGGCGGCACCAGGGGGGGGGCATGGGGGAGCATTTGCCCCCCCCCAGTTGCCCCCCGAGAAATTTTGAGGACCAAAAAGTAAAAATATACAGTAATTTGTGAATAAGTATATGTTGTCATAAGCATCATATTCAAGCTGTGAAGTGCTCTAAAATACCATTTTCCACTCTTCAAAACTTCTATTGAAAACAAGAAAAGTAGCCATTTTTGGCTCGCTCGCTCGTCATATTACAAAATATTTATTCGAAAATGTGATTAAAAACAAAAAAAGCAGTTATTTTTTGTTCGCTCGCTTTGCTCGCTCTTCATATTTCAGAACATTTATTCGAAAATGCGATTAAAAAGCAGTTATTTTTTGTTCGCTCGTGACTAAAACTCGCACTTCGCGTTCGATTTTCCAAACACACACCAAAAAATTAACTGCCCCTGCCCCCCCAACATTTTCTTTTACCCTCCATTTGCCCCCCCCCCCCCCACTTAAACAATCCTGGTGCCGCCACTGGGTCAAAAATATCCTGAAATCTTACCACATTAGGGGGTTTCCTTGGCAACACAACTTTTTAAGAAACTTTAGGCGGAAGATTTTCTGCTAATAAAATCATGCTCTTTTAAATGAGCTCACATTGTTTCAGCATTGGGTACCCCCTTTAAGCCCACTGCACACTATACGATGCGTCTGTGATATGGACATACAGACATGCAAAATCTTTATGATCAAAGTTCCGAAGAGTTGTAAAAGAGTTGCTAAAATTGAAATTTTTGGGTGATTTTGAACCTCCCTATGGGAATAAAAGCACATTCAATTCCAAATTGTGACATTATAGCAATCTTGCGATTGGTTACGATTTGAAGCCGATTTGACCTTTACTCCAACCTAAAGGCTTGCAGTTAACCAAAATTTCGATTTTAGTATTCCTATCATTATTCCAAACTTCAAATAAGATAATTTTTACTTCTTTGAAATTTCATATTTCATGCAAAATTCCATGTTTTTTACAATTTGGTTGCAGTCAGATCGTATAATGTGTGGTTATAGTTATTCAAAGGATTCAGTCAAGGTTAAAGTTCTGTAATTAGGGAAGTGTACAAAATTGATGTGGAGCAATTGTCGCAAGAGCACGTGTCATGGATTCAGCAGTTTAGGGTTTCGAAGATAACAGTAGCATTATATAGAGCCAAAAGAGCATGAGGTGTTCAAAATAGGGTGTGGAACAAGATAAATTATCATTATATAAGGCTGTAAAAAGTAAGTAATGTATGCACTCCTTAATATTCTTTACATATATATTTTTCCTTTCACTTTCTCTCACACATGCAGAATGCATATGCATGGATGTACTTGAGGAATTCTCAAACTGTCACTGTAAAGAATGTAAAAAATCATAAAAATGTTCAAGGGTTTACTGGATGTATATTTAACATTGCATTAAACTCCTTTTACATGAACATTTTAAGATAAATTGAATTTCAGTAGACATTTCAGCCATATCCCCTAAATCTTTTGTAAATGTATCAAAATGGTTGCTGCTATATATATGTATGTACTTCCTTCAACTTATTTGAATAAAAAGAAAGACTTATCAGATGTGAACCACTGGTCTTATGGAAGTCCGTTTGTTAATCCTGCCTAATTGCACATACATGTAGAATAAGAAATGACAGCTGACAGAATGCAGAATTAATGCTCCAGTCAATCCCAGTCCCGCGGGGGGGGGGGGGGGGGGGGGGCTCAGTCATTACAAGGTGGACACCATGCTCGTACATGGACTTTCAAAATAGACGCTTAACAAGTAATTATCCTTCGATCTCAGAATATAATACCCTAAACAAGTAATGTGTCATGTTTTCCCCACCCTAAACAAGTACACGCACTCAAGCTGTTGTAAAAGGATACCCTTTTTTTCCTGATTTTTTTCAACTTTGATACCCTTTCGCTGTACGCGCGTACATCGCCCATCCGTGAAAAACAACCCTTTTTACATGTTTTTGTGTACGAGCATGGTGTCCACCTTGTAATGGCAGTGGCCCCTCGGGATCCCAGTATAGTTCACCCCTTCTGGATTGTGTATCTTGCAGTGTATTAGAAATATCTGCTTTTGTTGGGTTTTCATTTTTCCAAAGCAATGCTATCGTATTTTTTTTTTTAATCTACCCCACGAAACAACTATTTCCTCACAAAGCAAAAGCTGATACCTTATTTTGTGGGAGTGGTGTCCAATTATTATTATTTTTTTTTTAATCAAAAGTGGACTCGACTTTTGATTTTGACATTTCAGACACTGATGACCAAATACTGCATTCATAAGCACAGTCAATGTGAAGATGATTTATAGCGAAAATTTCAAAAAGGTTGGATCATAAACTGAGATAAACATTCCTTAGAGTTGGGTACTTTTCTTGAATTAAAAGTTTCAAAATGAGCTAAAGATTGGGGGGGGGGGGGAGGTAGGTTGCTAAAACACAGACCGGAATGGTGGAGCGTTTTCATGGCTAATTTTGTGAATGCTTCAGAGGACTTGATCAAACTTTCACACGTAAAATTATATTCCTTTATATAAGGGAATATAAGATAAACAGTGAAACCTGCATGATAACACCTCGGAGACAAACGTGGTCTTTATGAGCAGGGGACTTCATGGACAAATTCATTTAATACATGTTTCAATGGGAAACTCCATTCAAGGGAAACAAAAATGGTGGTCTTTACAGACAGATGGTGGTCTTTCTATACAGGTGGTCGCTAAAGCAGGCTTGACTGTATATATATATATATATATATATATATATATATATATATATATACACATACATATATATATATATATATATATATATATATATATATATACCCATACATATATATATATATATATATATATATATATATATATATATATATATATATATATATATATATATATATATATATATATATATATATATATATATATATATATATATATATATATATATATATATATATATATATATATATATATATGTATATATATATATATACATGTATATATATATATATATATACGTACAACAGCTTTTGCAACTCTCAAATTACAGAAAGGACATGACAGCTCCGGGGGACTTTGATTTACGCAACGCCAGCATTATCTTATTATCATCATTCTTGATGTGGACCATCTTCCATCCCCTGCCTGGTTCTCTCAGACAGTATCTCTTAAATAATATGTGCAGCAATATCAATGCAAATAATGTATTCAACGTATATATCCATTGTATTAATTGTTTGGTCTTGATTTATTTTCATAGGAACATATCAAAACTTGCAGCTCATGAGAAGAAATTCTTCCCCCTACAAATTAAACTTGAAGTACACAGGCATAATATATGAAATCAAAGGGAGAGGGGTAAAGTATTCTAAATTTCAATCAGATTATTTCACAATGCAGTATATTGTCCCCTGAAGAATTACAAAGGGCTTTAAGTATCAATTAAGAAAGAAATAATTTTGCAATATGAAAATGTATTGCAGATTATGAAACTAACCACTTCTTTGACAGTCAGCAAAGACCCTGTCTGATTCGGTCCAGTAGTCACGAAGAAATGGAGATTTTCGTTGACAATGTCATAGGTCCAAGTTTGAACAGAAGGAACCCTCAAATCACTCACGCTCTTTTTTCAATGATTTGCCAAGAAAATCACTATTTTGTTTTTATTTGTGCTTTGGTGGTGATGGCAACAGTTTATTCATTATCGTAGTTATCATCATTCTTAATGTTATTGTCGTTGCTGTTGTTTCAAATGAATTGAATGTGGATATGATTTCCAGAACAAAATAAATCATGAATGAGAAAAGATAAGCAGTTTTCAGATGTTTGAAGATGTTGGTCGTTGAAATTCAGTGATAATAAAACCAAAAAAAGTATGAGACTGTTTAGTAAGTGCCTTGTCTTGATCTTTTCGGGAGTTTTTATTTACATCATCTAGAACAATCTTTGCTGAAATGTCATGCATAAATTTGAATAAATATGTTAACTCCTGTGAACAAAATATTTTCACGTTGTGGATGCCAAGGACGTCCATTTGATTAAAAAAAAATGGAGTAAATTGACCAATGGCGTGCTCTTACGAAACTCCCTGATCCTTTATGACTATTGGACGACAGCAATAATAATTAACTATGATGGTACACCACTGCAATAATAATTATAGCAAATTAAATCGAAACAGCGACTTCCTTTGGAAACCATTCAGAAGGATTGAATTGGATTGTCCATTGTGCTTTGAGTTCTCACCTGTCCGAACTTGGACGGGAAGGATTATGACTTCCGTTTCGAAAACCCGTATTTCTTCGTGACTGTTGGACCGAATCATACGGAGTGTTTACTGACTGGTAGAGGAATAGTTATGGTTTCGCGATCTAAAATGACTTTTCATATTGCAAAATGATTTCTTTCATACTATGAACATGACTGACAAAGAAAGCGGACAAAATGAACACCCCTCATTCTACCCTTCACAATGGTTCTGGTAGTCAAAAGAACATCCTTCATTGCTATTGTCTAAAATAATATGGAACAGGTGTCACATGCATATTCACCTGGAACTACATGATTAAACATAATAGCTGTGAAGGGATATTCTTGTGACTACCAGAACCATTGTGAAGGGTAGAATGAGAGGTTGTTTATTTTGTCCGCTTTCTTTGTCCGCCATGTTCATAGTGTCATTAGCGGTACCGACGGGCCCATCGTATTGGGGGGGGGGGGGCAAACTGTACATCGAACCATAGAGTTGTTATTCCATGATAAAACTACTTGTATATATTCATTATTGATAGTATGACAGGACATAATGAATAATATTGAGAAATTCAATATTCATTTAAGCAAAAATATATGCTCCATATATTATAGTTATCAAAGATCTGCGAACCTGGATTCTTCCATTTCTAAACAAGAAAAAGAAAAACCTTAATATTGGATTACATGTAGTCCAATTTCTTTTTCTCCTGTGTGATTTTAAAGACGTAATCTAACTTGACCATTGAAACACTTAGTGGAATTACCATCACATATGAAACGACTATAAGAGAACTACAAATAATCATGCTTATGATTATTCTTGTAATGTAATTATCAAAGATAAATGAATTTCATTTGAAAAGTTACTAGAAATAATACACTAACTTAAAAGATACTGCACGATAATGGCAAGATAAAGTATACAAATATTGATTGCTTCGAGGAACATTGTTGTAACTATAGCCCAAGGGAAATAGATCTCATTGCGAAATTATCTTAACATTTGCTTTTAACGAAAAAAAAAAGTAGTAGTACATCTTAAGAGAGAGGAATTTTATTTTTTTAAAAACAATTCCAATGATCAGGGGCGGCGCAAGGATATTTTGTTTGGGGGCAAGATGACACATAGGCGAGGTTACGTTTTAAATGAACAAAATAATAGATGCATTTTGTAGTTGCATGATCCAGCCTTCTCTTTCCCCATACTCTTCAGTCTTCCTCCTCCTCTTTTTCTTATTTTTCTCTTTTCTCCTCTTTTTTTAAAAAAGTCATCACTTGAAAACCATAGGGGCGGTCGCCCACTGCCCCTACCACCGCCCTGCATATATTTCATATTACATAAAAGAAGTAAGATCGTCTTCCATGATAAATTACTTCTACAGGTCATTTATTTCACAATGCAACTGAAAGTTGTATTTATGATGTTCACACAATTATCCTACATAAGAGAAATATCTACACACCGAACTTTCATGAGAAAATAATCAATATATCTAAAAATCTCAAAATGAATAGTTTACTACCTCTTATCGAACAAAATATATACAAAGTAGTTCTAAGGATGGCCTTACGCAGCAGGGGGCAGTTGCCCAAAGAAATTTCCAAGGCTTACATATGTTACTGAAGCTTTTCCAAAATTCCACCAAAAGTGTGCACCACTCCTTCAATCCCAATTCAAAAATGCAAAAGCGCCTCGCAACCGGCTCGGTCGCTTCGTTCCCTTGCTTGCGTGTTTCTTTAAACATTTTTACGTATTCTTGCTCCCCCCCCCCCGCCCCCCCACCCCCACCCCGGAACATTTTCTGCGTACTCCCTGGTTCTAAGTAGATTACAACGCCCTCCCCCTCCCCTCTTGTAAACTTGGATAATGCTAAGGTATTCGAATCGTTCGAATCGTTCGAAACCCACATTAGTCCAGACTTTAACATCATTATTATAAGCCAACGCTAAGCTGGAACACCGATAAACTTATATTCACACCTGCCCCCACACATATTACAGCAAAATATTAACTTCAAGAGTTCTTATCATTTTGTTTATCTGTTTTATATTACAGCAAAACACTAACTTAAAGAGTTTTTTAATCATTTTGTTAATCAATTTTTCAATGAATGACCAAACGCATCACTCTCACAGTGTTTGAGTTCCAATCCTATAAAACACAACACGAAGGGAACGAAGGGAAACATGACTGATAAAGACTAGGATGATATGAGTTCATTTTCAAGACGGAGTTCAAATTACACTTTAAGATTGATACCCACATGGTATACTCTCGCGTTTTTTACGTTCCAAATAATAGAAACAGTTCTATTTCCGATTTGATAGAATCAACAGTGACTAATGAAAGCTACTGATGCCATCCGAAAAAATATCCAAACACTTCGATCACTTCCCATATCCCCCATGCGCTTATACTAAAAGCTTATAAAGCCACACCACACACATGCAGCGCCCCCCCCCCCCCCCCCCCCCCCCCCCCCCCCTCTCCAGTGCGGACTGGCCACGAGGCAGGGGCGTAGATAGCGGGAGAGGGGATGGGGTATGCATCCCCCACCACACATTTTGAAGTGCATGGACTCATAATTATATGTGTGTACAAAAATATGTACCAATGGGTCAATCACCACCTCCCCCCCCCCCTCCCCGCCAGGTATGAGGACCTGTCTACGCTAATGCCACGAGGAGTTTCCCTCACGGGCTGCTCGATATTTGGCAAGAGTGCCAGTCAATTTACGGTTTGTGAGCTGCTTCTGCAGTTTGAATTTACGCTTTACACATTGAATTCCCCGAATGAAATTCAGTCTCAGACCGTCCCTATACCCTCCTCACAGGGCCTTACGCAGAAATTTTTTCCGGGGGGGGGGGCAAGATGCGTAAAAATTTTCCAAGAAACTCAAAAGCGAGGGAGCGAAGCGATCGAGCTTGTCATGGAGGCGCTTTTGCATTTTAAAAAGTGAAATTGAAGGATTTAGAGCACACTTATGGCGAATTTTGTGAAATTTTCAGTAAAAAAAAATGTAAGTTTTCAAAATGTCGGGGGGGGGGGGGCAACTGCCCGCTGCGTACGGCCATGCTTCCCCACTTTTGCACGCATGTAAGTATAAGCAACATATTTCAACTAGGTAAACGTAAATTTTTATTCCAGTACAAATGCAGCTCCGTAATTTTGCAATACTGTGCTTCTACCTAACGGAATGATTACGGTCCTATCAAAACATGCAAAATGAATGCGTTTAACAAAATGACCATTGTAAGTCCACAGGAATCTTGCATTTTCTCTCACGACTGCTTCATTATTCTTAATCACGGAATTAATATTTTGTAAATAGTGAACAGTATGGTTAAGACTTGCAGATCATTCCTCTAGCTTAAACATGGTATCAATATTTATTTATTTATTTACTTATTCATTGGCGTTTTATTTCCACTGGGTAGCCTTTTCATTTATCAAATTTATTTTCAAAGGGGCTCTGCATCAGACTGAATTTCATTATTTTCACGGGATTCCGGGCACTGTTCTTCCTTTCGACATTTATACTATTACTTTTTAGCAGCTTTTCCACCCCATCATTCTGCTCCAACGTTTACTCTCCATTCTGTCCTTCCTTTCCCTTCTTCTTTTTGTTCCACTTCCACTTCTTTTTAGCCCACTTCTTCTCCCTCTTTTCCTCGTCAGCCAAACCGATCTTCGACCCAAACGCGGAGACAGCGAAGCCTTCCGAAGTCTCCATGCCAGTGCCACACATCTCAGCTTCCACTCCGTCCTCCGTAAAGACCAGTTTCGTGTCAAAAGCGAGGCCCAGCGTGCAGAGGAGTCCCCCGAAGACATAGTTGGCGCTGCAGAGCTCGAAGGTCCAGTCGGTGATGATGTTCGGAAATTCCGAGCAATTCATGACGCAGGCGACGTTGGGACCGACATATTCGGCTTTGGCCGCTCCGTCAAGATACTCCTTGGACGCGGAGCCGCAACCTGCGGCCGCCGAAACGCAAGCCTCCAGGTCAGACGGATCGAATCCAATCTCCGCACTCGGACCTTCTTGTTCGAATGAGGATTTATCACCGTCACTATTCTTCGGTTGTTGTGTCACCACCTCGTGTAAGACGAGAAATTGGGATAAGAGAGAAAGATAGAAGATTGTGATGTGATTATATAGTAACAACAACCACAGCAACAATACTACTAATATTACTGCTACTACTGCTAATGATAATGGTAGTATGTAGTAACTGAAGTAAAAGTACAAGTAGTAATATTAATCGTAGTAATCGTAGTAATAGTAGTAGCAGTAGTAGCAGTAGTAGCAGTAGTAGCAGTAGTAGCAGTAGTAGCAGTAGTAGTAGCATTGTAGTTGTAGTATTAATCATTGGTAATAGTAGTAATTGTAGTAGTAGTAGTAGTTCTAATATTTATGATGGTCATGATAATGACGAAAATGATGATAATGATAATAGTAATGATAATACTAATTATATTATATTGACTGGCCTTGAGGGGAATATCGAAAATGTTGCCCGCAAAATGAATCATATTGTCCCAAGTCGAAGACGAGGGCAATATGGATCTTTAAGGGCAACATTTTCGATATTCCCCGAAAGTAGAGCCAGTCACTATAATTATTATTACCTACAGCTATAGGATGATGTATAATTCAAGCCTATCATTTTGTAGCAATGACAAACATGTCTGCTAATTGCCTTTCCGTCCCTCTGATTTCAGCTTATTCAGGCAGGTATGTAATCCTGGCTAAGCGATTGTGACGTAAATGGTTACAGCGCGTATCCATCGTTTTAACCCATTTCTGATAGGAACTATTTAAAGCCTAATTTAATCAGCTTTTATTCTTCAAATTGGCAACACCAACATTTTTATTTTATTGCTACATTTTTCTTACAAAACGTCATGTATCTGAAATGAATATAAATTGACAGAAATTATGATGAGAAGTCCGAATGTTGCCAATTTGCAGGGGAAACGGTGATTTTAAACTTTCTATCACATTGCCAATTTAAGGATTTTAATGCTTAGTTTTCTTTTTAAAAAAAGGCAGCATCAAACAACGAATATTGACGCAACCGAAATTGACACAGTTTGTGTAGAATTTTTGCTCGTTCTGCTCATGTATTAAGTATGATTTTTAGGGCTTTGCATTAAAAGATATTAGGCCAAACCAAAGGGCCAAACCAAAGACGTTTTAAATATATAGCCAAACTGTGGACCTCTGTCACGAATGGTTATCACGTACACAATACTGCGCGTTTGCACTTTGCTAAATGCGCACTTATACAAGAAAGGTGGAATATGGATGTTATGGACCGATTCTTTAGTACACAGACGCAATAGGAATATGACAAATTTCGCGGAGGGGAATATGAATGTTATGGTTATTACCAAAGTCATGGAGCTGAGCCCTGGCTGAACCATTGTGACGTATTTCGTGCTGAGTGAATCAATTAGACAAAACACGCGCTTATATCTTGTCTCCAAAATGCCTCATTCAGGTAATAATAATAATGATAATAAGAATAATAATAATGATAATATTAATGATAATATTCATAGTAATAAATAATGGTAATCAAAAGTAATGATAATAACAGTGATCATTATGATAATAACGATCATGATGATATGAAAAATATTGATAATTGTGATGAGGATAAAACATTATAAGGAGGAAAAATACCAAGTTAAGGTAGAAAGAGGAAGAGAGAAAAAAGATATGAGGTGAGTTGATATGAGGTGGAAAGAGACGAAAAGAATGATTGTAATCGGGGGCAGTGGATCGTCTTTAAAAGTATAGGGGCACCAGCATGAAAGAAGTGCACTGTTTTTTTTAAAAAGGACATCTTCTAATGGTGAACACAAGTAAGAAGAATAAAACATTGTGCAATCAGTGCAAGTTTACTTGCTTATAGACGTTATATAAAATGATGTGATATTCATTTGCGAGCTTAGGAAGCGCGTGAGCTATGGGTTTTGGGGGTTGCTGAACGCATTATTTTACCCTATGTCAGTATCACAATAACAATTACAACGGTAAATTCGTTTTCAGGTTCCTTCTATATTACTTACTGTTATTTTAATGTATTAACCTTGTCATTGTTCTCATTTCATTCGAGAAAGAACCCTAACGTCATAGTGTTTTGGGCACCACTCTCCTTCCATCGGCTAAAAAAGTCATCCACGGAACGGTCTGTGTGCAACTACTTGACGCCTTAATCTTCACCCTTCCTCAGTATTTGCCCTCCTCCACCCACCCCCCCCCCCCTCCGTTAACAAGCTGCAACGACATAACTACTGTTCGATCATATGCATTGATCAGGGGCGGCGCTACAGGAGGGCAGAGGAATTTTCAAGTGATAAATAAGAGAAAAAAAGGAAAAAGAGTAGAAAAAGAAGAAAAAAGAGGAGGAAGAAGAAAGAAGAAGATGGGAAAAGAGAGGCCTGGGGCTGGCAACTATACGATACCCCTATGTGTTCATTTAAAACGTCAATGAATTCACCTATGGGACATCTTGTCTCCCCCCCCCCCCCCGCTATCAAAATATCCTGGCGCCGTCCCTGGGATTAACAAGACAAAAACAGTCTGAAGAATCTATACCTGCAAATCTTGGTTACTCTCCGTGGGGTCTGCCATTCTGCTCCAAACTATTCTTTTCGAATGTGTTATAGATGAATATAGTTCCTGCGAGGTGAACAACAATTTAAGTATGAGAATAATTAATAAAATACATTTATCTTTAGAGCCTGAAACATCCATGCAGTGTTATCATGGTTATACAAATGTATTGTTAGTCAGGTCATGATAGTGAGAACATGGAGAAGGGGAACAGGGGGTAATCCTGGAGTTCTCCGAGGGGGTGAATAATGAACGCACGTATGCCCGTTCTATAGGGATACATACGCACCTCACACGCAGGCTAACCGATCCAAAGACCCCCGTTTTCACAAACATTTGTAGTTCCGAAGCCCATTACAAAGACCTTCCTTTTCACAATAAGCCCGTTCCAAAGCCCCCATTTTTTTTGTCTCGCCCGCGGCACATACCTACCACTTTTGGGGTCGAGTGCCCCTCCCCTCGGGAAGTGGATAAGAATTGCATGGGCACATTGCCAATCCATCAACCGTCACCATGGTCACCAAGAATACAAGGAACCAACTTTAATGCAATACACTTACACACGAACATACATGTGTCAAGGAAATGAGAATGTGGTAGCGTTGCTTACAGACATTGGTTAACATTGTTATGATTTTTAAAAAAAATCTTGTTTTGTTACTTGAAAATGGGATAAAAGGGTTATAGTGTAAAAATACCTGTCTGAAAGTTTCAAAGTATAATATCCACAGGAAGTATTTTTAAATATCAAAAATATGAACCAATGTTTGAAAAATATACGAGGGTCGGTTGCACAGAATAGACATAAGGAGTGCGCATGCGTGGCATTATTGGCATTATTTCCTTGCAAAAAGTACATAAAAACTCTGTAAACAGGTTGGGGAGAAATATGAAAGATTATCATTATTTCGTTCACTGATATACCCCCATCCCCTTACGTGGCGATTTGTTTCCTTTGGTCTCTTGTCTTCTCTTGTTTCAGACATGACCGGGTCAGGATATCTGCTGCTCTCAGAACAGAAAAGGGATAAGTTCTCCATTTCAAAATACACACAAATGGTCGACAACACTAAATAGTTAAAAATGAAAAATCACAGAAACAGAAAGGCTTTTCACTCATAAATGCTCACGCAATTTAGCTATATATGTGACCATACTTACAGTGTGTCCCAGAATAAACGAAACCGATATTGAACGATGTTTAATCATATCTTAATCACAGTTATGATTAGTAAGTGGCACATATTGGTAAAGATTAGACCCTCTTCTTTCATGCGATGTCACTCATATGATATATATTTCACGCATGAGTGAATAAAGACAGTGAGAAGTTGGGTAACCAAAATTTCGTTTGGCCAACGATGTTTGAATTTCAAAGAGATAATCACATTTCTAAAAAGTTCATTTTCTGCCCTTTCGTTTGACACCTCAATCAGGAAAAATGAACCAGTAATGACAGAGATAATTATTAAATTGAAAAAGTTCATTTTCTGCCCTTTCGTTTGACACCTCAATCAGGAAAAATGAACTAGTAATGACAGAGATAATTATTAAATTGAAATATTGATTACATTTCCTTGATTTCTAAATCATTTGTTTTTTAACTTCTCACCAGTTGTTCGCACCAATTATTCGCATGAATGGATGCGGAGATGGTCACGAGTGATCTAAACACTTTCGTGTAGAGAATCTTCTTATCCCACCCTCCTCATCCTCATTGCCCATCACCACCCCACCCCACTCCCATCCCTCCCGGAACCCAAACTCTGCAATCCCCCAAGCTCCCTCTCCCTCTCTCATTATGTGTGTGTGACGGTGTGTGTGTGTGTATAGTGTTATGGTGGTTTGTTCATCTGATGGATAGATTTAGTGAAACAACATTGCATAACCGATAAATTGCATGTTTAAACCCATCCCTCCCACCATCCTCCTCATCCCCACCCCATCCTAACCCCACTCGGA
The DNA here is from genome assembly GCA_029962745.1 of Echinometra lucunter. Taxonomy (NCBI): domain Eukaryota; kingdom Metazoa; phylum Echinodermata; class Echinoidea; order Camarodonta; family Echinometridae; genus Echinometra; species Echinometra lucunter. Next base: position 10,185,790 of record CM057153.1, read on the forward strand.
ACTCCAAACCATTAACTCTTCACCCCGTCACACCTTCTCTCGCTTCCTCTGTATGCGTGTTTGTGAGTTGATGTTATGGTCGTTTTTTATCTAAAATAACATTTAGTCAAACCCCACTGCTGTCAATGCTTAAAGAATGAATTTCTTTCCATAAAAGCTATTCATGAATAATATTGAACCAGTCATTACTCTGCTAGACAGACAGTAACATCAGCAACTTACTGAAGACTCTGGAGCTCAGAACGTCCCTATTTTACACTCGTTGATCAATCTGTTGTTAACTGCGAGTTGAATTATATTAATGAAAACATACTTCATTATCAATCAGCTGTTATCATTTTTGTGAGGTTTTGTACTATTTCATTTTCTTGATGATCAACCATGCATGAAGTATTTTGTCTTCTTTGTTCACTGCTAGGACAGGCGGCGAATGCAGATGGATTCATGTAATAAATAATGGAAATGCACGAATCAATTTACACGGACAGAGCTTAGTCATCCCCGAATCATTTTCATCCATTGAGGAGTCATATCGGAGAGCAAAAAATGAACTATTCAGAAGTATCATTTTCATACCACAGTAACAGAAATATTGTCATATCTATCTCTTTGGATTTGAGGTATGGTTGTGGAAAGGACTTTTTGGTAGCCCTTCTTCATATTGTTTCAATTCACTCATGCGTCAAGTATGTATCATACAGGGGCATCGCTAGAGGGGGGGGGGGGGGGTGGGGGGGGTGTGACACCCCCATTAAAAATTCTTGTCGGCAAATTCGCGATCGCTGTCGGCAAAAAAGAGAGAGAGAGAGAGAAAGAAAGGAGAGGGAAGAGGAAGGAGGGAAAAAGAAAAAAGAAAGATGAGTAAGGTGCCCAAATAGAGTCATATTCGGCTTATTTGCTTGTGCATTTTGACGACGAAATAACACTGGTAACACGAAAGAGAGCCTATTTTTCCTCGCTCGCTGCGCTCGGTCGTATTATATTAAGATAGAGGATGTTTTCGGAAAGCAAACATATTTGCCAAGTGAAATAAACAAATATATAATTTAGATATTTTGGGGCCCATCATGTATTTTGTTGAAGAATTATCACCTCTGTACCATAAAAAGAGTAAATATATTTTTCCTCGCTCGCTGCGCTCGCTCGTATAATATTTGGATACAGGATGGTCTTTGAAAGCAAATAGATTAGGTAGGAGAGGTGTCCAAATATATCACAATATGTATTTTAAAGGCCCATCATGTATTTTGATGAAGAACTTTCACTTCTACCATGAAAAGGAGTATTTTTCCTCGCTCGCTATGCTCGCTTGTACAATATTCAGATACAAGATGGATTTGGGAAAGCAAACGAATTCGGCAAGCGAGGCCCATCATGTACTCTGATGAAGAGTTATCACCTGCCATAAAAAGAGTATATATATTTTTCCTCGCTCGCTGCGCTCGCTCGTATGATATTTAGATACAGGATGGTCTTTGAAAGCAAATAAATTAGGTAAGAGAGGTGACCAAAATATCAAAATAGATATCTTAAAGGCCCATCATGTATTTTGATGAAGAACTTTCACTTCTACCATGAAAAGGATTATATGATAAGGAGTATATAGAGTTTTTCCTTGCTCGCTGTGCTCGCTCGTATAATATTACGATTTAGGATGGTCTTCGAAAGCGAATGAATCATGTGAGAGAGGTGACCAAATATATGATTTAGATATCTTTAAGCCCATCATGTAGTTTGATGAAGAACTATCACTTCTATATTTAGATAGAGAATGTTTTCGGAAAGCTAACACATTCAGCAAGTGAGGTGAACAAATATAATTTAGAAGGGAAATATAATAGAAGCACACAATTGAACATGCCTCGTGGGCTTTATACAGTTGAATTTGTCGACGTTGGTCGTCGACAATCTGGCCTCTACACCCCCCCCCCCATTAAAAAAAAGTCTAGCGACGCCCCTGGTATCATATGAGTGGTTTCTACTAAAAGAAGAGGGTCTAGGCTTTACAAATATGTATTAGTTATTCATCATAATTGTGATTAAGATATGAATAAACATCGATACATCTCGGTTTTCTTTTTTTTTTCAGGGATACACTCTATATATATATTATATGTACAAGTGTAATATATAATACAGAAACCAGAAACACTAACTTAGACAATTTTCTTTTGAAATATCAATTACTCATGACGACACGGGCTACAATCAAAGGAAATTAGACAACAATTACAACCATCATTACGACAATATAAGAGTAGTCATGAAACAAATAATTGTTTCGATATGGAAAACATGAATAATGCTTCACAAATGTTTGATCACTAACGCAAATAGATTTCTTGCAGCAACAGCTATACAGTGTTTTCCAGAAAAGGAAACCCTGAAATAAAGGGATGTTGTGACCGCGGGGAAGGGGGGGGGGGGGGGGTAGGTACTCATATGGTATGCCGCTTTAAAGTGATTACACAATGGTAAAAGTTTTTTTGATATATAATCGAGAATAGAATTCTAAGAAGAATAACATTAAAAATTTGATGATTTTCAATCGAAATCAATGCATTTTGGCTAATTTTCTCATAAAAAGTCAAGAGTTGACCAAAAAATTTGAGTTTGAGGTATGACGTCAAAGTGGGTACCCAGCTTCGCGCATTTATATTGCAGTTATGCTGCGCGCTAGACTGTACAATATGTATTATACCTTGCGCGCATTTTACTAGAATTGCGCGACATGGTACCCACTTTGACGTCATTTTGACGTAAAAGTGGGTACCCAGTTGAAACTGGGTCACAGCTGAGGGGTCAAAATATCCTGAAATCTTACCACATTTGGGGGTTTCCTTGGCAACACGACTTTTAAAAAAACTTTAGGCAGATGATTTTCTTCTAATGAAATCGTGCTCTTTTAAATGAAATAATATTGTTTCCGCATTGGGTACCCCCTTTAATGGGTCGCCTTTTTTCAAAAAAATCCCTAAACCTGGGGTTTGATTTTGTGCCGGAAAATCCCTGAACATGTCCCCATTTTTATATCATGACCTTAAACATGATGGGTAACTTTATTGTTCAGAAAGATATTCTCGCCGATATTGTCGCTAAATTACACGCCCGAGATGCAGAAGTTTGATATCAAGTTTCGCCTTTCCTTAAGAGATTAAGAGATTAAAGCCGGGCTTAAAGTATATGTAAAATTACAAATTGCTCCTGCCGATGGAATATGACAAAACCTTCAAAATGGGTCACTTTTTGAATGAAAAACCCTTCTGCCAAAAATGATCCCGTAAAAATGGGTATCTTCAGCTGCATGCACACCCTCGTCCGAAGCAAATCTGAGTACTCTCCTCCCCCCCCCCCCCCGAGACCTCACTATTTACTGTCTGACACGATTATATTAATCTCCCATAAATTTGAAAAATTATGCTTTCACATGATACGCTGATGGCATTAATACATATTTCACTGAGCAACACTGTTTAGAAAAAAGGCAGGTCAAAATACATTAATTTGTTCAAAAAATTCTCTAAAACCGTGGAAACGTTACCACATGCGGACAATACAAAGGGAAATGTGAGCTTTAAACATGTTAAAATATACGATAGGCGAGAATTTCATTGTGATGACAGTCATTCGATCAAATTTTTATGAAACATTAGCTGGTACCTACTGACACTCGTATTTTATTGACCGTGCTGATCTTCAAAAGTGCAGTTAAGCGCCTGCTTATCTCAAAGATGTAATTATTGTATCACAGTCATTGTTGTTTGTTATTTGTTTCTAATGCTTGTGCTTAGTATAAGATCATTTTCATAATTTCTAATAGTAAGACCTTTCATATGTATTTTATACATGCATTTGTTTTAACTTTGGGCGTAACAGTTTGCTACATATCCTTGAATGTTGTGTGAGTTAATTTATCTAATTTAGTAGTAGTTAATAGTTGGTTAGTTTGACTTTAGTTCTCCCACCCCCTCCCCAACCATTTTATGGAAATATATATTTTTGGATGCTAAGTTATGGCAACGTCTCATAACATCTCATATGTCCTTACTGTCTGCTTTGCTCTTCGAGGAAGTTATGGAACAAAAATGTTGGTTTGTTTTTCATAATTATTAATGCCAACTCTTTAATCATTTTGAAAACAAAAAGTTTATATCATTATAATTGCACTATCCTTACCCTCATTGTTAAAAGAAAAACAAAACAAAACAAAACAAAACAAAAACGCGTGAAAATATATCCCCATTCGGTTGTAAACTTCAATAATATTTCCCCTTAACGTTTGGATGTGATCCTTACATTTTCACGATTTCAACCAAATTTGTCACAAATGGATTTTGACATACCATTAAAAAAAATGATGTTGCTCAGAGAAGTGTGTGTCGATTAATGTCGTCAAGGTATAATTTGAAAGCAAAGTACTTAACATTTATGGAAATTTAATAATTCCTCTCACAGAGCACATACGGTAGTTTACAATAACCATGTGAACGTGTTCAAGGTTTCCTTTTTCTGGGGCGCACTGTTTTAACTTAAAAAAAAAAAACCCGGACCGAAATTGTCCCAAGTCCACACTGTATTCGAGCTCAAGAAATGTTAGGCCTATACCAGAATTGATAAAGACGATTAAAGATGAGGAGAGAGATAATGTTAAAAATGATGATACATATGGATAACTAAGAGTCAACATGACAATCATAAAAAGCAAGTAATACATGTCTTTTTAGGTGGTCTTGAGCAATATTTCCTAAATCTCCTTCAATGCAATTTCAGGAAACAGGCATGAACATGGACTGAAATCCTGGGGGACGCCCCCCCCCCCTCCCAAAAGAAGAAAATACTGGGGGAGCCGTCCCCAAAAGACACCCGAAAAAAGATGATCTTTTAAAATTTTGTTTTGCTTGCTAGAAAATTTAAAATATATCTCCGTCGCGTTTCAAGACGGATTTTTGCCCATGAAAATTAAAGCGGTAAACTTGTTTTTATGTTGACATACCTCTTTATGATAACGAACAATTCTCCAGTACTCACATTTAAAAAAACAAGAAGAATGTTACGGCGATCAGGAGATCAAGAACTTTCCATGAGTGCCTTCCTCTTCGATAGCAAGTCCAGAGACTGAATGAAACACGACCAGATTAGTTTTGTGTTGAGGCATGACACAAAAATGTTGATGGAGTCTTATCCAATCAAGTAATGCTGGCGGTCAATTCGGAGAGTGGTGGGGAATTCCCTCTTCCTGTTTCCTTCAAAGAAACAAGTTGTCCAGATCGCACGCTTAAAGTTAATATATTTTTATTCTACAGCTAGCTTTTTACTATCCATATTACAATGCCAGTGCTTAAGAGCTAACTGGGGATGTGGCAGGGCTCAAACACCTCAAATTTGCGGATGCATCGTGGAATGGGTGTGGTCCTGGGGCGGGGAGAAGAATGGAAGGAATTAGTTGGAAGGAGAGAGTCACTAACGAGGAAGTATCAAAGAGAGTGAATGAAGAAAGGAATCTGCGGGGCACCATCAGAAGACGTAAGAAAAACTGGTTGGGAAAATTTTAAGGGGACACAATAATTATGCAGCGAGACGCAGTGGAGGGGAAAATGAATGGCAAAAGGGGGAGAGGCAGTCCAAGAACAGGGATGGTGTCTGTACTGAAAGGTGACTTGACTTAATGGCTTGTTGAAGAGGAAAGCACAAGATAGAGTTGGGTGGAGAAGGAACAGACGACCCGACTCTGGTGTATGGACCTGCTTCATTGGCAGAACACCAAAGAGAGATGGGCGGGGAGAAGCCGCGAAAGCTACGTTCTTCGTCAAGAGACTGACGAACAGTGGCGTATCTAGGGGAGGGGAAAGGGGCACGAGCCCCGGGCGCCACTTTTAGGGGCTCAAAAATGCAAAAGCAAGAGAGAGAGAGAGAGAGGGGGGGAGAGAAAGGACAAAATGTTATACATTATCCTACTACTCATGTAGTTTTAGTAATATAACTGCCAGGAGTCGAGCGGCAAGTTGACCTAAACTGGATGAATTTCCAGGAGATAATGGCCTGTGACCAATAACCCATTCCTATCATACCCACCATGAGAACGGAAAATGTCGATAGAATAGAGTAAAATGGAGTAACAATAACAATACACGAGAACCATGTTCTCAATATAGAAAATTTCCATTTTTTCCCGCTCACTCTCTACACTTGCTCATAAAATCTACAGATGAGGAAATAAAAAAAAATCCTCCCCCGTACAATTCGGGATCACGCCATCTCTCGACCTGGCAGCAGTTGGGGGGGGGGGGGGTATCGCGCTGGGGGAGATTGCTCTTATAATTAAATCGTTCAGAATCTGAATTATAATCTAGCAAGAAGCGTCATTTCCCCCCAAATTCGAAAAACGCTTCATGGTCCTTGGACATACCATTAAACTATAGCATCTACATCTGCGATATTGTTTAAAAACAATCTCTCGTGTGCATGGTGTATGGGAGGGTAGATTAGACTCACAATGCAACGAAAATGTAGGCAAATACACAAGCCTTATACCCCAACCATATATTCTGCATGTTTCTAGCGACGCTCCTGGCTCTATGATCCTTCGCCTTGTCGATCCTTCACGTTTTACCCCCCCCCCCCCCATCCTTCCCCCGCTCGGTCGCTTAGCTCCCTCGCCGAGGATATTCGGCACCAGTCATTCCCCATATACAACCACAAGTACAATTCGACACCCATGATGAATATATAGGTACTTTTAATAGATGGAAGGGGGCGCAATTTCAGCGCTTACCCAGGACGCCGTTTTCCCAAGAAACGCCACTGCTGACGGGGGGTGTTACTAAGAATAGTACAAGAGGGTATTAGGATTAGCGCAACGATTAAAAGAGAAGAAAATAAGATTATTTACTTTATTATGTTGATGGAATGCTGCTAACATTATAATTTACGAAAAGATAAAAAGAGAAAATGACAGAACTCTAAAAATAAAAAAAATAAAAAAAGAGAAAAAAATAACAAAGAAACAAATGCATGACATGACTCTCAAGGCCGGCATGTATACAGCGAGTATGTTGGGCCACTGAGCTGAGTTCTCTAAAATATTAGTGCATTTTTTAATTTAGAAAAGAACAATTACTGGTACTCTCGCACTATACTCTAGTATTTAGCAGAGCCCTTTATTACAGAGTTTGGCCAACTCGGCTCTAGTACTTATATGGCACAACATGGCGCTTAATGCTTTGTTAGGCAAGCACAATACAAAAAAAAAAAAAAAAAAAACTGCACCATGTTGTAACGACTGATCTGTATGAAAAGAATCATACGCTGATTCTTTTCATAGAGATCAGTAGTTTTAACCCACTGAATCCGAGTTGGCCAAACTCTGTAATCAAGGGCTCTGGTATTTGGGCCAGAGTAGCCCCCTCTGTTGTTCTCATATCAGTTCCTCCTTTCCGTGCCGACCTTTGTTCGTTTCGCATGGACCTATCATCGTTGACGTTCAATTCGTTCCTAAAGGTCGCACGCCTGTAAATATTTCCCCATAGGCCCCTGTGTTAAAAATGGAATTTGATAAATTCATGAAAAAAGTGTTTATAATGACACCATTGAAACTTTTGTCTTTAAGAGTTCATACATTATTCTTTAATTGCTGAAAATATGAAGGGGTGTTTTTCAGCATTTTTTCTCGGTAGAGAGGCTGAATCTCAGACTAAAAAAAACTTGGTCAAAGCTCCAGTAGTTGTAAGGCTTTTTGCCACACTAATAAAGTCCCCTTAAAATCCACCTGGGACCAATTGCTGCTCTCTCATGGGACTGATCTAAACCAGTAATTATCCCTCTCTATGCACATATGAAAAACAGTGTTCAACTATGTATCTCTGATTTTATATGAATATTTTTTCAACTATGATGTCATCTTTGGTACGAGTTGGAGGAATCTCTGAAAATGACCGGATCTATTTACAGGCGTGCGGCTTAAAGTCTTGTCCTTTCAAAAGCGTGTTGTTTCGCACCGTCCTTTCATTGCAGGAAAATTCTTTGTATGTTTCGGGATTGTTCGTTTCCTTTTTCCAACCTTGGTTTGATTTTTAATTTTTCATATTCTGTTTATTGTTTTTATTTGTTTTCACATTTGTTCTTTCTTTTAGTATTGATCTTTCGATATTCAAAGTTATTCATTTTTACTTTGAGTCTGTTCTTTGTACATGTTTATGTTTTTCTTTTTATTCTTTTAGTTCAAACTTCGTTTGATTTTCCATTTGCGCTGTTTCATTGAATGTCCTTTGTTTGTTTGCGGATTTGTTCTTTTTACGCTACAAACTTTGTCATTTTAAAACAATGTCTGCCCTTTGCGTGTCCAACCTTCGTCCGTTTTCATTTATGTCCGTGCTTTGCGTGTCCAACATTCGTTTGCAACTTTAGTCCTTTGCGTGTCCAGCCCGCTTTGTCTGTTTTTTTATTATTATTATTTAATTTTTCTTTTGCTTCATCCTCTGTCTGTTTATCGATATATCATTTTGTTTTGGTTGTTCATTTCATGTCACGTTATTTTGGCCGTTTGACCGCCCATACACTCCCTCTCCCCCTTCCGTGCAAATATAAAAAGCTTGAATGTTATGCTAAGATTTCCGACGTGCGAATCCTATCATAAACAACAAGCGCTGCTATTGGAAAACTGAAAAACAAAAACAAATATATATATATATATATATATTTTAAAATAGGTTTTATTAATTTTCCAGTCACATATGATCACAATATTTACAAGTTATTGGTAATAATAATGTGACTTGTCGTCTTACATTTACTCAAACCCCACACACACATCACAACAATCATAAACTCTAAAAGTTGTTATTATTTCATTTCATTCATTTCAATTATTTTCCACAATAGCAACAAACAATGATATTGACAGAAATTTTCTCTTTACAAAATCAATACAAGCATATTATACAAACGATTAGGTTTCACAATATAGGGCTTTAATTATTATGTTTTAAATGATTAAGTAATTAATGAATGTATAACGTAAATGCAGGCTGCATTGTGGCGGAAGCCTTGAAAGCAATGCTTGTAATTAAGGTTCCCAAACATAAGTTATGCAAGAGTATCTTTAATAAAAAGAAAACATAAAAAGAAAACAAGACAGATGATACAAGACCACACTAAACGGGACAAAACTACGAAGCAGCACAGGGACAAGGATGGGACAAGAAATAGCCTTCTGCAGTCATGTTTTAACATTATAACGGGTTATTTGCCTAGCCTTGAGTTTATGTTTAAACGAAAATAAACTTGGTAACTGTTTGAGAGATTCCTCAAGGGAATTCCAGAAATGTGGTCCAGTATAAATTATAGTTCTCTGTTTGTAAAAGGTTCTTACCATGGGGAGGTGACAAGATGACGACAGTCTTGTGGGATAGTTTTCAAAACTCTCATTTTTGGAAAACAATAAACTTAATGACGTTGGTAACTCTCCTTGATTTAGTTGAAACATAAAACAGCCCAGGCGAAGATTGTACAAAATATCTTCTATTTTTAGAACTTTATTTGAAAGAAATAACTTATTTGACTGAGCTAGTCTGTTTTCAAGGCATATAATTCTCATTACCCTCTTTTGTATAAGTAATAATCTGTCCAACTGATTTCGACAAGAATTACCCCAAGCTAATATACCATAATTTAAATAGGGGAGGATAAGAGTATTGTACAAATTGAGTAAATTCATTGGAGGGGAAAAAAAGTTTTTCGTTTATTTATGACCCCAACATTTCTGGATAATAGTTTGCATAAATATAAATTTCCACGAAAGTTTGTTATCTATAAATGGGCCAAGAAATTTTGTAGAATCAACAAGGTCTATTAAGGTGTCATTAAGAATGATATTCCTGGGTAAAGTTAGGAATGAGTTACTAAAAAGCATGCACTGTGTTTTAGCAACATTTAAAGAGAGTTTGTTGCAACAAATCCATTCATATATACATTCAAGTTCAGTGTTGACAGTATTTATAAGGGTATCAGGATCTTGGTGAGAAAAAAAAGACACTGGTATCATCAGCATATAATATAAAGGACATAACATTAGATGAATTCTGGAAATCATTGATATACAAAAGAAATAATAATGGTCCAAGAAGTGAACCCTGGGGTACTCCACATGTAATGTCGTTATAATCTGATGTTGAACCGTTTACGGAGACGAACTGCTTTCTTCCTGTAAGATAACTTCTGTACCACTCCAAGGCCTTTCCCCTAATTCCATAATGTGATAATTTTGATAATAAGATTTCATGGTCAATGGTGTCAAAGGCCTTGGAGAGGTCCAAAAATATACCAAGGGTGTGAAGATGGTGGTCTACCGCATTTGCTATATGATTGATAAAATACAAAATTGCATGCTTGTTGAGTGTTTTTGCCTAAAACCGAATTGTGCTTTAGTGAACAAATCAAAACTTCTTATAAATTTTATCGTACGGTTATATATATATTTTTTTCTAAGATTTTGGAAATGGAATACAAGAGAGATATTGGTCTATAGTTACCTATATCGGTTGAATCCCTTTTTTATAAATGGGAACTACTTTTGCAATTTTCATCTCGTCAGGGACAATACCGTTGACAAGTGATAGATTCATCATATGTTCCAAAGGAATAACAACTTCAGGAATTATATCTTTTAATAGATCATTACTTATATCGTCATAACCTGGGCTTTTTTTTTTACTTTTTAGTTCTTTCACAATTTTAATGACTTCACTGGCATCAGTTGGAATAAAGAATAGTGAATTGGGATTTTTATTCTTTAAAAATGATTCTGAGGTTTTTTTTCGGTACAGGGTATTGCGTTAGCGAGATCTGGACCAATTCTCGAAAAGTAATTATTGAAACTTTTAGCTATATCAAAATTATCGTCAAGAACTGTATTGTTAATCTTCACAAGATTTATATTACTGTGATCATTTTTCTTATTCAAAACATCAATAATTACTTTCCAAGATTCTTTTATATTATTCGAGTTCGATTCAAATTTGGAACAGTAAAATTTCTTTTTCTCAAAACGCAAAAGAGCTGTTAAAGTGTTTTTATACTTGACAAATTTATCGCGTGTTGCGTCAGTCAGATTTCCACGGTACTTGTAATAGAGGTTGTTTTTCCAATTGATGGATCGTAGAAGTGATTTAGTAACCCATGGATTGCGTGGTGTTCGTTTATTGTTTGGTTTGAGTTTTACAAGAAGAATGCATTCATTAAAGGAATCGACAAGAACACTCATAAAGTTATCGTAAGATATATTAACATCGTTAGTAACTAATACTTCAGCCCAACTAAGTGAGCCAAGTTTAGTTTTCAGTCTCGTTATCTTTTCCGGAGTAATTTTCCTCACCATTATAACAGGGGAAGAGTACGAATTATTACCAAAGAAGGACAAAACCCTTGCTAATATTATATAATGATCAGAAATATCAGATAAAATGACGCCAGAATCAGTTTCTCTGTCAACATTGGAGAAAATATTATCGATTAAAGTGCCTAAGGGGGGAGAAAATCTGGTGGGTCTGGTAATCAATGGAATAAATGAAAATGATAAAAGAGTGTCAAAAAATCTTGGGAGAAGTTATCTTCTTTATATTTCAAAAGGTCAACATTAAAGTCACCCATAAAAAAAACAGTTTTTATTTTGAAGTAGAGGGTTTGAAAGCATTCGTTGCATTTCAAGTAGAAAAGTGTTGTGATCGGAAGAAGGTGGTCGATAAATTGTGCCTACAACCAAATTTTTTCTCTTGGGTACTTTAATTTCAATTAAAACTGTTTCCATCGTTTCATTCGTCAGATTTAATTCATTCAGTATAATGTAATGCAGGTGTATCGGAACATAGAGTGCTACTCCACCTCTTCGCCTATTTCCTCTTTTATTAAAGATCAGGTTATGCTTAGACAAGGAATGTATAGTATGAGGATCGTCAGTAAACCAGGTTTCTGTAAGACCAATAACAAAAGAATCTGCATTGATTTTATCTAACAACAAACTCAACTGCTCAAAATTTTTGTTTCCACTGCGAATATTAAAATGTAAGAAGTTCAGGTCACTTTCTCCGGCCCGGCCAATTGTAAATTACTAACAAACTGGTTTGGGGTGTAGTATCGAGATTTAACAAGAGAGTTGTCATTAATATCAGATGTGTATTCAAATTCTTCAGGGTTGTTGTTTATAGTGTTTGAAATATTTTGTTCATACTGCTGGTCAGAAACCAAGATGCTGCCGGCATTGTGCTGTGATTGCAAAGCTAAATTCAAATCAAAGTCACACTATGAACATGGCGGACAAAGAAATCGGACAAAATAAAGAACCTCTCATTCTACCCTTCACAATGGTTCTGGTAGTCAAAAGAACATCCCTTCACAGCTATTACGTTTAATCATGTAGTTCCAGGTAAATATGCATGTGACACCTGTTCCGCATATTTTAGACAATAGCAGTGAAGAAATGTTCTTTTGACTACCAGAACCATTGTGAAGAGTAGAATGAGGGGTTGTTTATTTTGTCTGCTTTCTTTGTCCGTCATGTTCATAGTGTCACTTACATCACTAAATGGGAAACTACTCATGCGAAATATAACAAGGCAGAATAATGAAAAATTCAAGAGAGCAATACTACAACGTCAATTTGGGTTATGACGGAGACCGAAGTAAAATCAAGCGTTAGCTGCAGAAGGCGTAGTCCACCGCCTGGACTGTTCTCTATGATCCGTGAGCTCGCACATCAACAACACCATGACCGTAATACACATGTATGTACACAAATTAAGAGCACGTACGGACGTTTTTTCGGGGAAGGTGAATTCGTGGGGAAAGTGAATTCGTGGGGATACCACATCAGCGCGCGCACGCATGCTCGGGAATTAGTGACAGTTTAAAACGACCAGCAGCTGGTCTACAGAAGGCCACATTGAACGAATAAACAAAACACTAACTTGAACGGACAACAAAAGCACATAAATTTACAAAAGATAAGCACACTGTACATGAAAATATTGTTTAAATGGCAGTATACAATTAGCTGTGGCTTTCAGCCAACGCCCTATAATGGATTCAAATACGCCCCCCCAAAAAAATGAACAAATAAGCACATCAGTCTTGCATTAAGAAATATAAGACAATACGTTATAATCTATATATCATCGAAAGAGCACTAGTAATGCAAGTTTGTGCAAAAAATATCTATATTCATAGTTTACACACTTTCCGTATAGTGGTTTTTTTTTATTTAATGCATTCCGAAAAAAAAAATCAAACATCATATGTGCATAACGAGTTGCATTTTACAGCACAAAACTATTAAACAATCTTATCATGTTTATGGGATAAAAATGAATAAAAGTACATCGTCTTTAATGTATTTCCCTCTGCATTATAAACAGATAAATTAGGGAATACGCTCTACTGCAAAAACATGATAACAGAGTCCTAAAACACGATATCTATAAAGAAAACAACAACAGCTCACTCCCAACATGCCTATCCATGGACAGCCTCATAAACCATAAAGCTATATAACATGTCTACAATATACAGTTTAAGGTAGGCCTATATGAGTTGTGTATACATCATAAATCTATATATACCAGTATAGCTCTACAAAGAGAGACATTAAAATAGCTATAAAAAATTCAGAAACTCAGTTATTTGTCAGACCACATATGGACTAGAAAAACAATTGGTGTGTATTCCTAAGAGCAGGGAATGACACAAAATGAATAAAGACATTGATCAGTTATGGGTTATTATTGAAAATTCAAATACCACATGATATGCGCAGGTCTGAAATACGTTTATCTATTTATTTTTTTATGTGGATTATCACACATGTTACGTTTAACTGACCCCCAGATCTGTACAACAAGCTAAAGCAATAACAGACCAACGTCTTCAACAATACTATAGAACTAAGAAAAAAAAAACACACAATACAACCCCATGAGTGACCAGCCCGAGGACGGCGAGTCGGTCAAGGAGGCAGTCTACAACAGTTAGACAACATTTCTCCCCAATTTCTATTTTAATGCATAATTGAACTCGTCAATCTCGCAATGATTCTAAGACACAGCATAAAGTGAACCATGACTGACACGGACTATAGAATGATACGATTTCATTCTCAAGACGGAATGCAATTTACATCTTCATAATTATGGAGATAGTATGGTATAAGGTATGAAAGAACCTTAAAAACATCAGAAACACTACTGAAAGCTTTTTCACACTCTGATAACATTAGACATGTTAGAGTATACCTGCAGTTTTTGTTTTTCAACATAATTATAAACAATAATAGCATTTATAATTCTATGTTTTCGCCGATGAAATGACCAGGCAAAACTCCTTTTGATATGTATGTATAATAAACCCGGTGTAACCATGATCGTCCGGCAACCCAGAATTTGACTCGTATTTTGCGGTGTTTCAAGTACATTTTCAGCCATTTTTACCCCTATTTGGCACAAAACGGGTACAAATTGGCCTTTAAGAAACACCCTTAGTTTTTGCATTCCAAGTACACTTTTACTAAACCACCCCTTTCAACTTCAATTCACGTCTGAGGAGGGGCGGCGCTACAGGGGGAGGGCAGGGGCGAATGCCCACCTATGATTTTTCAAGTGATAAAAAAAAAGAAAAAAGAGGAGAAAAAAGAAGAAAAATGAAGAAAAAAGAGGAGGAAGAAGAAAGAAGATGGTGAGAAAAGAGAGGCCTCTGGCTTGCAACTATATAATACCCCTATTTCTTCATCTAAAACGTCATTAAATTGACCTATGGATCATCTTGCTCCCCCTATCAAAATACCCTGGCGCCGTCCCTGCTTCTGCGTCAAAAACAGAAACTTGCAAACAAGGACCAGAAAAACACCCTTTTTTCAATTTCGAGTACAAGCTCAAAAACACCCTTTTTTCGATTTTGAGTACAAGCTCATGAAAATACCCCCCCCCCCTTTTTTTTAACATGCTCAAAAAAGACCCCTTCGAACGATCAAGCGTACACGAAGTCAATACAGAATGACAACACCGGGATAATAAAG
>CM057153.1:10205844-10273616 GCA_029962745.1 Echinometra lucunter
GTGTTCGGAGTAAAGGCCAAATTGGCTTCAAATCTTAGCTGATCGCAAGATTGCTATGACGTCACTACGATTTGGAATTGAATTCGCTTTTATTCCTACAGGGAGGCTCGCAATAGCCCGGAATTTCGAAATTTGTGTTCATACGAAAATTCGGAACTTTGATCATGAAGATTTTTACATGTTTGAATGTTCATATCAAATGCTATAACAATTTTTTCCAAAATCGGATCGCAGTCGGATCGTGCAGTGTGCGCCGGGCTTTAGGAGGGGAGGGGAGGGGATGGGAGGATGGGTTTAGATGCCTATCGATTGACTATAATTTCCTTGCCGGAATCATCATCTGATAAAAATGTCCTATACTCTCATGATTAAACTTCTTGAATGGATGAAACACTATCCTGGGATACATTCTGAGGTGGTAGTTGGTGGTCGGTAATATTAGAGGATCAAAATAAAACAAGTATTCTGAATAAATACATGTACATGTAATTTTGCAATTTTTACTTAGAAAAGAAGCAATAAAGAAGTCATATCAAAAACTTTTCATCAGAAAGGCTTCAAACAGGAACCAACTTTAATAAATCAACAAATATATGTATAAAGGAAATGAGGAACGTAGCGTTGCTTAAATCAAGGTAAATTGATTTTTTCTTCTTTTTTTAAAAATAATTTTTGCGAGGTCGCAAAGTGCCTCCGCCAGGAATTGAACCTGCGTCCTTGGTTTGAAGCTTCTGCTTTAACCAACAGGTACCGGTACTTCCATTATACAAAATATGCCAACCTTTTAGGTTGATGCTCGTTATTCCGAAGGTTCGTTATTCCGATGGTTTGTTATTCCGAAGGTTCGTTGTTCCGAAATACGCAAATTGCGTATACCTAGATGTTCGTTAGTCCGAAAATGAAAAAAGGGTTCGTTAATCCGAACATTTGTGGCGTTATTCCGAAGGTTCGTTTATCCGAAAATGAAATGGGGTTCGTTATTCTGGAGGTTCGATAGTCCAAAAATGAAATACGGTTCGTTAGTCAAAAATAACTAGCGAACTAACGAACCTTATTTCATTTTCCGACTAACGAACCTTCGGACTAACGAACTTTCGGAATAACGAACCTTCGGACTAACAAACCTTAGGAATAAACGAACCTTAGGAATAAACGAGCCTTCGGAATAACGAGCTGTAACCAACCTTTATACCTCTATCACTGACAAAAAATTGACCTCCTTTTTTTCGTTAAAAGGGCACTATCCTTACCCTTGTTATTAAAAAAAAAGCGCGTGAAAATATTTCCTCTTTCGGTTCTAATCTTGATAATTTCTCCGGGTCTCCGGGTCGTGTTCGGATGAGATCCTATTGTTTTCAAGATTCTAACCGATTTGCACCAAATTTGGCACAAAAAGATTTTGACATGTCATTTTAAATACAGTGTTGCTCAGAAAAGCGTGTGTTGATTAATGTCACCAAAGTATAACTTCAAAGCAAATTACTTGGCCTACACACTAAGAAAAAAGGTTAGGTCTTGCACCCTTCAAATGATAAACTGTAGGCACCCAAAGAAGCATTATGCACCATCAAAGTGCAGTGAGCTACATTGTGATCCTTCAGGATGCAGAGTTTTACCCTTAGGGAAGGTGCAAATTTGCACCCTTTTTGTTGCAAATATTTCTGCACCCTCTAGGGTGGAGATTGTCATTTTCGGGTGCAAACCAGTACAAAAGGATGCATATTTGCACCTTTGCCATGTAGGGTGCAAGACTGCACCCCAAAAGATGCTGCTATTGTAGCATTTGGAATGCAAAATTGCACCCTTTTATCTTAGAGTGTAAAATCTGTGGAAATTTTAAAATTTATTGTCCAGGACACATATATCACGTATATACGTTAGTTTGATAACAATATTCCTGTGTTTTAAGGTTTCCTTTCTCTATAGGGCGCATTGTATTTACTTTAAAAAAAAATGGATTGTCCCCAGTCTACACTGTAGGCCCATTCAAGCTCAAAGTAAAAAATGTTATACCAGAGTGGGGTGTTTCATAAAGCTGTTCGTAAGTTACCAACAACTTTACGAACGACTGGTGATACCTTCTTGGGTGCTAATCAGTTTCTCATTCATTTACATGTAGCACAAGAAGGTATCACCAGTCGTGCGTAAAGTCGTTCGTAACTTACGAACAGATTTATGAAACACCCCCAGTAATTGCTAATAATACATTATCAAAGATGAGAGGGAGAATGAGTCTAATGATGATACATATAGATAAAGCCACATGTAAATTAGGCATGATGCCTAGTTTACATTTGGCCTACGATCAGCGTACAGAGCCCATATCCTGCCCGTAATCCATAACCCTTCATCCGTGCGGCCTCCGTGAGGAGGCAGAAGGTGATCGTAAGACTTTCGTACGGATCCAAGGGCTCTTCAGCCTCTACGATTTTGTTTCACGAGGAGATATACAAATTCGAAAAATCGCAAGCCCGTTTTAGCCCGTAAACATATCGTAGGTGGCATTGCACGATTCCTGCACGAGCCCCGTACGATTTTTGCGAGGAAGCTGCGGAGATTGCACGATTATCTGTATGGATATGCCTGCCCCCCTATGGCCAATTCAGAAAATGGCTCGATGATCGTAGATAAACTCCGTAGCCCGTAGCCACCTACGATGCTTGCGAAAAATCGTAGACCAAAGTTGTCATACGACGCTCGGGGCAAATGTAAACCAGGCATAAATGAATGAGTAGATGATTATTATGGGAGAAAAGTACAGTCATAAGATGGCAAGTCATACATGTACTATGTCTTTTTTGGTGGGCTTGTGCAATATTTCTTAAATCATCTTCTTCAGTTCAGTTTTCAGAAACAGGCATAAACATAGGCGGAAATTCTGGGGAACGCGCCTCCTCCCAAAAACAAATAAAAATCAAAAAGCAAATATTTGGGGAAGCCATCCCGAATAGTCACCCTAAAAAAAGACTCCCTTTTAAAATTTGTTGTGCCTGTTAGAAAATGTCAGACATATTCCCGTCACATTTTAAGATGGATTTTCGCCCATTAAAATAAAAGCGGTAAAAATCTAAAGTCTTCCTTGAAAAAAAAAAGAAAAATCGCTTTTCATATGGATATAACTCTTTATGATAACAGACAATACTCCAGTACTCACTTTAAAAAACAACAAGAATGTTGATCGAGAGCTTTCCACAAGCACCTTCCTCTTCGAAAGCAAGTCCAGAAACTGAAAGAAACACGACCAGATTACTTTTGTGTCGAACCATGACGCAAAGATGTTCACATTATGCATACTCAATTAAGTAAGACTGACGATCAATTCGGGGTGTAGTGGGGAATTTCCCCTTCCTGTTTCTTTTAAAGAATTATAGAAACAAGTAGTCCAGGTCGCACTTTTAATTTTCATACGTAGGGTGCAAGACTGCACCCCAAAAGATGTTGCTATTGTAGCATTTGGAATGCAAAATTGCACCCTTTTTCTTAGATTGTAAAATCTGAGGAAATTTTAAAATTTATTGTCTAGAAAACATTTATCACGTATATACGGTAGTTTGATAACAATATTCCTGTGTTTTAAGGTTTCCTTTCTCTATAGGGCGCATTGTATTTCCTTTTAAAAAATGGATTGTCCCCAGTCTACACTGTAGGCCCATTCGAGCTCATAGTCAGAAATGTTGTACCAGAGTTGGGTGTTTCATAAAGCTGTTCGTAAGTTACCAACAACTTTACGAACGACTGGTGATACCTCCTCGGGTGCTAATCAGTTTCTCATTCATTTACATGCAGCACAAGAAGGTATCACCGGTCGTGCGTAAAGTCGTTCGTAACTTACGAACAGATTTATAAAACACCCCCAGTAACTGTTAATAAGACGTTATCAAAGATGAGAGGGAGAATGAGTCAAATGATGATACATATAGATAAAGCCAAATGTAAATTAGGCATTATGCCTAGTTTACATTTAGCCTACGATCAGCGTACCAAGCCCATATCCTGCCCGTAACCCATAACCCCTCATCCGTGCGGCCTCCGTGAGGAGGCAGAAGGCGATCGTACGACTTTCGTACGGAGCCAAGGGCTCTTCAGCCTCTACGATTTTGTTTCACAAGGAGTTATACAAATTCGAAAAATCGCAAGCCCGTTGATTTTACTCAATTTGTTGAAATTTTAATGATATCGGCGGTGGCTTTGTTTTTCACTGTAATTTTGATGTGTGGAATTGCATTTTTCATAGAGATGTCTCAGTTGTAAATCAGAAACTTTGGAATAAGAAGTTCATACTGCTTGATGGTAAAACTATTTAAAGTCAAGTACTGTTAGCAAAGGACTCGTGAAAACTGCGCACATGTTAGATGAAAAGGCGACCCTTGATTGATTTCGAAAAGACGCTCAGGAAAGGGGCCTTTTTGTAGAATATTTTACTTTGTTGGATTGTTTCACGAAAATCCCCTCTGTATGGAAACGAAATTTCCCCCCGCGCTTTAATCACTCTTTTAGGCTTCATTCTACCTGTACCCGTAAATGGTATAGTTTAAAAAAAATCGGTTGATGTATTCAAAGGACAAATTTGATTATTCCATGTGTATGCAAATTAACAGTCCACCTAAATTCATTTTTAATTCTACTTTTTGTTGGCCTCAATGTATGGTACAACTTTCATCGTGCCACCATTGTTGAGCTATTGAAGTTGCCGCTCATGCTCTGAAATAGGAATGTTTCAGTTGAAAATCATCCATAATCTAATACCACCTAAGGTATTAACCAATAATTGGCCAATTTTCCCCATATCCATGTTTTCTATCTAACGTCTGCTCCACGACTGTGTACATGGGGTAGGGTGGGCGGAGTATTATTGTTTCTCAGTGGCGGCTTAGGATTGGGTAAGGGGGGGGGGGGGGGGGCAAGGTAGGAGCCTCTCGTCCTTTTATGGGAATAAATTTCATATCATAAAGCCAAAGAATTATCAAAATTACTATGTGGCTTATTTTCCCTCTTCCAACCTTCTTTACTGCTAACAAACGACAGTGTTATAAAAATTAACCTTCATTAAGGAAATAAATCTCTTTTTGATAGCAGAAGCAGAACTGCACTTCACATAGTTTCAATTCGGCAGGGAAAATCAAATTTTTAACGTTCATTTCATCATGACCGTAATGACACGTGGTCCGAGTTCGAGTCCCGCCGTGGGACTAACGGTCCTTTGGCAAGATATGAATCTACATTTGCCACTCCGCACCCAGGATACCGGGTAGGAAGCGAATGTCATTGTAATTTTTTGTACATTGTGAGCGTCTACAAAAGGCGCCTGGCTGGAATGCTCCCCAGGGAGTGGAGAAGGTGCATACATTGCGGGCAAACCTGAATCCGGCGACCGGAGTAATAATATTTCTGAAATCGCTTATGTACACAGTAAAAACGCTTTATACAACCTGGTTAACTATACATGCTATATGAACTGATCAGGTATTGTTTAAAAGTTTTAACAACTTTTCAAAGTTTTAAACTGCAATGTTCAATTTCATATATTTATTGTTCAAAAGATTGAACATTGTTGTTCAACTTTTTAAACACTTGTTTAAACTTTAAAGCAATACCTGATCAGTTCATATAATAAACTTAGGTTGTATAAAATTTATACAAGTTGTTTAATTTTATATTTAATGTGTAGGGGCATCATTAGGCGCTATAAAAATCCAGAATATAATTGTTATTATTATGCAATTAAAATTACATTAAAAGAAACTTTATCTTAACTAAATTTTGTTCCATTCTCATTTATTTGTCCTTTTCAAATGTTGCTCCCCTGTCAACCTATTTTCTTTTTCTTCGTGACAGGAATTATTTGAAGCCTAATGTGATCACCTTTTTCCTTCAAATTGGCAACACCAACATTTTTTACTTTATTGCTACATTTTTCTTATAAAACATGTATCTGAAATAAAAATAAATTGACAAAAAGTATGATAAGAGGTCAAAAGTTGCCAATTTGCAGGAGAAAAGAGTGATTTTAAATTTTCTATCGCATTGTCAATTTAAGAATTTCAATGCTTATTTTCCATTTAAAATTTTCAGCATCAAACAACAAATATTGACGCAAACAAAATGGGCACAGTTTATGTAGAATTTTTTGCTCTTTCTGCTCATGTATTTGGTATGATTTTTAGAACTTTGCATCAAAAGTTATTAGGCCAAACCACAAAATGTGGACCTCTGTCACGAATGGGTTAAATCCATTGATCTCTCCACTAGTGGAGAGATAAGTGGTTAAATCCGATTCCATTTGCTACCCCCACAACGTACTTGTGTATGTAACAGATTATACTGTAATCATGGTACTACCACACCACTTCTGTGATATCCAAAGTACTATAATTATACACTCTTAAAAATGCGGGGTCAGATTGACCCGGAAAAGAATTCGTTGGGGCTGCACTCCGTTCCGGATAAAAAAAAAATGACCTGGAATAGAATCATGAAGACTTGCTTCTGGGTCACATCTGGTTCATAAAACTTGTTATCAATAACATGCTGCAATAACAGTTAAGCTACTCAAATCCGTGCATCTGATTGATGGAGAGCAAACTCGTCATAGAAATGTGGCAGTTGTCACTGATAACAAATTTTATGAAACGGGCCCTGATCTTATTCCACGTAGTTTTTGACCCGAAACGGATTGTGTCCCCAGTGGACTCTTTTCCGGGTCAATCTGACCCCACATTTTTAATAATGCACCGAAGTGTATTCCTCGGATTATAGTATTCCTATTTCAATATTTACATGTATACTTAGTGACCATGGTGACATATAATCAATATCATGATTATTGGCATTACGCCCTAATTTTTTTTCATCAATTTTCAGTCACGTCCATTACCCCCTCTGCGAACTTCACATTATTCTCCCCCAGACCTGTTCCCCTTGTCATTATCTTCATCATTTGTTGTTTTTCCCCCTCCTGCAGGGACGATTCATCATCGAATACATTTGTTTAAAACAGAATGGGGGAAACCCCCACAGTAAGTAAAGATGTTCTCTCAAATGAAAATAAATGTGATCTTGATCTCGTAACAATGGAAGATCCGGATGTTAGTGAAGATGTGCAGGTAGGCAGTTCACACTCATTTATCTTGTTGATATATGTTATTTTACAGCTTCACTGGCGTTGCCACGTTGTAAAAGGGGGGGGGGGAGAAGGTAGATTGAAGGGGTTGACATAAAAAAGATAGTTACATAGATACAAACACGCATACAGTATAGACACCCCTCCCCCCAAAGATCCGTAGATAACTTTTCTAGCAGATGAAAAAGGACAGCGGGGGGGGGGGGGGGGGGGGGGATGCCCTCTTGTACCCCTTCCCCTGGTTATATGCCTGTGATGGATCGGAATAGTCTCATTATGATCGATCACATTTGTTCATTGGACTAGTTCCTGTTTTTTCCTGGTGTGAAGAAGAATAGGACTTATTATTTCAACTTAGACACAATTATAAAGAGCTACCGATGAAGTGTAAATTCAGCTGTTATTTCTCCTTGAAAATGAGAACAAAACACGTTTCCCTCTTGTTCGTCACTATCCTTTTTACTACTTGATCGGTCTTCCCGTGTTTCTATTTTTTCAGTATTTCTGATGTTTTTTGTTAAAATGTTACAAGGAAATAGTTATTTTTCTATATTATGATTACATTATTTGATATTGATGTATGTTGCCAAATGACTGATAAAAAATGATGAAATGAATCTATAAAACGGGGGGGGGGGGGGGGGGTGGTTCCATCACATATTTGTTAACAAACACCCGTTTGTTGAATCGCAAATGAAGTTTTCCAAAGTGCATTCGATTTCTGGTCTACATTGCTATATTAAAATGAAACCAAAAGTGAAATTATTCATAATGAGATAGATTCTACGAAAAAATAATAGTTTGAATGTGTCATAGATGAATTGTTAAATATTTAATGTGTATAGATAGGATATAGTCGTCCAAAACAAATTTCGTTTATGAGCTTTTCTGTAGGTCACTAATGGGGAATGAATGCAAGCCTAGTAACCCTTTCAGCTTTTTTAATCATTACTTTTGCATCACCATGAAACTTATCAATATATCACTGTTGGTAGCGGCTTTCAAAACCTGATCATTTTATTTTTAGTTTTGAAGAAATATTTCATTCCTTCCTCTTGAGATCAATATTACATTTCAAGGAACAATCACAATAAGTCACATATAGTCGTTTATATACAAGGAAACTTAATGAAATGCACTTATATCAACATAAACACAAATATGAAATTGTGAAATTATCCATAATTGCAGGAAAAAAATCCAAGAAAGAAAAAAAAAAGAAGAAATACAATGCATCAATAAATGGACATAGAAAATGTATTAAATTTTACATGACTATTTCTTTCATATGATGCTTTAAAATTAAAAGAAGGATTGAGATCACAGAGGAAGGCATACATAGCCCCATCCTATGACCAGTGTTGTAGTCAAGATCAGACCATCCAAGACCAAGACCAAGACCAAGACCAGACACCCCGAGACCAAGACCAATACCAAGAAAATAGGTCCGAGACCAAGACCAGAGGTCCGAGATCAAGACCACCAATATCCGAGACCAAGACCAAGACCAAGACCAGCATTTAATTGTCACTAATTTGCAGTAAATAATGCCCGCTTTGAGTTATTCAGTAGGCCTATGTAATATGGAATATAGACTGCCTAATACTGGCACATCATAAGCAGTCTAATATTTTTATACGGTTGAATAAAATGAACAATTAACAAAGAATGTAATAAATCAAAATCATATTTTTATTGTGCTTCTTCAATCACTTCACACGCATGCTCAAAGTTTATTGCACGAGTCAGTAGCTAGGCCTACAACCCGCACAAGGGATCCAGGATCGTGAGAAAATGTAATAGTAGAAAAAAAATACTTCTTTATTTCTGCATGAAAAACATTTGCCTGAACTACTGAAAAACATATCAGACAAATAATAGTAAGTGTTGTTAGCAACAATACCACATGCAAGGCATACAAACTAAACATGACGTCATTTCTAGAATGATGATTGCAAAACATGTTCCAGTCATTCATTTTTTTCTCTATCAACTCTATCAACTATCAACTCTTTTATCAATACATTTGATGCATTTACTCGAATATATATCAGGCAAGTAATAGGCCTATAAAGTGTTGTTAACAAACTGTACACTGTGTACAGCAAGGCATAAAAACTAAACATGACTTCATTTCTAGCATGATTGTTTTCTAAAACATGTTCAACTTATTCATTCGTAAATTCACAAAAAGGTGCGTTTACGATCGGCGTTTCACCAAAAAGACGGTTTCTGGGGATCAAGCATTTAACGCAACACCATTTCTAAACGCATTTATATGACGTCATAATAAACTGTCTTCCCTTCTTTCCGTCTATATTCTTTGTTTTATTGTTCTGTCATTTCTCCATTCAATCTTCCTTATGTTATTCTTTGCTTTCCTTCTATCTTCTCTTTCTATTATCTAATTTATTTATTCCTTCTTTTTGATCCTATCATTTCCCCTTTCTGTCTTCCTAAGGTTATTCTCTGTTTTATCTTATTTTTCCCCTATCTTCATGTCCTTCTATCTTTCCTTGTGTTACTCTTTATATTATTCTGTCATTTCTTCTTTCCATTCTTCTTTTATTCTTTGTTTTACCTTCTTTCCCTCTTTCCATCTTTACTTATGTTATTCTTTGTTTTATTCGATCATTTTCTCTTTCAATCTTCCTTATGTTATTCTTTATTTTTCCTGTTTTTATCTCATTTATCTAAGCTTATTTTGTTATTCTTTCTTTTTATCCTATCATTTCTTCTTTCTATCTTCTTTATGTAATTCTTTGTTTTATGTTATTTTCTATCTCTTTATGTTATTCTTTGTTTCATCCTTCTATTTTCTCATCTTTCTATGCTTCCTTATGTTATTCTTTCTTTTCGATCCTATCATTTCTTCTTTCTATCTTCCTTATGTTATTCTTTGTTTTATCGTTAAATCTTCATGTCTTTCTATCATTCCTTATGCCGCTTTGTTTTATTCTGTGAATTACTCTTTCTCTCTTTCTGTTTTTTCTTTCCTATTCTCTTTCCATCTTTATACTTTGCTTTATTGGTCTTTCATTTTCTCTTTCAATCTTCCTTAGTGTAATTCTTTGTTTTTCCTTCTATTTTCTCATCTTTCTCTGCTTCCTTTTGTTATTCTTTCTCTTTGATCCTATCATTTCCTCTTTCTCTCTTCCTTATGTTATTCTTTGTTTTCCTGCTATCTTCTTGTCTTTCTATCTTTCCCTATTATGTTACTCTAATTTATTCTGCCATTTCCTTTTTTGTTTTCTTTGATTATTTTTCATTTTGTCTTCTTATTTTTCCATCTTTCTTATCTTATAATAATAATAATAATAATATAATGCACTTGTATTGCGCCATCTATCTAGTAATACTATTCCGAGGCGCATGAATAGTCAAGAATGAAAAGAAGAAAAGTAAATAGAATAAGAAACTACATATTTGTTATTCTTTTGTTTTTATCCAATCATTCCTCTTTCGATCGTTCCCTATCAGGCTACATATACACATACAGCATAACTCCAAATTTTCGAAAAAGCTTGGGATCTGCCATCGATCATGTCGATCTGTCGTTAGAAAAGAAGCATAAACATGCCCTAGGCCCTTGAAACAGTGTTTACGATGTTTGTTTACGATGCGCGTTTCAAAACACTCATCCTGCCTTCAAAACATGAGCATATGTATGGCAAGCCGTTTTAACATTTAATCCTATTTCTTGATATCAAGAATTCATTTCTTGATATCAAGAATTACCATTGCTTAACTACACAAAACCATTTCTTGATAAATATGTCAAGCCGTTTTAACATTTAATCCTATTTCTTGATATCAAGAAATGGATTCTTGATATCAAGAAATGGATTCTTGATATCAAGAAATGGATTCTTGATATCAAGAAATGAATTCTTGATATCAAGAATTCATTTCTTGATATCAAAAAAAAAAAATTCTTGATATCATGAAATAAATTCTTGATATCTCTTGATTTTGAACGCAAGATCATTGCAAGAATTATTTGGATATCGAGCACAAAAGTATTGCATAAATGTTTAATATATTTCCAGCTCAAAAGTTGTGCAGAATGGAAATTCATAGTTGATTTCCAGCGCACAAGTACTGCAGAAATTCATTTTGATTTCGAACTCAAAACTTGTGCACGATTATACTGTGATTCGATTTCGAACTTAAAACTTGTGCACGATTACATTGTGATTCGATTTCGAACTCAAAACTTGTGCACGAATTCATCCCGTACCAAGTGGCTATCTAAATTTTTTGGTCCGAAATCATGTCGCCAGCTTGCAGTTCATTTACTGTCTTTGTGATATTTCTTGTAGAATATATTAATTTTATACTGTTTAGACATAAACCCTTGATTACTATATTCCTAAAACGATTTTACCGTAATGTTTGTCCCATCAAAATTGCTTGTTGTAAAATATATGAAAAGATGTGGTTAAAAAATGTAAAACGGCAACATATCAAGAATTCATTTCATGATATGTTGCCAAAAGACAATGCACACACCTGCATCAAAGATCATCCCGTGTTTAATATCATAGCCACGTTTTTACTGTACAATTCATTTTAGAAAATTTTGGTTACGTCAAATGAAATGATATTGGCAGATTTGATTATTTTTAGCAAAAAAAAAATCAAAATTAACTTACAAAGCACCCATTGGAAAAATAATAAATTGGCCACATATCACGAATTCATGCGGAAATAATGAATTTGTGATATGTTGCAAAATCGTACATTTACAATGCGTAATTTGTAAGTATTTTTGAACTTATTTTGCTTTTAAAATATCAGAACTGGCGTCATTATTCCAAATAAAATACAAGTATGTTTTACATTTAACCATTCAGAAAAACGCTAAGACATATTTATTGTACAAGTGACAATTTTTATATCAAGAAATCGAATTCTTGATATCAAGAAATGGTTTTGTGTAGCTAAGCAATGGTAATTCTTGATATCAAGAAATCGAATTCTTGATTTCAAGAATTGATTTCTTGATATCAAGAAATCGAATTCTTGATATCAAGAAATGAATTCTTGATATCAAGAAATGAATTCTTGATATCAAGAAATAGGATTAAATGTTAAAACGGCTTGCCATACGAGCGTACTCCGGCCCTCAAATTCAAAGTAGGCCCATTGTCTGTCGATTTTGACTAAAGAGAGTAGCCAGAAGACAAATCTGTTATTCTCTTAAGCCCGGCTCACACCTTTGCGTTTTTAGCTTGCGTTCAGCTGCGTATTGCCCGAACGCAGATAAACGCAACACAGCGCGATTAAACGAGCTAATACGAGGTCAATACGCAGACCAACGTAGAGGCATTGCGTTCTAGCTCGCTAGTTTGAATTTTTTTCAAACTTCCGCAACTGAACGCAAGAGAAAAATCCATATGAGCAAAGACGAGTGACAACCAGCTGATGCGAGCAAGGACGAGCAACAGCGAGCAGCTTAACGCAGGCCAACGCAGCGCTACTTTGAGCTGCGTTTCACTGCCTAAAGCTGCGTTACCGGCTCAATTTACCTGGACTTACCTCGCTTTAGCTCGCATCAACGCGTGTCTCGTTGCGCTATACCTCGCACGCTGTTCGCACCAACAAGGACCGTTACGGATGTAGCTCGGTGCACTGCGTTCGTCTTGGATCTTAACTGCGAGTCTAGCTCGTCTTTCGCTCGTTTTACCTCGTTCCTGCTCATTTTAGCTCGTTCCTGCTCGCTTTGGCTCACCAGCACTGCAGATATCTGTCTTTGACAGAGAACCCTCACTCTTGAATTATTATTCAGTTAGTTCGTAGGCCGGGAGAGAAAGATGCCGAAAATTAGAAAATCCACGACAAAGGCTTCAGCAACCCGAGGCCTGTCCCCCATTCCTGCTCCGGAGTCACCAGGAGTGGCAAAAGCTGAAGATGCCGGGGATGACGAACTCGTGGAAGTTCAGCAAGTAATCAAGAAGAAATCAAAGAAAGCTGCAGTCAACTTTACTGACGAGCAAGAACAAGAGCTCGGGGAATGGCTCTGTGCAAATCCCTGTTTTATGATAAAGGGTGCAAATGCTTCCTGGTCTTCAGCTTCTAGTTCCCTCATCAGCTGGTTGAAATGGCCCTGCTCATTCCTCCTGCAGATCCATGACCGAATCCAACAACTTCGAGGCCGGATACGACTTCGTCGATGCAACTCAAGCAGCAATTCCCCTTGCGCATAATCGTCAGTGGCCTTTTCCTCTTCCAGCTGAAGCAAAAGCTTAATTTTTTGTATAGAAGAGCTTTGCAGAGAAGCCATAGTTCACAAAGCGATGTTTGCCTGTAGATTCGTCAAAAGATTATGACTAGTACCACAAAATGATCATCACCGCTGCAATATACGACCACACGTGTACGCAGCAGAGAGAACTGTTACGCCGCGGAACGAGCAGCAGTCGAGGTAAAGCGAGTGAATGAGCAGTGAGTCGAGGCGAGACGAGGTAGGGCGAGCGGCTAGCGAGCAACAAACGAGTGGCTAACGAGGTAAACACGCAACGTGGCGAGCAAACTTCGTATTGCATCGTACTGCTACGAGCAAAAGCGAGCTAGAGCGAGGTAAAACGCAACCTAAAGCGACCGTAAGCGCTCATTTTTCGAAAAAATGTACGAGCTCCATACGCAACAGTGTGAGGGCTGCCGAATGTTTTGCTGCGTCGTGCTGCTTAAGGCTGCGTTTAGGTTGCGTTCGGCTATCGCAGCAATACGCAGCTAACAACGCAAAGGTGTGAGCCGGGCTTTATAGTAACAAAAAGTATTTGAATAACAGCCCAGCCAAATAGGAACCTGATTTCTTAGACCTATAATCGAAAATTCCAGTGACGTCTCAAAACTTGTGACCTGTTATATCAGCACCTGACAGAACTATCACGAGCTTGACTAATTATGCCAAATATAAAGAACACAAAGCCCTAATATGCATCCATAGAATCTTGTCTGTCTGTTTATGAATAAATAGATAGATAGATAGATAGATAGATAGATAAATAAATGAATGAATAGATAGGTCTAAATAAATGAATAAATAAATAAACAAACAAATATATAAATAAATAAATAAATAAATGAATAAATAAATGAATAAAATAATGAATAAATAAACAAATAAATAGATAGATAATTAAATAAATAAATAAATGAATAAATAAATAAACAAATAAATAAATAAACAGATAAATTGTAGAATTATGCACTTCGTGTATTACGGCAAATGGCAATACATCAAATTCAGCTGAAACCAGTATAAGCAATATTTCAAGTACAATAGCTTTGGTTGCATGGACACTGCATCACTAAAACGTAACGTTAGAGATGTGAAATAAAATAGAGAAAATAAAAACAGAGATCTTTACCATGGTTACAGTGTGTTGCTCTTTCTTTCTTACGATGCGCCGTACCGTAGAATGTTTGATCGCTATTACTCAGAAAGCCTTATATCTTTAGGGTGACGGATGGAAAAATAATATTGGGGGATTTTGCCTATCAATCTGTTGGGGAATTTTATTATTTTCATTTTCATCATAATGATAATGATGAGCCTACACATCAATACTTGTTTACATGACTTGTATTTAAATGTACCAAGTTTGTCCAACTGCGAAGTGAATTTTAGTCAAAGCGTATTGATTTCCTGTTCTATTAATTCTATTAATAAAACCAAAAGTAATAAGTATAATATCCTGTAGTGCACGAGACTTAAAGTTTTACCTTAAAATAAAAAAATGAATTTTTATATAGATGGTTGAATATTCAATGAGTATACACACAGATATAGCAAACTTTGTTTATCCTTCTTGCTTTGATTCTCCTTACTTTTGCATCATTATAAAGTTACGAATATCACTGTTCGTTCAGTGGCTTTCAAAATGTGATCACGTACATGTAGATTTTACAAATGCCCCCCCCCCCTCGCCGCCTCCCCAAAACACTGAAAACGTTTCTTTGTCTAGAAGAGGGCTGCATATATGATACTATAATTAGTATACAATAACTTTTGTTTTATGGACCACTAAAACAGGGGCGGCGCTACAGGGGGGGCAGGGGCGAATGCCCCCCTGTGAATTTTCAAGTGATAAAAAAAAAGAAAAAAGAGGAGAAAAAGAAGGGGAAAAAAAGAAAGAGGAGAAAGAAGAAAAAAGAGGGTGGGAAAAGGGGTGACAGCCCACTTCACCGAAGGCCAACGAGACTGAGGGCCCGCGAGACCGAAGGCCCGCGAGGCCGACTTTTTTTTTTTTTGTATCTTATTTTCCTTCATCAGATACCACGGTCGAGTGGTTTAAGGCGCCTCGTTGCAGCGGCGTAACAGGTGCATGTTATCAGAGGGGGAGGGGGCAGAGCCAAATACTTCACGATAACTCCGTCTAGAATTAGTGGCGTAGCTAGGATTTCAGTTTAGGGGGGCGGTAGTGAGCACGGGAAGCGCGCTCCCAAGGGGGGTGCAGGGAGGGGGGAGTGTCCCCCCACGTTCCTTTGAATCGTTCCTTGTCAGCTCCCGCTCATCTTAATACATCCTCTGCCTGTTATCGGGAGGGGGGGGGGGGGGACAGAGCCAAGGATTTCATTTTAGGGGGCGGTAGTGAGCATGCGAAACACTTGCGAAACACTAATTACTGAGCGCGCGAAAGGGGCTCCCTATAAGGGGAGTTTTCCCCCTCCCCCGCGAAGCATGGAAGCTCCGACGTTTTCTTCAAATTGCTCCTTGTCTGCTCCTGCTCTTCTTACGTTCTCTGCCTGTTATCAGGGGGGGGGGCAGAGCCAAAAAATCGAAGCGCGGAAGCTCCCACGTTTCTTTGAATTGTTTCTTGTCTGCTCCCGCTCTTCTTACGTTCTCTGCCTGTTATCGGGGGGGGGGGAGCCAAATAATTCCAGGTAACTATGTTTAGAATTAGTGGCGTTGCTAGTATTTCATTTTAGGGGGCGATGGTGAGCATGGGAATCCTACGACACACTTACTGAGCACGCGAAACGGGCTCTCTGGGAAGGGGGGTGCAGGGTGCAGGCACTATGAACATGATGGACAAAGAAAGCGGACAAAATAAACAAACCCCTCATTCTACCCTTCACAATGGTTCTGTTAGTCAAAAGAACATCTCTTCACTGCTATTGTCTAAAATATGTGGAGCAGGTGTACATGCATATTCACCTCGAACTCCATGATTAAACATAATAGCTGTGAAGGGATTTGCTTTTGACTACCATGGACCATTGTGAAGGGTAGAATGAGAGGTTGTTTATTTTGTCCGCTTTCTTTGTCCGCCATGTTCATAGTGAGGGCACTAGCGTACTGGAGGGGGGGGGGCGCTTGGGGCGCCAGCCCCCCCAAATAAATTTCAACCATGGTTTATTTTCAATTTTATATTAGTGTTATCACGCGAATTTCATTACTTCTCCCTAGACTTCCTTTCTACTGTTAAGTAACGCATTCACAATTTCCCAAATAGCATGCAAGGCAAGGCAGAAAACACGCATAATATAATGTGTTTTATGATATAACACTTGGTTTTATCTGTTTATCTGACAATGGATTCAAACTTTGATAATGAATATTCTTAGATTTACAAAAACTAGACACGGGCTTTAAGTTTGCAGTCCCAAATAGTGTTCTTTTACAGAGTTGCAAACCATCAATACTGCTCCTTTACCATGGGAGTGCACTTGCGTAGCCGGGGGGGGGGGAACGATGGGGGCGGTCACCCCTCCAAAACGCCAACAAAAAAGAAAGAAAAAGTAGAAGGAAAAAAAACAGGAGCGAGAATAGAAAAAAGGTAAGAGAACGTAAGAAGAGCGGGAGCAGAAAAGAAACGTCGGAGCTTCCGCGCTTCGCGCGGGAGGGGGAAAACTGATTCACACGCTTCGCGGCTCACAACCGCCCCACTAAAATGAAATCCTAGCTACGCCACTGTGGGACTGAAACCCTGGTACCCCACCGCATCACACCCTCTCCATGCTCGTCCTTTTTATTTCATAGTGTCTATGTCTGTATTATAAACTCCCCCCCCCCCCGGGAGCGCGCTCATTAATTGATTCACACGCTTCGTTTGCTCACTACCGCCCCACTAAAATGAAATCCTTTTGTTGGAAATTAGAGAAAATAAAAATTTAACTGAACTGAAGTTGGAATTTAAGTCGAAAAAAATGAAAAGCTCCGTATCGTGAGGGGAAGGGGGGGGGGGTACCCCGGCTCGGTCGCTACATTCCCTCAGGGTTGGTCGCTACGCTCCTCGCAAAGACTGAGCCCCCCCCCCCCCCCCCCAAAAAAAAAAAAAAAAAAAAAAAAATATTTTGGCTCATTACGCCACTGGTGCAGGGAGGGGCGTTTATTTAGGAATCAAGATGTTAACACAATTGGAAGAGAAGAGAGAGAGAGAGAGGGGGGGGGATGTTAAGAGGAACGATAGGAGAAATTGAAAGTAAAATGAGCTGTGAGAAAAGTATAGAGGAAAAGAAGAATATCCAATTTATTTGAGCGTGCTCTGTGTGTATCAGTGGGTGGGATGAGTGTGTGCGTTCATATGCAAAATATGGTTAGAATATTTCTGAAAAAGAAAAGCTTGTAATTTGCAACAGCCCTCGGATGCGGCACCACTGTATTTTGGTTCATCAGTTCATTAAGAATTATGTTCTAATTGTTGTAACATTTTTTGGTTTTACCTAGGTTGTGTAGATTTCTTCAGAGACTTTGGCATGATTTCGTTAGACGATGAAGTGAGAGACGGGATGGGGTGTCCGATTTAGCACTGGGATAGATTGCTTTTATAATAAAATCGTTCAGAATCTGAATTATAATCTAGCAAGAAGCGTCATTTCCTCCAAATTCGAAAAACGCTTCATGGTCCTTGAACATACCATTAAACAATAGCATCTACATCTGCGATATTGTTTAAAAACAATCTCTCGTGTGCATGGTGTATGGGAGGGTAGATTAGACCCACAATGCAGCGAAAAATGTAGGCAAATACACAAGCCTTACACCCCAATCAAAATATTCTACATGAATTTCTAGCGACGCTCCTGGCTCTATGCTCCTTCGCCTTGTCGGTCCTTCACGTTTTACACCCCCCCCCCCCCATCCTTCCCCCGCTCGGTCGCTTAGCTCCCTCGCCGAGGATATTCGGCACCAGTCATTCCCCATATACAACCACAAGTACAATTCGTCACCCATGATGAATATATAGGTACTTTTAATAGATGGAAGGGGGCGCAATTTCAGCGCTTGCCCAGGACGCCGTTTTCCCAAGAAACGCCACTGCTGACGGGGGGTGTTACTAAGAATAGTACAAGAGGGTATTAGGATTAGCGCAACGATTAAAAGAGAAGAAAATAAGATTATTTACTTTATTATGTTGATGGAATGCTGCTAACATTATAATTTACGAAAAGATGAAAAGAGAAAATGACAGAACTCTAAAAATTAAAAAAAAATTAAAAAAAGAGAAAAAATAACAAAGAAACAAATGCATGACATGACTCTCAAGGCCGGCATATATACAGCGAGTATGTTGGGCCACTGAGCTGAGTTCTCTAAAATATTAGTCCTTTTTTGAATTTAGAAAAGAACAATTACTGGTACTCTCGCACTATACTCTATTATTTAGCAGAGCCCTTTATTACAGAGTTTGGCCAACTCGGCTCTAGTACTTATAGGGCACAACATGGCGCTTAATGCTTTGTTAGGCAAGCACAATACAACAACAACAAAAAAGCGCCATGTTGTAACCACTGATCTGTATGAAAAGAATCATACGCTGATTCTTTTCATAGAGATCAGTAGTTGTAACCCACTAAAACCGAGTTGGCCAAACTTTGTAATCAAGGGCTCTGGTATTTAGGCCAGAGTAGCTCCCTCTGTTGTTCTCATATCAGTTCCTCCTTTCCGTGCCGACCTTTGTTCGTTTCGCATGGACTATCATTGTTGACGTTCAATTCGTTCCTTAGTCTTGTCCTTTCAAAAGCGTGTTGTTTCGCACCGTCCTTTCATTGCAGGAAAATTCTTTGTGTGTTTCAGGATTGTTCGTTTCCTTTGTTCCAACCTTGGTTTGATTTTTAATTTTTCATATTCTGTTTATTGTTTTATTTGTTTTCACATTTGTTCTTTCTTTTAGCACTGCTCTTTAAATATTCAAAGTTATTCATTTTTACTTTGAGTCTGTTTTTTGTACATTTTTATGTTTTTCTTTTTATTCTTTAAGTAGAAACTTCGTTTAATTTTCCATTTGCGCTGTTTCACTGAATGTCCTCTGTTTGTGGATTTGTTCTTTTTACGCTACAAACTTTGTCCTTTGCGTGTCCAACCTTCGTCCTTTTTCATTTATGTCCGTGCTTTGCGTCTGCAACTTTAGTCCTTTGCGTGTCCAACCCGCTTTGTCTGTTTTTTTAAAAATTATTATTATTTAATTTTTCTTTTGCTTCATCCTCTGTCTGTTTATCGATATGTCATTTTGTTTTGGTTGTTCATTTCATGTCACGTTATTTTGGCCGTTTGACCGCCCATACACTCCCTCTAACCTTTCCGTGCAAATATAAAATGTTATGCTAAGATTTCCGACGTTCGAATCCCATCATAAAAACAAGCGCTGCTATTGGAACACTGAAAAACAAAAAAACAAATATATATATACATATATATATATTTAAAATACGTTTTTATTAGTTTTCCAATCACATATGATCACAATATTTGCAAGTTATTGGTAATAATAATGTGACTTGTCGTCTTACATTTACTCAAACCCCACACACATCACAACAATCATAAACTCTAAAAGTTGTTATTATTTCATTTCATTCATTTCAATTATTTTCCACAATAGCAGCAAACAATAATATTGACAGAAATTTTCTCTTTACAAAATCAATACAAGCATAAAATACAAACGATTAGGTTTCACAATAAAGGGCTTTAATTATTATGTTTTAAATGATTAAGTAATTAATGAATGTATAATGTAAATGCAGGCTGCATTGTGGCGGAAGCCTTGAAAGCAATGCTTGTAATTAAGGTTCCCAAACATAATGATGCAAGAGTATCTTTAATAAAAAGAAAACATTAAAAAAAAACCAAGACAGACGATACAAGACCACACTAAACGGGACAAAACTACGAAGCAGCACAGGGACAAGGATGGGACAAGAAATAGCCTTCTGCAGTAAAATCATAATTTAGCATTATAACTGGTTATTTGCCTAGCCTTGAGTTTATGTTTAAACGAAAATAAACTCGGTGACTGTGTGAGAGATTCCTCAAGGGAATTCCAGAAATGTGGTCCAGTATAAATTATAGTTCTCTGTTTGTAAAAGGTTCTTACCATGGGGAGGTGAAAAGATGACGACAGTCTTGTGGGATAGTTATGAAAACTCTCATATTTGGAAAACAATCAACTTAATGACGTTGGTAATTCTCCTTGATTTAGTTGAAACATAAAACAGCCCAGCGAAGATTGTACAAATCTTCTATTTTTAGAACTTTATTTGAAAGAAATAACTTATTTGACTGAGCTAGTCTGTTTTCAAGGCATATAATTCTCATTACCCTCTTTTGTATAATTGATAATCTGTCCAACTGATTTCGACAAGAATTACCCCAAGCTAATATACCATAATTCAAATAGGGGAGGATAAGAGTATTGTACAAATTGAGTAATACATTGGAGGGGGAAAGTTTTTAGTTTATTTATGACCCCAACATTTCTGGATAATAGTTTGCATAAATATGTAATATGTTGTTTCCACGAAAGTTTGTTATCTATAAATAGGCCAAGAAATTTGGTAGAATCAACAAGGTCTATTAAGGTGTCATTAAGAATGATATTCCTGGGTAAAGTTAGGATTGAGTTACTAAAAAGCATGCACTGTGTTTTAGCAACATTTAAAGAGAGTTTGTTGCAACATCCATTCATATATACCATGTATACATTCAAGTTCAGTGTTGACATTATTTATATAAGGGTATCAGGATCTTGGTGAGAAAAGAAGACACTTTTCCCCTAATTCCATAATGTGATAATTTTGACAATAAGATTTCATGGTCAATGGTGTCAAAGGCCTTGGAGAGGTCCAAAAATATACCAAGGGTGTGAAGATGGTGGTCTACCGCATTTGTTATATGATTAATAAAATACAAAATTGCACGCGTTGTTGAGTGTTTTTGCCTAAAACCGAATTGTGATTCAGTAAACAAATCAAAACTTCTTATAAATTTTATCGTACGATTATATATAATTTTTTTCTAAGATTTGGGAAATGGAAGACAAGAGAGATATTGGTCTATAGTTACCTATATCGGTTGAATCCCTTTTTTCATAAATGGGAACTACTTTTGCATTTTTTATCTTGTCAGGGACAATACCGTTGACAAGTGATAGATTCATCATAAATTCCAAAGGAATAACAACTTCAGGAATTATATCTTTTTAATAGATCATTACTTATATCGTCATAACCTGGGCTTTTTTTTTTACTTTTTAGTTCTTTCACAATTTTAATGAATTCACTGGCATCAGTTGGAATAAAGAATAGTGAATTGGGATTTTTATTCTTTAAAAATGATTCAGAGTTTTTTTTTCGGTACAGGGTATTGCGTTAGCGAGATTTGGACTAATTCTCGAAAAGTAATTATTGAAACTTTTATATCAAAATTATCGTCAAGATCTGTATTGTTAATCTTCACATGATATATATTACTGTGATCATTTTTCTTATTCAAAACATCAGTAATTACTTTCCAAGATTCTTTTATATTATTCGAGTTCGATTCAAATTTGGAACAGTAAAATTTCTTTTTCTCAAAACGGAAAAGAGCTGTTAAAGTGTTTTCATACTTGACACATTTATCGCGTGTTGTGTCAGTCGGATTTGCACGGTACTTATAATAGAGGTTGTTTCTCCTATTGATGGATCGTAGAAGTGATTTAGTAATCCATGGATTGCGTGGTGTTCGTTTATTGTTTGGTTTGAGTTTTACAAGAAGAATGCATTCATTAAAGGAATCGACAAGAACACTCATAAAGTTATCGTAAGATATATTAACATCGTTAGTAACTAATACTTCAGCCCAACTAAGTGAGCCAAGTTTAGTTTTCAGTCTCGTTATCTTTTCCGGAGTAATTTTCCTCACCATTTTAACAGGGGAAGAGTACGAATTATTACCAAAGAAGGACAAAATCCTTGCTAATATTATATAATGATCAGAAATATCAGATAAAATGACGCCAGAATCAATTTCTCTGTCAACATTGGATAAAATATTATCGATTAAAGTGCCTAAGTGGGGAGAAAATCTGGTGGGTCTGGTAATCAATGGAATAAATGAAAATGATAAAAGAGTGTCAAAAAAACTTGGGAGAAGATATCTTCTTTATATTTCAAAAGGTCAACATTAAATTCACCCATCAAAAAGCAGTTTTTATTTTGAAGTAGAGGGTTTGAAAGCATTCGTTGCATTTCAAGTAGAAAAGTGTTGTGATCGGAAGAAGGTGGTTGATAAATCTTGCCTATACAACTAAGTTTTTGCTCTTGGGTACTTTAATTTCAATTAAAACTGTTTCCATCGTTTCATTCATCAGATTTAAGTCATTCAGTATAATGTAATGCAGGTGTATTGGAACATAGAGTGCTACTCCACCTCCTCGCCTATTTCCTCTTTTATTAAAGATCAGGTTATGCTTAGACAAGGAATGTATAGTATGAGGATCGTCAGTAAACCAGGTTTCTTTAAGACCAATAACAAAAGAATCTGCATTAATCTTATCTAACAACAAACTCAACTGCTCAAAATTTTTGTTTGCACTGCGAATATTAAGATGTAAGAAGTTCAGGTCACTTTTTCCGGCCGATTGTAAATTACTAACAAACTGGTTTTGGGTGTAGTATCGAGATTTAACAAGAGAGTTGTCATTAATATCAGATGTGTATTCAAATTCTTCAGCGTTGTTGTTTATAGTGTTTGAAATATTTTGTTCATACTGCTCGTCAGAAACCAAGAAGCTGCCATCATTGTGCTGTGATTGCAAAGCTAAATTCAAATCAAAGTCACTTACATCACTAAATGGGAAACTACTCATACGAAATATAACAAGGCAAAATAATGAAAAATTCAAGAGAGAGCAATACTACAACGTCAATTTGGGTTATGACGGAGACCGAAGTAAAATCAAGCGTTAGCTGCGGACTAGAAGGCCTAGTCCACTGCCTGGACTGTTCCCTATGATCCGTGAGCTCGCACATCAACAACACAATGACCATAATATACATGTATGTACACAAATTAAGTGCACGTACGGACGTTTTTTTCGGGGAAGGTGAATTCGTGGGGATACCACATCAGCGCGCGTGCACGCATGCTCGGGAATTAGTGATAGTTTAAAACGACCAGCAGCTGGTCTACAGAAGGCCACAATGAACGAATAAACAAAACAGGAACTTGAATGGACAACAAAAGCACATAAAATTACAAAAGATTAGCACACTGTACTTGAAAATATTGTTTAAATGGCAGTATACAATTAGCTGTGGCTTTCAGCCAACGCCCTATAATCGATTCAAATACCCCCCCCCCAAAAAAAAATTGCACATATAAGCACATCAGTCTTGCATTAAGAAATATAAGACAATACGTTATAATTTAGATATCATCGAAAGAGTACTAGTAATGCAAGTTTG
Organism: Echinometra lucunter; assembly: GCA_029962745.1. Taxonomy (NCBI): domain Eukaryota; kingdom Metazoa; phylum Echinodermata; class Echinoidea; order Camarodonta; family Echinometridae; genus Echinometra; species Echinometra lucunter. Next base: position 10,229,645 of record CM057153.1, read on the forward strand.
TGCAAAAAAAATCTATATTCATAGTTTACACACTTTTTAAGTGTTTTTTTTTAATTTAATGCATTACGAAAAAAAAATCAAACATCACATGTGCATAACGAGTTGCATTTTACAGCACAAAACTATTAAACAATCTTATCATGTTTATGGGATCAAAAGGAATAAAAATACAGCGTCTTTAATGTATTTCCCTCTGCATTATAAACAGATAAATTAGGGAATACGATCTACTGCAAAAACATGATAACGGAGTCCTAAAACACGATATCTATAAAGAAAACAACAACAGCTCACTCCCAGCATGCCTATCCATGAAAAGCCTCTTAATCCATAAAGCTATATCAGTATATAACATGTCTACAATATACAGTTTAAGGTATATGAGTTGTGTATACATCATAAATCTATATATACCAGTATAGCTCTACAAAGAGAGACATTAAAATAGCTATAAAAAAATTCAGAAACTCAGTTATTGTCAGACTACATATGGACTAGAAAAACAATTGGTGTGTATTTCTAAGAGAAGGGAATGACACAAAGTGAATGAAGACATCAGTTATGGGTTGAATTATTGAAGATTCAAATACCACATGATATGCGCAGGTCTGAGATACGTTTATCTATTTTTTTATGTGGATTATCACACATGTTACGTTTAACTGACCCTCAGATCTGTACAACAAGCTGAAGCAATAACAGACCAACGTCTTCAAAAATACTATAGAACTAAGAAAAAAAAAACAAACAATACAACCCCATGAGTGACCAGCCCGAGGACGGCGAGTCGGTCAAGGAGGCAGTCTACAACAGTTAGACAAAATTTCTCCCCATTTTTGTTTTGATTTTTGTTTCTATTTTTTTTAATTTCTATTTGAATGTATTATTGAACGCATCAATCTCGCAATGATTCTAAGACACAGCATAAAGTGAACCATGACTGACACGGACTATAGAATGATACGATTTCATTTTCAAGACGGAATTCAATTTACATCTCTATAATTATGGAGATAGTATGGTATAAGGTATGAAAGAACCTTAAAAACATGAGAAATACTACTGAAAGCTTTTTCAAAATCTGATAACATTAGACATGTTAGAGTATACCTGCAGTTTTTGTATTTCAACATAATTATAAACAATAATGGCATTTATAATTCTATGTTTTCGCCGATGAAATGACCAGGCAAAACTCCTTTTGATCTGTATGTATAATAAACCCGGTGTAACCATGATCGTTCGGCAACCCAGAATTTGACTCGTATTTTGCGGTGTTTCAAGTACATTTTCAGCCATTTTTACCCCTATTTGGCACAAAACGGGTACAAATTGGCCTTGAAGAAACACCACTAGTTTTGAATTCCAAGTACACTTTTACTAAACCACCCCTTTCAACTTCAATTCACGTCTGAGCAGGGGCGGCGCTACAGGGGGGCAGGGGGCGAATGCCCCCCGATGATTTTTCAAGTGATAAAAAAAAAGGAAAAAAGAGGAGAAAAAAAGAAGAAAAATGAAGAAAAAAGAGGAGGAAGAAGAAAGAAGAGGGTGAGAAAAGAGAGGCCTCTGGCTTGCAACTATATAATACCCCTATTTCTTCATCTAAAACGTCATTAAACCTATGGATCATCTTGCTCCCCCCCCCCCTATCAAAATACCCTGGCGCCGCCCCTGCTTCTGAGTCAAAAACAGAAACTTGCAAACAAGGACCAGAAAAAACACCCTTTTTCAATTTCGAGTACAAGCTCAAAAACACCCCCCTTTTTTTTTTTGAACATGCTCAAAAATGACCCCTTTTTACGCAAAATTCGAACGATCAAGCGTACACGAAGTCAATACAGAGTGACAAAACCGGGATAATAAAGGGTAAAACTTTCCGCAGTCTATTTACAAACCACGGGCATAAAATCTTGTAAATTACATTAAGAAGAGATATCGGTCTTCAATTTCCAATAAAAATGACGGGCTGTTTTACCTTATAGAATTAGAGTTATGAGACCTAGGTTTTGTGAGAGAGATAACTCACCACACAAGTTAGCATAATAAAACCTCTCCACATGTTCTCAGTATTAGAAAAATAGCCCTTTCTCGCTCTCTCGCTCTGCTCGCTCATAGAAACAAGATCAGGAGGCAAGCGCTCTTATTCCCTTGAACATGTCCGAATATTGTAATACTTCTACAGCGAGATGTAAAACTTTTCTCGAATACAGGTAAATGGTACATCATAAAATTCATCTAATTTATTTTGGTGGAAATAATAAAAAAAACGGGATGGTTTATTCTCTACGTAATTGTTCAAGTCCCCTACACTTCTCATTCAAGTAATGAGGATGTACCTCTGCGATATTGTTTGAAATCAATTTTTTGTGCGGTTAATTGGAGGAAAGTTAGATTAGACTAATAACACAGAGATATGGGCAGCAAAAACAGATCCTACCCCCCCCCCCCCCTGCATATTAAGTCTATTTCACGTTTGAACCTACACACCCTTTCCCCGATCGGTCGCTTTGCTCCGCGGTCGAGGATATTCGGCATCAGTCATCCCCCCCCCCAACCGCGAACACAAATCGACATCCATGGCATGATTACTCTTCACCAGCAGATGCATCTGCACCAGCGTTATCTTTTCCATTCGTTCCTTCCTCTGGTTTCACCTTCTTCTTTTTGTCCCACCTCCACTTCTTCTTGGCCCACTTCTTCTCCCTCTTTTCCTCGATCCCGAAGCCGATCTTCGACCCAAACGCGGTGACGGCGAACCCCTCTGACGTGTCTATGCCAGTGCCCATAAGTTGAGCTTCTACACTATCATGAGTGAATGTCAGTTTCGTGTCCAGAGCGAGGCCCAGTGTGCAGAGGAGAGACCCGCAGAGATAGTTGACGCTGCAGAGCTCGAAGGTCCAGTCGGTGACGATTGCCGGAAATTCATCGCAAGACATGACGCAGGCGACGTTGGGACCGACGTATTCGGCTTTTGCTGCCCCGTCAAGATACTCCTTAGACGCGGAGCCGCAACCTGCCGCTGCCGACACGCAACCTTCCTCGCCAGATGGATCAATTCCAATCTCTGCACTAGGACCTTCTTGATCATATGAAGATTTATCACCGTCACTGGGTGCACTGGTGCTATTCTTCTTCGGTTGTTGTGTCACCACCTCATGTGAGACGAGAGATTTGGACAAGAGAGAAAGATGGAAGATTATCATGATAAATTATGATGATTATAGTATACAGTAGCAGTTGTTATTGTTGTTGTAGTAGTCGTAGTAGTAGTAGGCCTAGTAGTAGTATAGTAGTAGTCGTAGTAGTAGTAGTAGTAGTAGTAGTAGTAGTAGTCGTCGTCGTCGTCGTCGTCGTCGTCGTAGTCGTAGTAGTAGCAGTAGTCGTAGTCGTCATCGTCGTCGTAGTGATAGCAGTAGTAGTAGTAGCAGTAGTAGTAATAGCAGCAGACTTGCATGCAAGTACAAATATATGAAGTGGTTTACTTTAAAAAAAAAAACAGCAACAGCAACAACTAACTATTCTTCTCCCAGCATGTAGATGAATAAACCCTTTTGTATCATGAGCAAAGGGGCGGGCGCAACTATCTTGAGGGGAAAGGTGGATCGTAAAAAAATTCATCAAAATTAATTACGTTTTGTATTTGGGAGTATTGTTCCGCATTTCTTTTTTACAAACATTTTTTCCCTTTGACCAACGGTCACTTTCCCAACTAAATTCTGACTTCAACTTCACCCAACTACTTGGTAAATTGTTCTCAACTCTTATGCATGTTGTTAGTATAGGGTTGGGTAAAAAGAAAGACCCAACTTTGGGGAATTCCTTGACCAACCATCAATTGCCCAGCTAAGTTTACCCAAACTTCTGAGTGTTGTTGGAAAAGAAAAGATCGGCCGTAAGGAAGCAGAAGAAGAAGAAGAAGAAGAAAAACAAAAACTGAGAAAGCTGTTATTACTGTGTTTGAAAAGAGAGTTTTCCTATTTATTTGCTTTCTCTTTACTAACTTGGGTTACAACAGCACCGAATAGAAATCCCCTAAAAATTCTTTTTTTCCCATAAAATTCACGCCAAATTAGTTTCTTTTGGTTTTGTCACGCCACATATATCGTCCATGGATATTTTGTCGACCCTAAAACAACATGTTTAACCACAAAATAGGTTGCGGTTTTTAGCACTTGAATAGGTGACCTTCGTACAATATCAATTGTAAATTAGGAGTCCTTCGCACAATATCAATTGCAAATCCGGAGTCCGGATTTGTTGAGAATTAAAAAAAAAACCCTCGGAATTAAGCCTATGCATGTATATTAATGTACATTAGTATATTCTGAGAATATTTGGAATTGATATGTAGTTTTTTCCTGTAGATAAACACTGATTAGTTTATTTTCAAGTTCTTATGCAAATCCTAAGTCAAGATGAAAGAGACAAAGAAATATAAACAGATATATAAAAATGTAAATTAGTTCGACACTGGGTAAGATTTAAGTGCTGTTTTGAAGATAGAAAGAGTAGACAGGTTCTTTATTCCATTAAAATTGATAGAGGGCACCTTTTTTGGGGGGGATGGAGTGTGTACTTCAAAAATTGTAAACGACTTCGAATTTAAGAAGATACGGGGGCCAGGTGTCCCCTCCCCTTAAATCCTCTAGTGCTATGACATAAGGTCTATTTCATAGTTCCTCTGAAAAACAAAGAAGAAAGAAAAGCAAAACATAACGAAAAAAAAACGAAAATGAAGGAGACGAAGAATTTGGAGATTCCCCCCCCCCCCCCCCCCACAGTCTGCACGATATTTGATATTACAAATAAGAATAGAAATCTGCTCTGGACGATGCTCGTAATGAGGTGACTATACTTCATCATTAAAACTCACATGAAACATCTTTTAGTTTGAAATAACGGAACCCCAACTTGAACTTTTGAACTTTGTTCAATCAGTTCCACGTGGTATACATGACAGCTTCATACACCAGTACGGAGCATTCATGTATAGTTCAGCGTTTCCGTTTCACTCAAAAAAAAAGTTTATTTTATTCGTTCTTTTATTGATGAATTCGATTTCATCATGAATAAATTGAATTTGGAATATTTGTATTCAAACTGTAAAAATTATGCAATTCCGGACAGTATCATTTTATTCTATTTGCTGAATTGATGAATATTATGCTCTCTCTCCCGGATATGATTTCAACAAAACAGTTTGATGTAAAATGCCTAGAATAGAGTTTTCATTTTAACTCGGATGCCTTTAATTTAAAAACATTCATATTTAAGTCATAAATTATTCAGTTATTTATTTATTTATTTATTTATATTCATTTATGCATTTATTTATATTTATTTATTTATTTATTTCATTTATCTATTTATACATTTACTTATCTATTTATTTTATCTATTTATTTATTCATTTATTCATTCATTCATTCATTCATATCTATTTATCTATGAACAGGGTAGCCCAGATAACATTGTCTCCAATGGGGCCCTGCGAGTAAAATCACAGGTATGACTAACTCGTATCAAATTGATGAGATATAATGACATAATTGTATTATCGGTTTTTGGGGGAGGGGCTAAAGAAAATAGATATATCATCAGATATTATTTTTATCTCAAAAGCACAGAGGAAAATCAAGAATCTACCCGCAAATGATAACTAAATATTTTCAAAAAGAAAAACATTTATAGGTGTTGATATAATGAAAGAGATCGAACATTATTAGACTCTGCCAATTTATACGTATTGAAATAACCAGGGGAAAGCAAGACTATCCGCGCCATGCGCCCCTCTCCCTTCACCCGCTATTAAAAAAGGCATCCACAGAACTCTGGGGAGCGTTCATGAAAGGACTTGTCGGATGTTTTATCCGACAAAGTCTGTTTTATCCGACAGTTGCCATAGTAACGATGCTTCTCAGCCAATCAAAATCAAGGAAAGATGTCAGATCTGACAACTTGTCAGACAACAAATGTTGATGAAATGCTCCCCAGGGTTCTTCTGTAACTAGGTGACGCTTTACTCTCCGCACACTCCCTCAGTATTTACCCCCCCCCCCCTCCGTTTAACAAGCTTCAACGACCTAACCATTCTTCGATCATATGCATTAACAAGACAACAAGACTGAAGAATCTACCTGCACATCTTGGTTGCTGTCCGTGGGGTCGTCCATTCTTCTCCAAACTATTTCTTTTCCAATGTTTTTTTAGATGAATAGTCCCTGCGGGGTGAACCACATTTGAAGTATGAGAATGACTAAAAAAATATACATTTATTTTTCAGCGCCCAAACATGCAGTCAGCGTTGTACAAATTTATGTATTGTAAGTCAAGTCATGATGATGGGAAGGGGAACAGGGGGAAAACTTTAGAGTTCTATAGGAGTGGATGATTAATGAACGCGACTGAAAAGGATTTTTTTTTTTTAGATGGATACAAAATGGGCATATTGCCAATGAATCAAACGCCACGATGGTTACCAAGAATACAATTTTTATAAAGAAACGAAAATGAATAAATAAATAGATGAATAACAGTCTTTCCTATTCTTGATAACAGGGCTGTTGCCAAGGGTTAGAATGAATATCTCTTGAGCCCGGCGCACACTCCGACTGCGATCCGATTTTCGAACAAATGGCATTTTGCATTAAATAAAGTTTAAACAAGTAAAATTCTCTTTTTTGAAGTTCGGCATAATGATAGGAAAACTAAAATCGAAATTTTGCTAACTGCAAGCCTTGTGTTCGGAGTAAAGGCCAAATCGGCTTCAAATCTTAGCTGATCGCAAGATTGCTATGACGTCACTACGATTTGAAATTGAATTCGCTTTTATTCCTACAGGGAGGCTCGCAATAGCCCGGAATTTCGAAATTTGTGTTCATACGAAAATTGAACTTTGATCATGAAGATTTTACATGTTTGAATGTTCATATCAAATGCTATAACATTTTTTTCCAAAATCGGATCGCAGTCGGATCGTGCAGTGTGCGCCGGGCTTTAGGAGGGGAGGGGAGGGGAGGGGATGGGAGGATGGGTTTAGATGCCTATCGATTGACTATAATTTCCTTGCCGGAATCATCATCCGATAAAAATGTCCTATACTCTCATGATTAAACTTCTTGAATGGATGAAACACTGTCCTGGGATACATTCTTAGGTGGTCGTTGGTGGTCGGTAATATTAGAGGATCAAAATAAAACAAGTATTCTGAATAAATACATGTACATGTAATTTTGCAATTTTTACTTAGAAAAGAAGCAATAAAGATGTCATATTAAAAACTTTTGATCAGAAAGTCTTCAAACAGGAAGCAACTTTAATAAATCAACAAATATATGTATAAGGGAAATGAGGGACGTAGCGTTGCTTAAATCAAGGTAAATTGATTTTTTCTTCTTTTTTTTTAAAATAATTTTTGCGAGGTCGCAATTCCTCCGCCAGGAATTGAACCTGCGTCCTTGGTTTGAAGCTTCTGCTTTAACCAACAGGTACCGGTACTTTCATTATACAAAATATGCCAACCTTAATTTTAGGGTGATGTTCGTTATTCCGAAGGTTCGTTATTCCGATGGTTTGTTATTCCGAAGGTTCGTTGTTCCGAAAATGAAAACAGGGTTCGTTAATCCGAACATTTGTGGCGTTATTCCGAAGGTTCGTTATTCCGAAGGTTCGTTAATCCGAAAATGAAATGGGGTTCGTTATTCTTGAGGTTCGATAGTCCAAAAATGAAATAAGGTTCGTTAGTCAAAAATAACCAACGAACTAACGAACCTTATTTCATTTTCCGACTAACGAACCTTCGGACTAACGAACTTTCGGAATAACGAACCATCCAAAAAAAAATGTCCCTTCGGACTAACGAACCTTCGGAATAAACGAACCTTCGGAATAACGAGCTGTAACCAACCTTTATACCTCTATCACTGACAAAAAATTGACCTCCTTTATTTCGTTAAAAGTGCACTATCCTTACCCTCGTTATTAACAAAAAAACCAAAACAAAACAAAAAAGCGCGTGAAAATATTTCCTCTTTCGGTTCTAATCTCGATAATTTCTCCGGGTCTCCGGGTCGCGAAATTTTTTTTCCTACAACATTTTCGCTCCTTGCGCGTGCGCACATGGTCATTCTCCACGACTTCATAAATATTCATATGTACATCATTGTGCCATTGATCAACGCATGCGCACATGGTCATTCTCTGAGACGACCTCACAAAATATTCGTAGGTAGGCTACGTCATAATGCCATTAATGCGCGCTTCGCTTCTCTCTAGATCTAATTCTGTCTGTGATGAGATTACAAGTGCGCGTGCAAACATTAACCCATTCGTGACAGAGGGTCCACATTATGTGGTTTGGTTTAATAATTTTTGATGCAGAGCTCTAAAAATCATACCAAATACATGAGCAGAAAGAGCAAAAAATTCTACACATACTGTGCCCATTTTGGTTGCATCAGTATTTGTTGTTTGATGCTGAAATCTTTTTAAAGGAAAATAAGCATTAAAATCCTTAAATTGGCAATGCGATGAAAATGTTAAATTTACCATTTCCCCCTGCAAATTGGCAACTTTATGACTTCTCATCATACATTCAGTCAATTTATATTTATTTCAGATACATGATGTTTTATAAGAAAAATGTAGCAATAAAAGAAAAATGTTGGTGTTGCCAATTTGAAGAATAAAAGCTGATCAAATTTGGCTTTAAATAATTCCTGTCACGAATGAGTTAACTCAACGTTGAATATTTTTTAAAGTATCACAGTGAGGCAGAATTTGTAAAGTATGATGATTGGTTTACTCACCCTAAGATGGTTGAAAAGTAGAATTACGAACACCAACCTCAAATAGGATTAATCTTGTTTTCAAATTTCTGTCACATTCCTTTCCACTCGTCGTGTCTTCCCACTCCCCTGGCCCCCCCCCCCCCTCTCTCTCTCTCTCTATCTATTTCTCTGGCCCTCTTTGTATTTTTTTAATCAAACCACTGAATTATTGATGAAATGATTGAAACATTTATTTTCATTGTTATTTGTAATCTACACTTTTTTTAAAACCACCTTTTATGAATCAGCCAAGAGAATATAATAAAATCCAGGTTACATGTTCTTATCGTGGTCAACATAAAATAAGGTTGATATTGTGACAACAAAATCTGACATGTAGATCGTCATTTGCATATATATGAGCTAAAACCACTTTCACCAGAATAACAATTATGATATACAATTAATATATAAATATACACATGTTTTATGGAACTAGATAGATTCTCGACTGGAGCAGTCAGAATTAATGCCTCTGCCCTGTTACGAGATAAGAATGATATGACCTTTAACCTATGACCTCTTGACGTTTCTGGTTCTTTATTCCGTTCCACTAATCATCAATGATTCTCTGTAATCAGCAATGAATCAACAATAATAAACACATTATAACAATTTGCATAACCGATGAACACTTGCACTATATAGGTAATGAGGATGGTAGTAACCGCATTGACTATACATGCATAATTTCCAACATGTATGATATGCATGATATAAATCAGAAATATATGTTAGACTTTCAACTGATCCTTAATGAAGCTTTTAGCAAATACATTAATATTGACGTAAAATGATTAAAATAATCATATCCAGTCAACGTATACCAAAACCTAATTTACATAACCATAACGTTACTCAGTCTGCTTTATTAATAATCCTTGGACAGCCTAACTAAATAAATGTTAGCTTTATGAGAGCTTGGTGCATAATCACATAGAAATGTTATATGTTTACGCATAAATTATGCCCTTGTGCCCCATCACATTTAATGCTTTATTGCAATACAATATACTAAGCACAGTATATACACTATATACACCTCTTGTTGATCCTTATACACTGGTATACTAGTAGGTCCTAATTAATACACCTTTCTGAAAGGAACTATAAATGGTAACAGCTAACTATCTACAACAACCAATAACTCAATCATTGTATCAGTTTATGGATGGTTTCCTTGTTCCTAGTCCATTATTACTTCAACAAACACGCCCTTATTTATTGTGCAAAGGGGCCTAAATGCACATGACACCATTCAGCCTGTCCACTCGAGCTGATCATTCAAAAAGGGCTTCATTTACACAGACAAACTCCAATATTATTCATAACAACATTTCCTACATTACTTAAGCTATACAATAATTACGGGGGCTTCCAACACATCATTTAATTTGTGCACAAAACGCGCGCCAGCGCGCGATCCTGATTTATGAAGTCGCGCGTGCGGAGAATGACCTGATAATGGTCTAGGGACGTACATATGAATATTTATGAGCTCTCGGAAAATGACCATGTGCGCACGCGCAAGGAGCGAAAATGTCGTAGGAAAAAAAATTTCGCCTCCGGGTCGTGTTCGGATAAGATCCTATTATTTTCAAGATTTTAACCGATTTACACCAAATTTGGCACAAAAGGATTTTGACATGTCATTTTAAAAACAATGTTGCTCAGAGAAGCGTGTGTTGATTAATGTCACCAAAGTATAACTTCAAAGCAAAGTACTTAGCCTACACACTAAGAAAAAAGGTTAGGTCTTGCACCCTTCAAATGATAAACTGTAGGCACCCAAAGAAGCATTATGCACCATTAAAGTGCAGTGAGCTACATTATGATAATTCAGGATGCAGAGTTGTACCCTTAGGGAAGGTGCAAATTTGCACCCTTTTTGTTGCAAATATTTCTGCACCCTTTAGGGTGGAGATGGGCATTTTCGGGTGCAAACCAGTACAAATGGATGCATACTTGCATCTTTGCCATTTAGGGTGCAAGACTGCACCCCAAAAGATGCTGCTATTGTAGCATTTGGAATGCAAAATTGCACCCTTTTTTCTTAGAGTGTAAAATCTGTGGAAATTTTAAATTTATTGTCCAGAACACATATATCACGTATACTAGTATACGGTAGTTTGATATTCTTGTGTTTTAAAGTGATTACACAATGGTAAACAAAATTTTGATATATGATCGAGAATAGAATTCTAAGAAGAATGACATTAAAAATATGATGATTTTCAGTCGAAATCAATGCATTTTGGCTAATTTTCTCATGAAATTTATGAGCTGACCAAAAATAATTGAGTATGAGGTATGACGTAAAAGTGGGTACCCAGCTTCGCGCATTGCAGTTGTGCTACGCGCTAGACTGTACAACATGTATTATACCTTGCGCGCATTTTGCTAGAAGTGCGCGACAAGGTACCCACTTTGACGTCATTTTGACGTCAAAGTGGGTACCCAGTTGAAACTGGGTCACAGCTGAGGGGTCAAAAATATCATGAAATCTTACCACATTTGGGGGTTTCCTTGGCAACACGACTTTTTAAAAAACTTTAGGCGGATGATTTTCTGCTAATAAAATCATGCTCTTTTAAATGAGTTGACATTGTTTCAGCATTGGGTACCCCCTTTGAGGTTTCCTTTCTCTATAGGGCGCACTGTATCTACTGTTTTAAAAAATGGATTGTCCCAAGTCTACACTGTAGGCCCATTCGAGCTCAAAGTCAGATATACCAGAGTGGGGTGTTTCCCTCTAAAGCTGTTCGTAAGTTACGAACAACTTTACGAACGACTGGTGATACCTTCTTGGGTGCTAATCAGTTTCTCATTCATTTACATGTAGCACAAGAAGGTATCACCAGTCGTGCGTAAAGTCGTTCGTAACTTACGAACAGCTTTATGAAACACCCCCAGTAACTGTTAATAAGACGTTATCAAAGATGAGAGAGAGAATGAGTCAAATGATGATACATATAGATAAAGCCAAATGTAAATTAGGCATTATGCATAGTTTACATTTGGATATAACTCTTTATGATAACAGACAATACTCCAGTACTCACTTAAAAAACAACAAGAACGTTGATCGAGAGCTTTCCAGAAGCACCTTCCTCTTCGAAAGCAAGTCCAGAAACTGAAAAAAACACGATCGGATTACTTTTGTGTCGAACCATGACGCAAAAATGTTTATATTATGCGTACTCATTATTAAGTAATACTGACGATCAATTCGGGGAGTAGTGGGGAATTCCCTCTTCCTGTGTTTTAAACAGTTAAAGTTTCCTTTCTCTATAGGGTGCACTGTATTTACTTTTTTTTTAAAAATGGATTGTCCCCAGTCTACACTGTAGGCCCATTCGAGCTCAAGGTCAGAAATGTTGTACCAGAGTGGGGTGTTTCATAAAGCTGTTCGTAAGTTACGAACAACTTTACGAACGACTAGTGATATATTGGGTGCTAATCAGTTTCTCATTCATTTACATGCAGCACAAGAAAGTATCACCAGTCGTGTGTAAATTCGTTCGTAACTTACGAACAGCTTTATGAAACACCCCCAGTAACTGTTAATAAGACGTTATCAAAGATGAGAGGGAGAATGAGTCAAATGATGATACATATAGATAAAGCCAAATGTAAATTAGGCATTATGCCTAGTTTACATTTGGCCTACGATCAGCGTACGGAGCCCATATCCTGCCCGTAACCCATAACCCCTCATCCGTGCGGCCTCCGTGAGGAGGCAGAAGGCGATCGTAAAACTTTCGTACGGATCCACGGGCTCCCCAGCCTCTACGATTTTGTTTCACGAGGAGTTATACAAATTCGAAAAATCGCAAGCCCGTTTTAGCCCGTAAACATATCGTAGGTGGCATTGCACGATTCCTGCACGGGCCCCGTACGATTTTTTCGAGGAAGCTGCGGAGATTGCACGATTATCGTACGATTATTGCTTAAGGCAATTTAGTTGTCTGTTTTTGACTGCTGCAACGGTGAATGTTCGCCACAGTCCGAGGTATGTTTGGCCCTATGAGTGCCTTTCACCCTCATTATTGGCAATTAAAATACCTGCAATTAAAATACGCCATAATTCATAGGTGCAAGGTTGGAGAACAAACGGGTGTGTTGAGATAAAACTGTTCCTTTATGCAGACGATATGAATGTATTCTTGAATAAAGAAATGACGATCAAATTTCTTTTTGACGCGCTTTTAAAATTCCGGCGGGTTTCTTCTCTTATTATTTATTTACATAAAACAAATGGCATGCGGATTGGCTCTGCTAGACTCAATAACCTACCACTGGAAAGTATGCAGGTGGTTACAACACTGACAGTTCTCGGTGTTCATGGTGTTGGTGGATCACATTTACCGGAAGTGCTCGACTCTCAGTTCAAAGAACTTTGTGAGTAAAAAAAAAAAAAGGGGGTCCTCAAACATGTCAAATGAAGTTGAAAATAGGACAAGTACAGGCTGATCCCGGAACCGAAAACATACCACACTTCACACTGTCTCTCCACCCCTCAATAAGCATACCCCCGTTGAGAAAAAAAATGAAAAGAGCGGTAAAAAAAGGGGAAAAAACTAACAAGGGAAGAACTTGACCTCGATTTGCAGTTGCAGGACCCCTCTTCCTCTATAAAGAACAAAAACATCGAATGAATCAGGAAATTAAGAGTATAACATTCAGCCCCATTGTAACTCTGGAGTGAGCATCATATAAAGAAAGAGCCTTCGCTATAGCAATGGAAGAAAGAACAAACAAAGAAAGAACTTGACCTCGATTTGCAATTTGCAGGACCCACCTTCCTCCATAAAGAAAAGAATAAATAGATAGGGAATCTTAAAGTATATAACATTTGCCCCATCATAACGGTATACATTTATACAATCAGATTCAATGTTGCAAAACCAAAGTATATAACAGCACCTAACAATAACAAATATAACGTCATGCACATTTGCATTATGACTGTAATACGGACATTTGTGACTCATTGCAAAGATATTAACATTAAGTGATAGTCATTTTCAATGATAAGACATGGGTTTGCCAACACACCCATATTCAATGATAAAATAACATTTCAGCTCAAATCATGTGAAAGTATAAAAAGACGAAGTTCATATAATGCAAGATATATGAAGATATATATATATATATATATATAAGCTAACAGCCTATTGGCTATACCCAGGTGTTGTCTAGACTATAGTGTTGATTGAGGAACCAAAACAAACAAACACTTGAAAGAACATATTGGCAAATGAATTCTGCTTTATTGACGACCATAATATAAAAGTATATAGGAGCACACAATATTCATCAATAAGAAATATATTTGTCACATTTGCATTATTACTGTAATAAGGATATTCGTAACTCACTGCAAAGATATGAACATTTTGTGGTATTCACTTTCCATACTGAAGCAAACAACACACCCATATTCAATAACAGTGACAAAACATTGCAGGCCGAATCTTGTCAAAATGCAAAAAGACTGTTCATATATTGTAAAATGTATAAGATATTCAAGATATATATATATAAACCAACAGGCAATTGGCTATACCAAGGTGTTGTCTAGGCTAGATGAATGTTGATTGAGGAGCCAAAACAAACAACACACTTGAAACAACCTATTAGCCAACAAATGTTGCATTATTGACAACTGTATTAAGGATATCCGTGAACTCATTGCAAAATGATATTTTTTATTTTGTGGAATTCACTTTAAACAGTTTGAACGTTACTGATAACCCCCACCCCCTCAAAAAATACAGTAAACATATGCATAATTTATAATCATCTCCGCCACAGCCATTTGATATTTTCGATTTGGCTTTTTACAACTTGCAGGAAGAATTTGAAACAAGTAACCTCAGCCCATCATAACAGTATACATTTATACATGCAATGAAATTCATTGTTGCAAACCTAAGTATAATTATAGCAGCATCCAGTTTTGAACAATAGCAAATATCATGTCATGCACATCGATATTCGGAACTCATTGCAAAGATATTAACATTTAGTAGTAATCATTTTCAATACTGAAACAAGGGTTTGCCAACACACCCATATTCAATAACAAAATAACATTTCAGCTCAAAACATGTGAAAGTGTAAGAAGACAAAGTTCATATAATGCAAGATATATGAAGATATATATAAGCCAACAGCCTACTGGCTACCCTTGTCTAGACTAAGTGAGTGTTGACTGAGGAACCAAAACAAACACTTGAAACAACATATTAACCAACAAATTTTGCATTATTAACGGGTATATCAAGGATATCCGTGAACTCATTGCAACATGAAATATTCAGTTTTGTGGCATTTACTTTAAACACTTTGAACATGATTGATTACACACCCCCCCCCAAAAAAAAAAAAAAAAAAAGATTTACAATAAACATATTCACAATTTAATCATCTCAGCCACAATCATGATGTGATATTTTTAATCTGGCTTTTTACAACTTGAAGGAAATATTTGAACCATGCATCAGGCAATAGACAAGTTGAGTATTAAACGGGGACAGAAAAGAGAGAGAGAGAGAGAGAGAGAGAGAGAACAAGAAGAAAAAAGAAAACATCGCTCAGCTTTTGACTTAGTATGAAATACAATGACAATTGAAACAGACTCTACCACGTATACCGGACAGAGGCGTCGATCCATTTTCCAGATTGGGGGGGGGGGGGGGGCAAGACGACAAAGCGGAGATGAACCCACGGCTACTATTTGTAAACACACACACACACACCCTCACACATATGTACGTATATATATATATATATATATATATATATATATATATATATATATATATATACCCATATATATACATACACCCATATATATATATATATAACCTAGGCCTATATCAACGTGAAGCATTTTCAAATTGGGGAAATTAAGCAACTTGCTATGTGAACCATCCTGCTGTTTTTTCTTTTTCAATTTTGCGAGCGAGCGAAGCGAGCGAGCAAAAAATAACAAATTTCTTGTTATGAGAGAAGAGTTTAGTTATCATATAGGCATAAATGATACCTGATATATGTGTATGGTTACTTCGCTGCCAAATATGAACTCTATTTTGTCACATCGCTGGTCCATTGTTGCTGCCCCCCAACCACTCTGTTTTTTAATATTACGAGCGAGCGAAGCGAGCGAGGAAGCACACACTGTTTTTCATGATAGATGTAGTAAACCCTTCGGCAAATTACGCTGTGAGCCAATGAAACATCTACATTATCTATTCGGTCTCATCTCACCGAATTCATTTGCTTTTCAAAACCATTAATATGAAACGAGCGAGCGCAGCGAGCGAGGAAAAATATACCCTTTTCCATATGATAGAAGTGTTATTTCGTCATCATAAAAATGTTATAAAAATGTGATATGCGGTATACAAGAACGGAATATTATTGTTATCATTATCATCAGAATACACTATAAACCTGTCATGCCTGTATGATATCTAAATGATACATCCGATCACCTGTGTGCCGAATATGACACTGTTTTAGCTACCTCGCTTGCAGTCCGAATCCATTCTGTTTCTACTACAGCGAGCAAAGTCAACGACCGATCCCGGCAAAATTATATGGATTCGTCCCAAAATCGTTGTCAACCACCTTGCTGCCCAAATATAATGATACTTTGGAATCTCGCTGCTATAATAAGCTACTTGCTGCCCGAAATCATCTTGTATCTAGCTTTTACCAGCGAGAGTACAGTGGAGTAGCGAGCGAGTTAACGAAAAATATGTTTTTGTTTTGCGTTTTCTTTTATCCAGGCCGTTATCTCCTGAAATTGTATCTATTTTTAGGTCAACTGGCCGCTCGATTTCTAGGAGTGATATCTTGTTTGGTTATATTACTTCATATGAATAGAGGAATAGTATAACATTAGACAGAAACACAAGACGCAAACCGATTTCCTTTCATAAGAATAGAAATTATCATCGGCATTGGTTAAGATACAATAAATGCGAGCGAGCGAAGCGAGCGAGCGAGCGCTTCCCAGTGTCCCATTTTCTTTCTTTTTTCTTGTTTTATGCTTTCATTTAACTTCCTTCCTTCCTTTTCCTTTCTTTTCTCTTTCTTTTTTCTTTCTTTCTTTTTTTTTTTTTGGTTGGGAAATTATTGGGGAGGCAAAATGATATCTTTGCCCCCCGAAATTTTCTTTGGGGGGGGGGGGGCAACTGCCCCCCCCCTGCCCCCCCAGGATCGACGCCTCTGATACCGGAGTAGCAAGAAAACAATCCATTCTCTCTCTCTCTCTCTCTCTCTGTCTCTCTCTCTGTCTCTCTCTCTCTCACTCCCTCTCCCTCTTCCTTATAGTAGCAACAACAAAAAAGTGTTTGCATAACAGCAAAGCCAAATGTAAACCCACTTGATTCATTCGCCACATTTCGAAACAATGCGGAGATATCACAAGATCTGTGACCTGTAATATCCGTAACTGACCTGAACCATCATGAGCTTAAACAATTATCATGCAAAATATGAAGAACACAAAGTTCACATCTATGCCTAGACTCTTGTCACTATGAACATGACGGACAAAGAAGGCGGACAAATAAACAACCCCTCATTCTACCCTTCACAATGGTTCTGGTAGTCAAAAGAACATCCCTTCACTGCTATTGTCTAAAATATGTGGAACAGGTGTCACATGCATATTCACCTGGAACTACATGATTAAACATAATAGCTGTGAAGGGATGTTCTTTTGACTACCAAAACCATTGTGAAGGGTAGAATGAGAGGTTGTTTATTTTGTCCGCTACCTTTGTCCGCCATGTTCATAGTGTGTCTTTCCAAAGTAGTACCTGTAATGTTTAAAAATATATTTATTAAAAAATCCAAAGTCGGACTATTTAGAAATGCGATATCAGTAACTGAAAGGATCTATGGCTAGTATGAATAATCCTGTAAAAAAAAATTATGAGAACAAAAGCTTCGATGCATATATACTGTTTTCTATTCAATTAATTGGGCCAATAATCTCCGAGGAATAAAAAAAGAAGACACACGAGCGGACCCCCTCCCCTAAATTCCGCGCATCATTGTCTATCAATACCGGCCAATCGGAAAAGCCTAGGAAGACCGCAGCAATTTAGAACATAGCCTATTTGTTTATCCATAACTGTTCCTTGCTGTAACATAACACTGAAAAGAGCTATCAGCCAAAAGATGTAGGGAAGGGACATACTCGAGCGTACTCCGGCCCTCAAATTCCACGCAAAAGTAGGCCCATTGTCTGTCGATTTTGACTAAGCAGAGTAGCCAGGAGACAAATCTGTTTTTCTCTTATAGTAACAAAAAGTATTTGAATAACAGCCCAGCCAAATAGGAACCTAATTTCTTAGACCTATAATCGAAACATTCCAGTGACGTCTCAAAACTTGTGACCTGTTATATCAGCACCTGACAGAGCTATCACGAGCTTGACTAATTATGCCAAATATAAAGAACACAAAGCCCTAATATGCATACATAGAATCTTGTCTGTCTGTTTCGGCTTAATGGATCAGGAGGAAAAGGTATTACAAAAGGTATTAAGCCCTCCTCTAAAACTCCGCCCAAAACCGGTTTGGCCAACTAGCATGACCAAGGGACAAAGAACATCGGATGTTTGGATTGCATTCCAATCAGTTTTTCTTTTCTTTCTCTTTCTTCTTCTTTGACAGGGTATTTACATACAAGTCAGTCGCATGCGAACTTTTAATTCGTATATGACCTTAAAAAATTTCAGGGATATCCCCCATTCTGTAATCTGCTAACTATCACCAGCTTGAATGATGATGCAAAATATGCAAGCATAACATGCAAGCATAACAAAACTAAGACTACTTCTATCGTCTGCCTGTAATGGGTCAGTTTTAAAACTCCTAAGAGTAATGGGATTGTTAACAGTGACCACTCTGTGTTTTGGAAGAAGAAAAGAAAAAGAAGAAACAAAAAGAAACAAAAAACAAAAAACTAAAAGCTTTCAGCTTCGTATAGCCTTCCATTTTCTTACAAACAAACAATTAATCAGTTTGAATAATCTGAAGAAACCCCACTGGCTTTTAAGATTTTTTTTTTTTTTTTTTTTTTTGCACATGTAGATCTTCTTACGAATGCCCCCACCCCTCCTCAAAATATTGCAGGAAACTTTTTTTTCTATCAAAGGTATGTTCTATAGAGATGACTCCGAAATCCCAGCAAAAGATTGATACGTGTCGTTTAAATTAATATCAGGGCCTCAAGACAACCATTTTGGTGAAATGTGCTACCCTGTATAAGATAAATAGATAGATAGATAGATAAATAAATAAATAAATAGATAGATAGATAGATAGATAGATAGATAGATAAATAAATGAATGAATAGATAGGTCTAAATAAATGAATAAATAAATAAACAAACAAATAAATAAATAAATAAATAAATGAATAAATAAATGAATAAAATAATGAATAAATAAACAAATAAATAAATAGATAATTGAATAAATAAATAAATGAATAAATAAATAAACAAATAAATAAATAAACAGATAAATTGTAGAATTATGCACTTCATGTATTACGGCAAATGGCAATACTTCAAATTCAGCTGAAACCAGTATAAGCAATATTTCAAGTACAATAGCTTTGGTTGCATGGACACTGCATCACTAAAACGTAACGTTAGAGATGTGAAATAAAATAAACAAAGATCTTTACCATGGTTACAGTGTGTTGCTCTTTCTTTCTTACGATGCGCCGTACCGTAGAATGTTTGATCGCTATTACTCAGAAAGCCTTATATCTTTAGGGTGACGGATGGAAAAATGATATTGGGGGATTTTGCCTATCAATCTGTTGGGAATTTTATTATTTTCATTTTCATCATAATGATAATGATGAGCCTACACATCAATACTTGTTTACATGACTTGTATTTAAATGTACCAAGTTTGTCCAACTGCGAAGTGAATTTTAGTCAAAGCGTATTGATTTCCTGTTCTATTAATTCTATTAATAAAACCAAAAGTAATAAGTATAATATCCTGTAGTGCACGAGACTTAAAGTTTTACCTTAAAATAAAAAAATGAATTTTTATATAGATGGTTGAATATTCAATGAGTATACACACGATATAACAAACTTTGTTTACCCTTCTTGCCTTGATTCTCCTTACTTTTGCATCATTACAAAGTTACGAATATCACTGTTCGTACAGTGGCTTTTAAAATGTGATCACGTACATGTAGATTTTACAAATGCCCCCCCCCCCCTCGCCGCCTCCCCAAAACACTGAAAACGTTTCTTTGTCTCGAAAAGGGCAGCATAAATGATACTACAATTAGTATACAATAACTTTTGTTGCATGGGCACTGCACCACTAAAACAGGGGCGGCGCTACAGGGGGCAGGGGGAGAATGCCCCCCTGTGATTTTTCAAGTGATAAAAAAAAAGACAAAGAGGAGAAGAAAAAAGAAAAAGAAAGAGGAGGAAGGAGAAAAAAAAGAGAGTGGGAAAAGAGAGGCCTCTGCCTTGCAACTATACATTATCCCTATTTCTTTATCTAAAACGTCAATAAATTGACCTATGGGTCATCTTGCCCCCCCCCCTATCAAAATACCCTGCACTAAAACATAAACGGTGGTCAGGTGGTGAAACAAATTAAACGAAGGTCGATAGTCGATCATTAGGATGACGGATGGAAAAACAATATTGGGGGGATTTCGCTTACCAGTCTGTTGGGGAATTTTATTATTTTCATTTTCATCATAATGATAATGATGAGCCTACACATCAATACATGTTTACATGACTTGTGTGTATTTGAATGTACCCTGTTTGTCCAACTGCGAAGTGAAATTTAGTCAAAGCGTATTGATTTCCTGTTCTATTAATTCTATTAATAAAACCAGAAGTAATAAGTATAATATCCTATAGTGCACGAGACCTTAAAATAAAAACTTGAATTTTTATATAAATGGTTGAATATTCAATGAGTATACACACAGATATAGCAAACTTTGTTTACCCTTCTTGCTTTTATTCTTCTTACTTTTGCATCATTATAAAGTTACGAATATCACTGTTCGTTCAGTGGCTTTCAAAATGTGATCACGTACATATAGATTTTATGAATGCGCCCCCCCCCCCTCGCCGCCTCCCCAAAACAGTGAAAACGTTTCTTTGTCTCGAAAAGAGCAGCATAAATTATACTACAATTAGTATACAATAACTATTTTGTGCATGGGCACTGCACCACTAAAACAGGGGCAGCTCTACGGGGGGGGGGGGGGGGCAGGGGAGGCGAATGCCCCCCTAGACTTTTCAAGTGATAAAAAAAAATAAAAAAGAGGAGAAAAAAGAAGAAAAAAGGAAAAAGAAAGAGGAGAAAGAAGAAAAAGAGTGTGGGAAAAGAGAGGCCTCTGCCTTGCAACTCAGAATACCCCTATTTCTTTATCTAAAACGTCAATAAATTGACCTATGGGTCATCTTGCCCCCCCCCCTCCCCTATCAAAATACCCTGCACTAAAACATAAACGGTGGTCAGGTGGTGAAACAACTTGAACGAAGGTCGATAGTACAGTTGTCTAGTTCTTTTTTATTCAGGATGCACCGTGCCGCATTGTTTGTTTGATATCACACTTTCAGAAGCGGTATTTATTGAAGATGAAATTGCGTCACTGTAACCGTTATATTAGTAACAGTGTGTTGCTCTTTTTTTCTCAGGATGCACCGTACCGTATTCTTTGTTTGATATCACTTTTTAGGAAGCCGTATAAGATGAAAGCTGCCCCCCCCCCAATATTTAGGGCCATTCTTCTCATCCTTCCTTTGGGGCGTTGCATTATTTTCAGGTACATCAAGATGATGAGCCTATATCATGTCGAATACGTGTTTTCATGAGACATGAGGGCCTACTTGTATATAAATTATCACCCGTTTGTCTAATTTTCAAGTGAAATTGGGGCAAAGTTTTATATTCTTTTCCTGGTCTGTTATTTCTCTTGATAATGAAACCGAAAGCAACGCATGTAGGTCAGATGATTCGAGAAAATGCCAGCAAAATATTACTATGTTTTGTATGACATATTGAATTGTAGAATCAGTTATCACTGATTATCTGAATTGCGGAAATTCGCACTAATTAAGTCTGAACCAGCATAAAGGGGCTTTCACATATCCACTCTGGGGCCCGTATGGCGAGTGAAAACAGACCTTTTGGCCAATTTCGTTCGGTGCCCGGCCGGGGCCCCTACGGCTCCCACGGGTATCGGGAAATTTTTCACTAGCCATACGGGCGCTGCGGTGCTGAACTGGCTGCTCCCAATTCTTCCAGCGTTTTCATCTCACCGTTAAGCCGTAGATAGCCCGTAGAAGGTCCGTGGTGGCACCTTAGGGGTCCCGTGCGGACTCCAGCTCCGCACGATTTTCCTGCCATTTCTCGTGAAAAAAATATTGACGGGCGCCTTACGGTGCTCAAGGATGCTGCACGGCTATCCTGCGGTTCCCTCAACGGCCCCTCAAGGGTCCCGGGCGATATGTCCAACATCGGGCACCTGCCGTACGGGGACCGTTTGATGCAACAATTGCCTGTGCGGGCCCCTCACGGCGGCATCGAATCCATCCGTTTGACATATATACAGTGAGTGACATTGCCCCCCCCCCCCCCTTCTCTCTCTCTCCTTCTCTCTTTCTGCCAAAGTCAGTTTAAAGTGCTCATTACAGCACAAGTGAAATGGATAAAGGATTTTTAAGGCCGGAATTATTGAGGGAAAATCTGATTGTATGGCACCCCTCCCCCACCCGCCTTCCCCTGAATATTGAAATTTAACCTAACAGGTGACTTTGGGGTTCAGCACCCCTGTGAAAAATCATTACCTTAGTTCTATTTTGGAAATGTATATGTCACCGCATGTCACCGTATATCACTATTTGCTCATATTAACTATTGCTCCCTTCCTCCCCCCCCCCCCTCCCCCTCCGACAGGTTTAGATACTCTGTGTAGCCATACGTGGGGGGGGGGGACAAGAATAGGTAGAGGAAGAGGAAGGGGACTATAGTCAAAGAAATAAAAGAGGGCAAATGAACAGAAGAAGAAGAAGGGAATCTGTCCATGTTGCACCTTGACAAATATGTATGCATGAAGTTTTTTATATTGAGATATCCACCGAGTGGTGGATGTTCTGATTAAATATGAATATAATCATATACGCAAACAGTGCTACGCACGGCACCCGGCAGGGCGCTGGCCGGGCCCCAACCGGGCACCTGTTCATCGGACGAAGCCAAGAAGATTAGCGTACAGCACCCGGGCGGCAACCTTACAGTTTGTTGACGGGTGCTTTGCGATTACAATCCACCAATTTTTAAGGAGCATCGACAGGACCCTGCAGAATATGTGACCACAAACGCCGTAGAAATGAAAATCGTATGGGACCCGTATGGTCTCTAAAATCCACGGCAAGCCGCCGGGTTGGAAAATCGTACGGGGCCCGGTGGATTTGTGACCTAGGCATTATACTACAAGTAGGGTAGCCTATCCAATAGCCTTGGTTGCACTTACAGTTCGTAACGTTAGAGTAGTGAGAAAAAAATAATATAATTAGAGCATGACGGTTAGAGTGGGTTGCTCATTCTTTTTAACGATACCCCGTACCGTAGAATGTTTGTTTTGTCACTATTCTACGGTAGAAGCTGTATTTCTAATTGATGAATGATGGAAAAACCCAACAATATTTGGGGGATTTGACTTATGAATCCTCGGGGGAATTTTATTCATTTTATTTCCATCACAATAATGGGTCTACTCATCACCTGTTTTCATTACTTCTATTTAAATGAACTTAATTTGACCAAGTGTGAAGAGCACTTTTAAAAGTCAAAGTGTATTTATTTCCTGCTCCCGACCCCAAAAGTAATGAGTAGGATGACCCTGTTGGTCGAGACCTAAGATTCTACATAAATATAAAACTCTGAATGTGAATATTCATTGAGTATGCAGACAGGATCATACTAGTAGTCGTACAAAGCACATTTTGTTTATGAATATTTTCTGTAAGTAGCTATCAGGAAATGATTGCAAGGCTATAGTAGTACTTCTTTCTTTCATTCGCCTTACTTTTGAATCACTGTGAAAAATATGCATAGCAGTGTGGATGGTGGCTTTGAAACATGAACATGAACATTTAGTTTTTCTTACGAATGCCCCCGCCCCCGAAGCGAAGGTCAAAATGTTTACTAGTCAGAGATGACTAGGGTAAATCTCACCAAATTATTCGACGTGTCGTATAAATAAACATCTTGAATTTACTGCAGAATTAGTTATTCGTGACTTCCTGATTTGGTGTAAATCCCGGCGGAATGGGAGTAGGCCTACATATCATCCCACTCCCTTCTCCAAAAAGTAGGGGGTGCCACTTTTCAAAGAAGAGATATTTTAATCAATCAGTTCTTGAAATTATTGATAAATCCATTAAATCCATTGTAAACAACGTTTATAATTAAATTTCTGTTTGAAATGCTAAACCAGAAGACGGGAGGCTATATGTGTGGGTGTGTGTGAGGGTGGATGAGGATGTGCGTGTTCTCGTGTTATGTGTGAGTTCGGGCTAGAAATTTCGGTGAAAGATTTCGAAAATCCCCACCCCACTCCTCAAAACAGATTTACGCCGGTGCTTCCTGAATTACGGAAATTCGCATCAACTGAAACCATAATCTACAATACAATCACTTTGCACTGTGGTGAAACAAAGTTAACAAAGGTCGTTACAGTGCGTTGCTCTTTTTTTTTTTCTTAGCATGCGCTGTATCATATTATGTTTGTTTGATATCACTATTTAAGAAGTCGAATTTATTTAAGATGAAGGATGGGAAAGAAAAAATATTATTTTGGGGATTTTTAAAAAAAAATCAATATTTTGGGATGGGGGGGGGGTATATTATTTTCAGTTACAACACATACTGGCGTACTCAGGATTTCATTTTGGGGACGGCGGCGGTATTAAGCACGCGAAGCGCGCTCATTATACCGGGGAGGGTGCAGGGAGGGGGAGTTTCTCCCTCCAGGCCCTTCGACGTTTCTTTATCATCGTTCCTTGTCTGCCCCTTCTCTACATAGTTATGTGCTCTCTTCTTTTTCTCTTCTCGCTCTCTCTTTTAGAGGGGTGACCACCCGCATCGCCCCCCCCCCCCCCCAGCTACGCGGGTGACATCACAAGGATGAGCCTACACATCAAATATACATGTACGTGTTTTCACTATGAACTCCGTTTTTTGTTTTTATTTTTTGTTTTTTCGTTTCCAAGTGATATTTTGTCAAAGCCTATTCAGTTCCGGGTCTGTATATTTCTGATGATAATGAAACCAATAGTGACAAATATCATATTATAATTCTCTTGCGCGTGACCTTAAATTCTACATGAAGATAAAAGTCTCTAGGTATCTAGATATATTCAATGAACCTACAAGCGATATCGAAAATGAATAATTTTGTTTAGAATCATTTCTGCAGGTCTACAGGAAATGAATACACGCCTATTATTAAGCGGAATTGCTTGTAATCAAAACTAATGACTATCAATGTTGATACAGTGGCTTTAAAACATGAACAATGTACATGTAGATGCATGGCCTTATTTCCACATGTCTTCCCCTCCCCCAAAAAACAACAAAACTGGAAACTTGCCATTTTCCATGAAAACGCATAATAGGCAAAAGATATGGCTATGAATCAACGGTTCGGTGTAAACATGTCAGAGGTAAAAATGTCAGAGGTAAAAATGTCAGAGGTAAAAAAGCCAGAGGAAAAAATGTCAGCTCTGGAAATGCCGAAGTGAACATGTTACAGTACAGGTAGGCCCCCTACGAATATTGAATTAGAAAAGCTTTGGCCGCTTCACATGCACTGTGAAACATAATTTTGACAATTGAATAAGTAAATTGCGCCTTCTGCGTAAGAAATGTCACGTGGGATGATGTCCATTGTTTTCTTTGAGATTAATGGTAAATAAGTTCTTAATGAAATTACAGAGTGGAAAGAAAATATTCACGTTTGATGTTTTGCATATGCTAACACAATTAACTAATTAAGTACAGGTAATTCTTTTGAAAAGATGTAAATTCCGCAGCGTATCCGATGAGCGACTATACAAAGATCGAATTAGTTCCATTCGCTTGCTTCCTATTCCATGTATTAGGAAAATAATATTCAGGCATTTCTTCACGTACACCACGGTTTATATACGAAGAGGAATGTGCACATTTGTAATCGTGACTCTGTGAAATGAATATTGTCAGCTACTAATGTTACAAGTCAAAGTTTTTTCCCACCATCGTTTTTACAATGTTCATTAACGTACAATTTTTAACTGTACATGTATGCTCAATTCCCCCCCCCCTCACTCATACATGTACTTAGTTTTTTTTCCTACATAATCAGTAATGTAGAAACGATGAAAGATTGAACAAAATAGGCAGATATCTCGCGTGCCCCTTCCTTTCTATAATTCAATATCTGTACCTGTAACATGTTTACTTCAACATTTTCTAATCTGACATACCTCTGACATTTCTACCTCTGACTTTTTACCTCTGTCATATTCAAATCTGAGATTTTTACCTCTTGCATGTTCACCTCTGAAATTTTTACCTCTGGCATTTCACCCTGGCATTTTACCTCTGACATTTTTACCTCTGACATTATTACCTCGACATTTTTACCTCAGACATTATTACCTCTGACATTATTACCTCTGACATTTTTACCTCGACATTTTTACCTCTGACATTATTACCTCTGACAGTTTTACCTCTGACTCTGACATTTTTACCTCTGACATTTTTACTTCTGACATTTTTACCTCTGACATTTTTACCTCTGACATTTTTACCTCTGACATTTTTACCTGGCACCGAATCGGTTTGTATGATGAAGGTGACGAATTCTCGAGCGAGATTTTCGCCTGAATTATTCACCATTGACTTCATGGATTAAAAATCGACGATAATCCACTCCGAACAAGTGTATTTTTATGGGGGAATTTTGAACAAGGCTATGGAACAAGGACTGCTAAGTACAGTGTGTGCTCATTCTTTTCAGTGTGCGCACACAGTATAGTCAGATTGTGTAATGTTTGTTTGATATCCTTATTTACATAAGAAGACCACGTCTGTTGCATGAAAATAACCCGGAAAATAACATTTTGTTTCAAACAATTGAAACAAATACATGTATAATTATGTAAACTGGAAACCTTAAGATAACAGACACTGCTAAGATAGAAAATTATCATTTGGGGATTTCTTACAGAAATTAAGATCAACTTCATAACAATGAGCATAAAGAACGAAATGATACATAAACTGGTTATTGATAGCCGTGTATACCTTTATTGCTGTAGCCTACATGATACCGATGAAAGAAAGCGAAAACGAACAATCAAAACAAGAAAAGATACAAAATTGAGAATGAAAAGTAGAAGAAGAATGAGAAGAAGAAGAAGAAGAAGAAGAAGAGTGGAGTAATAAGCCTCAATTCTAACAGGCATGAGCCCTATTAATGAGGGCCGAAGGCAGAGTTTGAATGGGGGGGGGGGCACATAACTGAATATTGATAGCCGTCCTGGCCGGGGAGCGGTCTAAGGGGAGGGGGGGGGGGTGTCTTCTTTCTCTTTGGAATTTTTGCTTATCTGAGAGGGCTAAGATGCAATATGGTGGACTTTCTGACATAAATTCCTCTGGCATGTTTTTATTTTTTCACTACAATAAAATTTCGATCAACACAAACTTGCATAACTAATCTAGACCTATGCATGAGAAGTAGGCATGGGCTATTTGTGCCCCCTTAATCTGCCACCGAGAACGGGCTGCAGTCCCTTTCAAGTCATTATGCTGACCATCTGGGGTAAATCTTTAAAATATAAACTAATTTATACATAACTAAAAAAGAAAATATAAATAAAACATCAATGAAATTCATCTAAATTCGTGAACGGTCACACCATCGACACACTCTGTGATTTCAGCTATAGCGCCAGCTACGGCGAAGAACGTACATATTCGTACTCTGATCTGATGTGGCGCGCGTTCTTCAAAATTAAAAAACTTTGACTTGACTTGGGCTTGACTCTTGATGTCTTGTAAACTGGAATGTCAGAGAGCTGCAAAAGACGCCGTTTTGCACTTGTGGTATTTTTTAAATGTATATTTTGGGGTAAGAAATCATGCAGCTTTCTTATTTCAGCAATATTTGAAAAAAATAGACGTGAGCTTGAGAAAAAGATTGTGATGTAACAAGTTAGATCTAAATGAGACTGACAAAATTTTGGAACGAGTGGGACTGTAATGAACGTGTCGTGTGTTGCTCATGATCTGTGCTGCTTGGAAATGAAACTGAAAGTGAAAGTTAATTTGGAGGATGGCATGGGTGGAAGAGTTCAAAATTAAATTTTGATTTTTGGAAAAAAAGTCTTCAGCTTTCTGCTTTCTTCTGTTTTTCATTCAGGTTTGACAGTTTGAAACTTGTTTGAGTCTGATCAACATGTCATGATGACAGTGAGAGTGTCTGTCTCTGACTTTCCGGGGGGGGGGGGGTATAGATCTAGTTTGTGGAAAGGCTCCATGGCCCATGCCCATGAAGAGAGAGAGAGAAACAGCTTTTTCTTTCACTCTCCATGTAGCCTTTCCAGGACCAGGCAAGGGGGGGGGGGGGGGGGGTCCTTCCCATCCCATGCCATGGCCATTGACAGGCAGGTGAGGCAGCATTTGCACCCTGGTCCCAGATTGTGGAAAGGATTGGGGGGGGGGGGTAGACAGGGAGACACATCCCCACACAATTTTTTAGGGTTGGGAACATAATAGGGAACCCCCCCCCCAAAAAAAAAAAAAAAAAAATTTAAAGCTTATAACTTTGTCTCGCCTGCTTACATGTAGCAGAGACTAGATATATAGATCTAGGCGTCACTAATTGTGACATCGGCGTCATAAACAATCATACTGTAATCACTATAGCTTTCTGTGCATTTAAGGTAGAATCACCAAATTCATACCACAGGTACATCTCTTTAAGCCGCATATGTTCGAAAATGAGTTGGATCTGACCAAGTTCAAAGGTCGAAAGGTCAATGAACTTTCTGCCAAAAAACTGTAATCACAAGAACTTTCTATGGATTTGAATTAGAATCACCAAATTCATACGGGGGGTGCATCTCTTTAAGCTACAGGTCAAGTTCGAAAATGAGTTGGATCTGACCCAGTTCAAAGATCGAAACGTCAATGAAGTTTCTGCAAGAAGCACTCTAATCACTATAACTTTGTATGAATTTGAGGTAGATTCACCAAATTCATACACAGGTACATTTCTTGAAGCTGCATGTCATGTTTGAAAATGAGTTGGATCTGACCAAGTTTAAAAGGTTTAAACTAAAGGTCAATAAATTTTCTTTAAAAATCACACTAACCACAACTTTCTATGGATTAAGGTAGAATCACCAAATTCATACCACAGTTGCATCTTTTGAAGGTACAGGTCAAGTTTTAAAAAAATCAGAGGTCAAAAGGTAAAACTTCATTAAAAGCCACTAAACATATAACTTTTTGTACCATCTTTTGAGATGCAGGTGAGACCGCTTGACGTTTGCCTTTTTTTTTTTTCTTTTTTCTTTTTTTTTTAGCTCATCAGCAATTTTTGGGGTATTCCCCCCTCCCCAGTTTTAAGTGATGGACCTGCTTTTTTTTTTGTTTTTTTTGTTTGCTTGTCAGCAAATATTTGGACAGTATCCCCCCCCCCCCCCATCCAAAGATATGAAACAGATTCATGCCCCTTATAAAATGAGACTGCCATGCACAATTGAAGTAACATTTTGAGAAGGGGTGGATATGACTTTCAGACTGATATTTACCATTAACTTTTTATGTGTTGGTAATCTGCATGGTGAAAAAAAAATGTTTTGAAAACCCCTCAAAGTTCAAGTTTTTATGGTGACTTCAAGTTAAGCAAAGACATGCCATGGGCAAGCTACACCATGTAAGTGCTCAAAACACAAGTCAGTTACAGAATCATCCATGTGTGGTTCTGTTGCAATCTGTGTCATTTTTAGCAATGACAACTGCTAGGTTGAACTAGAAGTGATGAAATCACCAGAATAATCAGCACAATTTTGAAAATTCTCACTTTTTTGCACCATAGGATGATAAGATTATTGTAATGGTCTATATGTAATTCTATCGGATCTTTATGACCTCTGAATTTTGTAATGAAGTGAATTTTCCGACTGTTTTTGGCTGACTATCTTGGTTAGGTCTTTGAAGTTCACTCATGAATACAAAATCTAATTGATGTAGGCAGTGTTGACAGGACAGACATCTTGGCATAGTTCTCACCAGTACACAACACCCATGGTTCCAATACCATGTGTGCAGCATTTGAGACAAAAGAGAACCATGCGTGAAATTGCTGCAACATGCGTAGCAACAAGCGTAAAAAAGTAGTTTAGTAGCAGTTTTCAATAAATGCTACAGATTATTTTACTTTTTGGCAATATATTTCTGCTATTACGCCTTTAGCAGACAGCTCCCCTGACCTATATCTTGTATTTACATGTACAGTACTTATAATATATTAAAAGAGGAAGTACTTTTTGTCCTTTTGCTATAAAACATATACTGCCGACACTCCGACCAACCTAACTTAAGGTGTTATTTCATAACACTCCCCAAGCTTCTGCGCTTTGCGTCGGGGGGAACCGTGTGTGGATTTTTTTCTAGTGAGAACCCTGCATCTTGGGATCAAAAGTTGTACACTGTACATAAATACCTCATACTAGTACATTTACAGCGAGTACAAACAAACCTTGAATAACTTCCTCAGATTTTAAGAAGACAAGATTTTTCTTTTTCCAACTCCAGACCTAACAGTTTTGCTGATGTTGTCCAGAGACCAACCCAGATGATACTACATATTCAGATCATTCTCTCCCGACTTCACTGATCCCCTAGAAGCAAGATGGGCAAACCGACAAAAACAAGGCAGCCTTCAAAGGTGAAAGAAGAATCTGTTGCACATATCTTTTCTTTCAATGACACTGTGCTCTTAAAGTACTTGTAATTTGCTGAACAGCTTGCTCGCTTATACTCGGCTTGAGCATATGGAATGTCCATAAATCCTAAAAGTGAGGAATAAAAGTTATAACAGGGCCCTCTTGCATAAAAAGTTGTGATTAAATGTAACTCCAAAAAGTAAACACAACTTGTTTTTCAGTCAATCAGAGTCAAGTATTTGGGTTTTTTTTTTTTTTTTTTTTTTTTTTAGTTGCGTTTAATCGCAAATTTTTATGCAAGAGGGCCCCAAATTTTGTGTTGTTTTTTCCAGAACAGTTGTTACTGACTAAACTCACAATCTGATTTTACAAAAAGCAGTATTGACAAATAAAGTATTTCTGTAAATTCTGTTTCATGTAATTTAATATTTCTGCAAGACTGTTTCATTTTTATTTTTCCTTTCTTTTTTTTTTTTTTTTACATTAGAATTTGTCATGAACTCATATTTAAAAATATTATGAATTATTCTTCAGACTCCAGTATCATGAAATAGCATCCTAGTTCACGACTCACTCTGTTCTAATTTTTTTAATTTTTATCTATGTTTTTCTTATTTTTTAAGTTGGTTCTTAGTGAAATTTTAAGAGGTCTGTTTACATGTGCCCTATTTTTGTAAACATTAGAATTTAGGGGTCTGGACCAAGAGTTTTGGCCCATTGTCCCAGATAACCTTTCACTGAAGACCCCTTAGTTTTAATCAATCTTTATCTACAACTTCTCTGAACACCACTTTACACAATACAATCAAATTTATATTTAACTTCTTTAAAGTCAGTTTTTTGTCAAGAAAAAACCAATGTTTAATTTTTCCACTTTCAGGTGGATAGTCAGTCCAAACAGGGACACCAGTCTTCATTGGATACTTTCTTTAAAAAGGTAAGGGATATTTCGTCTTCAATTTGACTTTCTCTATTCTATTCAAATGTAGGCAATTTCAGGTGAAAACTGTAAAGGACTTTTATTCATACATTGTAGATTGCTTTTGCTTATTCCGACAAACACATGTCATAAATATGCCACGCAATTGTTGTTTTGCTTACATGTATGGTATGTCATCTCAGTGTTGTTGTAGAGGAAGTACACACAAATACCAGGCATGTGTAGCAAAGGTACAATATTTACAGAGCTGTATATGTATGAAGTGCCTGTATGAAAGCTTTGAAATGTTGGCACGTATTTGAGTATGCATATAGACCTTTAAAATGGCTAGAATTCCATAGGATTTGAGGGCATTGGGAAATATATACTAGTAAATTACCATATATATATATATGTTCATCTAAGAATTGATAACATTTATTCGTTTTGGTATCATTATTTGAGTTGTTATGCTGGTATAATCATCTGAACAGATTTAAACCAGTCAAAATATCCACTCTGAAGAAAAGAAATCTCTCAAACCAATAAGATTTCTCTCTCTATTAATGTTTCTTTCACTTGGAGGCAAATTTCCCTCCAGAACCCAAAGTTTAATGCATCGTTTCTAACTACATACATGAGATCTTGACTTATTTTATTTGAATTTCTCTAGAAATCTGAACTACCATCCCCTCTCTTCACCAAAGTTATTGCAACTTCACAGAAAGGTGGGTCTAATATATTCATTTTGAGTTTGATGTCTTCGTACTGCACTTGCATAATTCATACTACACATTCTCATGCTACAATTGCTCTGTGTCAGTTACGGAAAGTAAAGTAACAAAAGTATAAAGTTCAACACTAGGCCAAAGTTAACTCTTACCCTAATATCTTGACCTGAACCCAATCCCCATCCTGTCCTAAGCCTGGAGCAATCATCGGGGCGGCATATGTTGGAAGTACTTCCTCTGCCTTGAAGGTTGAAGGCCATGTAATGTTGTAGTCGAGGCCCAAGACATTTTGTCAGATTCTTTAAAAGGTTCCTTACATTTCACAAATTTATGTATTTTTTTTAATTGCTTTTCTTTTGTTTTCTAACCCTAGATTAGAGTTAGTAAACAATGTACTCTTTAATTTCATACATGTATTTGACAAATTGACCAAACTTCTGTCACAACTCCACACGAAACCTGCCAAACATTGGAACCACAAGTAGGTATTTTCTTGTGAATTGTGATCAGTGAAGAACTGTGTCAGTTTTCACTGACTGCACACCGCTCATTCAATAAACCACATGTCAGGGGCATTTTTATTCTGTTTTTACTTGTTTGAGGCAGGAGGGGCATTAAGGGGAAGAATGTTGTTTGTTGAAATTTTGTTGTTCATAAAACTGTTTAAAACAGAGAAACAAACATTTTTGCCTACATGTATATGAGCTCAAACTATTAAGATTATGACTGTACTGCTCCAGAAATTAGAAGAGACCAAAAGATTCAAATCTCTTGGTCGCATTTCTGTGTTACAACATGACCTTGAGATATTTACAAAGAAATATTACTGTCATTCAAAATTGGATGCACATGCAATATTTGCACATTGATAAATATGTGATGTGAGCTATGCAAGAAAATTTATTATTATTACTTGGCTCACTGTCCATTGTTTTATCACCAACTGATGTTCATATCATCCTTGCTATGTATAAGCACAGCTTGTCATAAAATTCACTTGTACTATAAATGGACCAGTTTGAATATATTCACATGTTTTGTATAATGTTGCTTTTTATAACCTGCCGAATGCCTGCTGCATTCAAGATGAATCTTTGAATGACTAATGCTGTGTAAGTAAAGGGGAATGCAATACAAAACAAAACCTTGGTTAAAGATGGGGGGGGGATGAGTTAGTATATTTTAGTAAATATTCAAACTGGTCCATTGGTTATTTCTGTAGTCTCTTTTTCCTTTCGTGCACTTTACACCAAGGCATTTTAAACTACTTCACTATAGGGTTGAAGAAAAAGAAGGAGAGTATCTTGTCTCAGAAGCGCACTTCCAGTGTCACTGCCAAGCGATGGCCTGCCTCTTCACTGCCTTCTTCAGACCAGCACGACATCTTAGGTGTGTTACACTCACCCAGTATCAGCCACCTTATTCTTTTTAATTTGTTTTTATTTGATAATTGTCATAGACCTTGTCCATATTGAATAATCGGGGAGTACTTGTACAGGTATGGTAGTCTAATTGGGTAGTTTTGTTGGCATCACTTTCAGTTTATGTGCACACCTCTCTGGATATTGTCATTCTTCACATTCATTATCACTGCTCCATTCTTAGTCTTCAGAGTGATTTCTGTTGCCTTCTGTCTTTTCTAATGATTGTATTTGATTTGAATTTTCTTTATATTAACTTGATTTTCTACAGTAATACCTCCTACCCCAGAATCTATGCAGTTAAGTCCCAAGGAGTGTTCCCTTTCTCCACTCAAAGTCAACAAGCCAGATGTGGCTGATTCTTCATTCTCACAGACAGTTATTCCAGATACACCAGATAATGCATTACCAAAGAAGAGGCCTTTCACCAGTCTCCTGAACCACAGCAGGGATATCTCAGGTAGCACCCTCAAGCACAACAATGACAGCAAGGAGGATTTATCTAAAGAATTGAAATTTGGGAAAGAGGTTGGGAGACTGCCTGTACAGTTACTATGTGCTACTGATTCAGAAATACCAAAGATGAAGTTGAAAGACAAGGAAATTGATGAAAATTGCTTGAAAGTTGAAAAGAAGTTGGGTGCTTTTGGAGTAGAGAATGTAATTACTAGTGAGAAGAGGGATGTTCACCCAAGGCCAAACAACAAACTTAGCAGGCTCTCAAGAAAAGGGAACAAGTTATGCAAGCTAGCAAAATCAAACAGTGTGGTTGCACCAAAATCTGCTAATGGAATTGAAAATGGAGGATCAAAGGCCAGAGAAATGGAAGAGCAGGGTACAGAGTGTCAAGAGAACAGGATAGAGCTAAAGCCAGCTGTGTGCAGGGTCAGAAACTCCTCTAGAAAGAATGCCCCAAAGTTGAGCCTGTCCAGGAAAGTCCAGAAGGACATGTTGGAGACCAGCATCAAAGCTGTCAAGAGATCACCAGTCAGAGGAAACTCCCCATACTCCAAGCGATTCCAAGATTCTGAAGATACTCGAGATGAAAGCAACGATGGAATAGAGAGGGTTAAGAAATCTCTTCTGGATGAGTATGGCCGTGGAAAAGGTGTAACTAAAGAATTGCCTGTTGTTTCAACAAAGGTAGAAGGTCATGCAGCTGGTGTGACAG
Organism: Echinometra lucunter; assembly: GCA_029962745.1. Taxonomy (NCBI): domain Eukaryota; kingdom Metazoa; phylum Echinodermata; class Echinoidea; order Camarodonta; family Echinometridae; genus Echinometra; species Echinometra lucunter. Next base: position 10,264,754 of record CM057153.1, read on the forward strand.
ATCCTTTCAAACATGATGCAAAAGATACCGATATCATAGTGATTTCATCTGGAGAAAAGGTGGCAACTTGTGGAGATTTAGCTGACCGGATGTCAGGGTCGGATAAGTCGTTGTTTGGTAATGAGACATCCGTTTCTGGGCATGCAAGCTCCTTTGTTAAAGATTCTGCCAGTAGTCTTCTATTATTGGATGAGGTCACCTCTCCAGAGCAACCAACAGCTCATGTTTCAAAGGAGGCAGGGGTACACAGAGATGTAAATGAGCTAGAGGAGTTTGTGTCTGTCATTCCAGATTCCTGTCCAACATCAAGCATAAAGCAACAGGATGTACTTGTCATTCCAGATACTTGCCCACTTGTAGAGGACACTCCAGAAAAGACACAACATGATACTAGGTTTCAGTGCACCTCTAAGGCACTAGAGTTACCTATGCATAGAACTTTGGGAATTCCAGCTTCTCAGGAGTTAAAAGACAAAGTGCAATTTGATACATACACTGCCAATCATACTGAGAGTTCTTTATCTTTAGAACATCAAAGTATTCTACAAGATATGGGCAATGGGTTTGGAGCAAAAGGTGAGGTGGACAGATTAGGGAAACCTCAGCATGAATCCATTGAGAGCAATGCCACTGATGAAATAGCCTTGAGGAAATCCATTGACAGCAGCAGGTCGAAGCTTGTAGAAGACATAGATGATCAAACAATGGAAGAAACAGTGCCGCCAGGTGTTGAAGTTGATGTTGTGCAGGAAACTCCTTTAGTTATTCCTTCCAGTGACTACAGTAGTCCTGGAAAACATAAACATGGAATTGTGGATCACACAACCAATGTAAGCAGTCCTGGAACAGCTGCTCTTTTGGAAGGATTAGATGACTCATTCCTGGATGAAATCAACCTGGATGAACTGGATGGCATGCAAGATACATGTAGCAAGGTAAATCCTTCATTTAGATACCAAGGACATATCTTAAAGAGATGGAAAAGGAAACGGGAATGCATGTCCAGAGGAACAGTCTAACTAATTTATATTTTACATTTTTAGTCCAATTAATTTATACGTATTTAATATGGTTTTTTTAAGTTTGAAACATCAAATAAAGTAAATTTCATAGAAATTAACAGTATATATTTACGGTGCTTGTTTTTATTTACTCACTATCCTCCACTTGTTTCCTTCTGTCTTCCAGATGAAAGGAAATCCCATTTCCAATGTTGAGAAGAAGTTCAGTCAGATGTCACCTTTTAAGATGAAACCTGAAGAAGGCAGCAAGCTTTTCAGTCACCCTCTTGCTGATCTTTGCAGATACCTTGTGACAGGTGTGCAGAACAGCAACAAGTAAGTGTATATGGGAAATTATTTGTGTTAGCAATGACATTTGTTGAATCATATCATTGATATACTACGGTTTTTCGTACAGGGAGTTGGTTGCCTGATTTTAAATCCTGTAGCTCTGCCAAGTTTTGTTACCCCTTCTACCTATGTCTTATTTTCAAAATGGCCAGTTTGGAAATATAGGATCTAAAGTAATGGTCAAGTAACACAATGGAATCACTTGTTAAGATAAGAACGTGCTTGAGTATATGGGCTGGTCAATAAGGATTTTGCTTTCTGAAAATTTTACATTTTAAATTCTAGACTAAGTCCAGTCTCTGATTGGTTCTTCATATTGTTTATCTTTCGTTTGAACAGTGAGAAGAAGCTTACAGTACGGAGTATATCAGACCAAAGAGATAGGATCTGTATCCTCAAAGATACATGGTAAGATCATTGGTGTAGTCATAGAAATTTATTTCCATCATCTAATTAGCTTGTTCTTCTTGAAAATGGCAACAATGATAATACAGTTTTAGCATCATGGAGCTTTTAAGGATGATTATAGTTAGTAATGAGGACAGATGCCCTTTAACATTATGATCACCTTCTATGTATAATTCTTTGTGAGAATAATTCCTTCATTAATACTGATATCTATAGCTGCAATGAATAAAAGTGATAATGTAGTACAGCACAATGATAGGAATGCAGATCTCCCAGGCAGATTCTTAATTTTATGTAACGTCCGCTGTATCACCATCATATACCCAGGAAGGAATGATAATAAAAAAGATAAAGATATTTATATTCCATGTGCAATTTTTTCCATCTCAAAGGGTGCTCAAGGAAGGTGCTTACAAGGCAATTGTCATTAACATTATTATTGCCCCCAGCAGTGTCAGGTACCCATTTATACATCCAGGTAGAGGACAAGAATTCACTGAGGAAATTGATATCAAGTCTGATTCAGATATCCATTTGGAAATTTAAAAAAAAAAAAAAAAATCAGAAAACACTAAGATTGTCATCACCATCTGTGATATTGTTAGTGCAGTAAATGATATTGGTAATAATCCTCATTTTGTGTAGGCAAGGAACTCTGGTTGAAGAAGGTATGGTCATTGCTATCCATGGGACATTTGGTGCTGATGGAATTTGTGAGCTTAACAACCAATCAGGCTACCTTGTTGTCAATCCGGATCACCTGCTCACTGGAACAGCAGTGTCAAACAGCATCAGGTGTATGAGAAGGTTGGTGTTAAGTTTATGTTTATTGTTTGTTTATGTTTATTTAATTTACAAGAACATATAACAAAGTATAATGACATGACAGCAAATTTTCATAACAACATACATATAACATAAATGACAACCAATGCCTGGGAATTACCTAAAACTAATTATTACCAGTACTTCTGTTTAAAGACGCAAGGTCGTGGGCTTTCATGGGGAATGAATCATAATTTGCTGACACTAGACTTTGTGAAAAGCACTGGAAATACCTGTAATATAGAGCTACATTTCTGGAGCACAGCAAAACAAGCTGTCCCACCATAAACATTCTTCGGCCTGCTTCGGGCATTCTCGGGCCAGGAAAAGTGAGATAATGAATTTGACATATGGGTCAAAGGGTGGAATATACAGAGTACTACATGAGGTCTGTTGGTCATAAAACTCATAGTGATGGACAACACCTGTTACTGGGTAAGCACCCACAGTGTCAAATTCCCCATGAAAGCCCACGACCTTGCGTCTTTAAAAGGCTCTTCTCATTGGTTGTTGACTTCTTGTAATACGAATTAATCAAAACAAAAGAGGCAGCATGTATGTGGCAGAAGTAAAAAGGATAAAGACGAAACATAGAAAAAAAAAAAAAAAACATGCCTGTGGCATTTGCCGGAAAACCATTGAACATTGTGAACATAAACCAATTATAACTACCATGCCAGCAGAATAATTTCTATGTACATGTATTTTAAGTAAGTAAGTATCACCTGGTGTTAGTGTAAAAGTAAAGGATTGAATAAGTGTTTGTCAGCAGCTTGTGTATGTGAAGTTTGGTGTCAAAACTATGAAGGTTATAAAACACCTTTTGATCTGAAGCTTTATGAGAATTACGAGTATCTTGCGTATCGTGTATTAGAGCTCCAAACTTGATACACAAGCCACAATCCTTACACCACCCAGATTCTTGTGCAGTATTTCGGTACATTCATTCATGTCCTACATGATCCCTTTAGCAGCTTTTGCTCAGTTTTAGAAACAAACATCAATACATTTTGTAAAAAGGGATGTGTTCTCATTGATTTGAATCATTAGCTGACTTTGTATAACATGTTTTTTGTGAATCAAATTGTACTAATGGCCAAAGAAAAATGGATGAACTTGTTGATATGTCTAGATATGTGACTCCCTATCAACTCATTCTGAAAACTTGCTTTCACAAACCCATATCTTCTCCCCTAAATGGAGTACCAGAATATTCCCATTTTTTTTCCTCTCTATTTCAGATCTGTGTTGAGTGAAAAGTTCAAGGTTTGTTTCTGCTTCATATGTTTTGTTTTCACTTTTGATTGGGCATTGGTACTGTTGTATCTTAATGTCTGAGCTAGTTTTAACAAATTTTCAAGATTTTCAAAAGGACTGTAGGATTTTTTTCTGGGAAATCGCATTTTCTTGATACTTTCATTTCTCCCAAAGTGGCACAATTATACAGTGTACATGAATATAATTATTATTCATTAATTCATCTCTTGTATAGGAATGAAGGTCATCAGTCATATTTGCTACACTGTACAACCCATTATACAGCCTGCACTGTCTCCTTCTTTGTTACATAATAAGGACTTTTCGATTTGCATGTTCATGTAGTGGACTGCAACATAATGACCATTCGAAAAAACTTGATTCTAGAAGGTACAACGTCATTGGGTCTCAAAATGGATGAAATCGGGAGCTGGTGATGGGAGAGGGCAGGGCCATGATGTAGTGAACGTACATCTACTGAAATCGAAATGAGTTCCAACTGGGTAGACGTAATGAGTGGACAGCAAGCATTTGGACGGCTAGAGAACGAGGACAGCGTCCTCGTTTACACAATCGAAAAGTTCCTAATATCTTTCAGCACATTCAATCAGTAGCAGTTTTAACATAAAATACTCTCAAATTGAAAAATAAACAGCTGAATTATAAATAGAACTTGACCTATTTGCTCACCATCCTGATGTTTGGTATATCTTTCTTGTTTCATTAACTCAGGGCCTGGAGAGAGGAAACCGAGCAATGCTTCTTGGATCTCTCCTTCATGAAGTCTTTGATCAGGTGAGCCTCACTCGCTCCAAATGGGGCATGGATGATAATTATGGTGATGATGATGGGGACAGTGATGATGTTTATATTTATAATTATGATGATGATGATGATGATGATGATGATGATGATGACGATGACGATGATGGTGGTTGATGGTGATGATGATGATGCTGCTACTGCTGCTGATAGATAGTGATGATAATGATGGTGATAATCATTGGAAGTAATTCGCATCATTCATTCAGTGCTCTAATTCCACAACCATATTTTAAGGAATGCAACTGCAGGCCTTCTCCAGTGATTTCAATATTTACTCCTCGCTGAAACAAATCAAGCTGTATTTCAGAATTAATTATCCCAATCCCATGCCCCTTCCTTGTTTCTATGCCCGCTAGAGATTGTTGATATTACCCATGCTGGACTAGGATATCTTATTCCTTATATGATGAATCACCTGTTTGGAGCAAAAAGGGTGTTAATTCATATAAATATAATTCAACACAACACAACGAGTGTAGACTAGTCAGATAACATATTTCTTTCTTTTTTCTATGTGTTTGTTCTTTTGTAGGCGATCTTGCACAATCAGTTTCAGAAAGCTGAACTGATGCAGATAGCAAGTGATGTTTTGAAGCAACCAGCATTTCTCTGTGACATGTAAGTACCTCTAAACACTTGTTCACGTATGAAGCAGCGAACCCCTTTGGTAAACCCCACGTTTGGTTTAAAGGGGGTACCCAATGCTGAAACAATGTTAGTTCATTTAAAAGAGCATGATTTTATTAGCAGAAAATCATCTGCCTAAAGTTTTTTAAAAAGTCGTGTTGCCAAGGAAACCCCCAAATGTGGTAAGATTTCAGGATATTTTTGACCCCTCAGGTGTGACACAGTTGAAACTGGGTACCCACTTTGACGTTAAAATGACGTCAAAGTGGGTATCTTGTCGCGCACTTCTAGCAAAATGCGCGCAAGGTATAATACATAGTGTACAGTCTAGTGTGCAGCACAACTGCAATGTGCGAAGCTGGGTACCCACTTTGACATCATACCTCATACTCAAATTTTTTTGGCCAGCTCTTGATTTTTTATGAGAAAATTAGCCAAAATGCATTGATTTCGATTGAAAATCATCGTATTTTTAATGTTATTCTTCTTGTAATTCTATTCTTGATCATATATCAATTTTTTTTTTTTACCATTGTGTAATCACTTTAATGCCTAAAGTGAATGGTACATGAGGCAGTAGAAAAAATGAAGGCCTGGCAGCAAAAATGTGTGGACCAATCAAAGTCTTATAAAGTTAGCCAAAAAATATGATGTCACAGGTTTGCCTGCATAATTTTTGGCAAGACTCTCTTTTATTTGAGCATCAAATACTATTGAAGCTTTAGTGCCCATCTTATCAAAATAAACCACGTGGGATGGGGTGTGCTGCTGGATATCTGAGCCATATTAAAGTACAAAACATGTCATTTTTTTAGCCATAAAAAAATCTGTGTTTGATAAAATGAGTTTTACCATTCTAGCTCTCAGCAGATGATTGCTTGATTCATTTAGTGATAGGATCTTGGTTATGTGAGACAAGGTCACTGTATGACCATTGTAATTGGTAATAATTTATTCAAACTCAGTAGAGCATTACATTAACCCTTTGATAACTAAATATGAATTTAGAAACTTAATTTTACTCCCCTAACATGTGAGTGTTCTACAGGTAAGCATGGAACTGCTATGGGTTGAATGATTACATTGGTTTTACTTGAAGTTACTCTATGAAGGTTGATGAGAGTAACCTGCTAGAGGAGGTTGAGGAGTATGTATTTGATTTGATTTGATTTGAACTCATTACATTGGTTTGACTTGAAGGTACTCTTTGAAGGTTGATGAGAGTAACCTGCTGGAGGAGGTTGAGGAATACGCAGACACCATCAAGAGATGGAGTGACATCTATCTAGGATCAGTACCTACAGGCAGTGTTGACATCAAATGGTGAGACTAACCTTAATGCTTTTTCGATAGACTTTGAAAATAATAGGTGAATTAGTGAGATCTAAGCAGTCTATGGCCTGAGCCAGAAGAGTGTTGATTGTATCTTCAACCTAACATGGAGTTTATGCCCTTCTGGCACTATGCCGATGGTATGAATTAATTTAGATGTAAATCAGTTGACATATTAAAAAGCCTCATCATATATTATACAAATATACAATGACACTCGAGGATCTTGCTCAAACTATTCGCATCGAAGGAACATCAAACGGTGCTATGCACCATAATGTTCCTGAGTGCGAATAGTTTGAGCTTGATCCAAGAATGAGTCATTGTTTATTTATTTCATATCCCTAATTGTTCCTCGGACACTCGTGTAATTACATGTACTCACATTCACATCACATTCAAGGAAATAATTAGCGAGAAGTGAAGGAAACAGCTCTGAATGACGTGCCCACAGTTCGAATATCTCTGCGAGTTGCATCGCATTCAGCATGATTACCGCGGCGCTACTGTAAGCACTAGTGCTAGCTAGCTGCATAGGTTGCCCGTGCCGCTCCATGAGGTAGGGTGCAGGTTGGCTCAGCATTGAGCTGAGCCGCTGCTGCTTGTCATTGGCAGGTCATCCGTGTCGTGAGGGGGGGGGGGAGAAAAAAAGTATAGTTCATTTTTCCCTAGGGAAAATGTGAACTATGCGTGACGTCAGCAACGAAAACTGAAATATACGGAGGAAATGTCTGTTCTGGTTAAAGCTATTCATTTCCTTGTTGCGTACATTGGTAATGCAACAATCTTACGATGAGGGATAAAAATAACATTAATCTTTGTCAGGAATTGTATAAAAAAAAAAAAAAGAAAGAAAAACAACTCACTGCGTTTTTTGTTTGTTTGTTTGTTTGTATAAAATAAATGGTAAGTAGGACAAAGGTGCTATACACCTACTCACTTACCTGTTTGTTACGACACAAAAATATGACGCTTAAAAAACGCTGCCTTTTCAGTGAAGCGCTTTACAGCACATGTAAACCAGCCTTAAAATAGTTGACAGATTTTCAGACATTGAGGCACGAAATTCACAAAGGAGGTTTAAACCATGGGCAAGGTTTAAGGCCTCTATGAGCGTACTATAATAAGTGTAAATAGGTGTATATAATGCCCATGCATGCGTTAAAAGTTACATGATCCTTAAAGTATGCTTAAAGAGGCATTATTGATGTGCTGAATTGTAAATATGTAAGGTAAATGATTGATTGATTGATCCATTGAGCCATTGAGTCATGGGAATTTTCATTAGCAATGTTTAATCAAAAAGAAGAGGTTATGTAAGATAAAGTACATATTTTTTTGTTGAATTGAGTTTTTACAGACGTGTATCAATCAGATATGATTATTTACATCTGGGACCAAAGCACCCTTTTACGTCACCATCCGAAAGATGTGACTCAGACTCGAACCTGGGTCAGCTGAATCAGTTTATAACTTCCACTGTAAGTTGGATAAGGCGCATGCCACAACACCCAGCATATATCCATCACCAAACAGAATCCTCTGCCCCGTTATCCAGATTAAGTGTAATTGATATGAGAGATATCATGGGATTTAATAAAAGCATGAAGTTTTGTCCTTTACAGAATGATGGAACTTGTTCTTCTATGCATTTTTGATGAATTATCCTCCTCTGTTTATGTACATATGATTAGGAAACTAAATTCAATTAATGACTTTCTTCATGTGTTCTCACAGGCCTGGTTCCTTGAAGCCTGAGAACTGTGGCCTGAGTGTGAGCAAGGTGACGGACATTGAGGAGACTATCTGGTCACCGAGATGGGGTGTCAAGGGCAAGGTTGACCTTACAGTCGAGGTCATGGTAAGGTCATGACCCTTCCCTCAAATCACAGAAAAAAGGAAGGGAACTCAGTGCATGCTCATGATTTAGAATAATTCCACTGCTCTGGCTTCTTGGGAGAAAAAATGTTGTTTACCTGTGGTCCAACTTGAGTGGAAGGTTGTTGCATACCAAGGTGTGTGCTACTGCATATAGATCTCGAAAAAAGGAGCTGATGCTTAACCAAATTCTATCTTTGAAAAAGTTGGTCATACGTTTTTATGAGAGTTACAACCATGTTTATTGCTTTTGTAGCTCATGCAGAGTTGTAGTAGTAGTAGTAGTAGTAGTAGTAGTAGTAGAAGTAGTAGTAGTAGTAGTAGAAGTAGTAGTAGTAGTAGTAGAAGTAGTAGTAGTA
>CM057153.1:10274116-10294116 GCA_029962745.1 Echinometra lucunter
CTCTTGGTAATTTTATTGTCTTGCCAAATACCATCGTTCTTCTGTGCCATTACCAAATTTGTTATGCAATCCTGATTTCCACTATCTACAGAACTCATCCACCTGCGAAACCAGCTGGCTTACTACCTCTCTCGTACAGCTAGGTCCACAACCACGCCCTCGGTCCCCTCCTCAGACGACTGGCCCTCCCAGACCAAACCCTCTTTGATCCCGCCTATCCTCCCTGATCCCATCCGAGATGACTTCACCTGTAAACGTTGTGCTCACCTGCAAGCATGCAGCAGCCTTCATAAGTAAGACTAATTCCAGTATTTATGATGTGTGTTCCAGCGACAGTCGCTCCACATCAATTTTGTGAAATAATCATATCCTGAACTTCACTCTTGACCAAAAACTATGTCTATCCCCTACCCTGACCAAGTGCTTTCAATTTTTTTTTTCATTCTAATGTGAGTTTTCTACATTTTATTTTTGGAGGGGAAAGATCTGTTTTGATTGAATTTGCTCTTTTTTCTTCAAAGGGTAAATATGCTTGTTATAAATCACTTACATCTATGACTTTATTGGAATGAACAATTTATTTTATTGGAGAGCCACATGGTGTGGTTTAGTCATTCCTGACAGAAAAATCTAATACATTTCATTTCTTTTTTCATCTTTCCTCTTTCTATCAGATTGGAAGGCTCCCCATCCCAGCTATCTTCTTCTGTACAAGACCTCTTCAAAGAGAGCATTGAGCATTTACCGGACTCCCACCTCCAGTATTTTTCTCACTGGTATCTCCTGTGCTGCCTGGAGCACGAGACTACACAGAAGAGGAATAACAGTAAAAACATCTGGTGCAAGGAGTCTACCGAAAGGTGGGAAAATGCACAACACTATCTGCCTGCGATTAGATTTTGCAAAAGAATGTTGTAGAATTGGATATGAACATTCAACCATGGAAAATCATACAGACCAAAGTTCTAAATAGTTGTATGAATACTAAAGTTGAAATTCCTGGCTATTGTGAGCCTCCTTGTAGGTATAAAAGTGAAGTCAGTTCCGAATCGTAATGATGTCATAGCAATCTTGCGATCGGCTATGATTTGAAATCGATTTGGCCTTTACTCCAACCGAAAGGCTGGTAGTAAACCAAAATATCTGTTGTAGCTTCCCATATTTATTCTGAACCGCGAATAGGATTATTTTACTTGTTTAAACTTTCATACTGAATACAAAATGCTATTTGTTCCCACACCTGGTCGTAGAAGGATCGTATAGTGTGTGGTGGTCTTTACATTGAATTTGGAGGAGGGGTGGAGGAAGAGGACATTGAAAGCTTGTTCGCAAGTACAGTGTTAAACTGCTTTTAAAAGAATGCGAGCATTTTTCTGTGTTAAAAGTGAATGCAAGTGATGTAACAAAGGTGTGCTGTTTGCAAACTAATGCATCTATGTGTTTCAAGAACTGGCAGGGTTTTTTGTAAAGGGATTTGGCCTATCTGAACAAGCTGTATATCTTTAATCTTTAAACAGATGATTGGATAAAAGGGAAAATTTGATATTTCATTGGATGGCCAGAACAAAGGGAAATAGTGAGGATATTATAAAAGTTAAATATAAAATAGGTAGTGAGGAGAACATTGAGTTACTAGTATCTCTCTTACCTTTTAGCCCATAATGTTACAAGGGGTGAAAGATAATATGTAATTTAAGAAAGGTACAAAAAAAAACCAGCAGGAATTTTAAAAATTGAGCTTTTTGACCTTTCAACGTGTATTTTCAGTGCTTTGTGAGCAATAAGCTTTCAATATTAACTCCTGTCCTAAAAATTGTTGCAGAGAGAAAGATGGAGAGTGCTGGAGTAACATGGTGTTCATCAGTTCTACACACAAGGACCAACAGAGTGGGGGATACACTTTGGTGTTCAGAAGAAAACAAGGAAAAGGAGGGTAGGATTTATGAGTATATCCATTATTTAGACCCTACTTTTGGACAAATTTTGACTGCTTTAAGGGGCATGCATGAAACTATAGCCCAAGGGTGACCTTGAAACTGCACTGTGCCCCAAGACAAAGATCACCAAGGGAGCACAGCTTTAATCGGGATCAAAAAACATGAGCAGTTTTTATTGGTTTGATAAATCACATCCTGAAAGTGGATTCCTGAAAATTTTATTCTCCCAAAGTGGATATTTCAACAAAAAATGCCTTTTTCAATGTTTTGTAGGGAAAATTTACCATTCTAAGATTAGTTCATGTGTCTCACCGCTTCTATCCATTGTTACATGTAACTTATGTAACTCCAAGCACCTACAATAATTGCTTTGTATGCGCAAGTAGAGCTATGCCAGATCAATAAATTTTCACTATATTGCCCTGTAATGAATTTCATGCCTGCTGAATTGACCAATCAGACATGCGGTACAAATTATTAGATATACAGTGTATGCTTGTATTCATGGGATAAAGACATGTAGTTTTTGTAGCGGCGGATGCAGGATTTTTCAGAAGGGGAGGCCGAAGTCTGCACAGGCACCCCGCATTTCTGAACAAGTCTTTAAAGGGGGTACCCAATGCTGAAACAATGTTAGTCCATTTAAAAGAGCATGATTTCATTAGCAGAAAATCATCTGTCTAAAGTTTTTTAAAAGTCCTGTTGCCAAGGAAACCCCCAAATGTAAGATTTCAGGATATTTTTGACCCCTCAGCTGTGACCCAGTTTCAACTGGGTACCCACTTTGACGTCATTTTGACGTCAAAGTGGGTACCTTGTCGCGCACTTCTAGCAAAATGTGCGCAAGGTATTATACATGTTGTACAGTCTAGTGCGTAGCACAACTGCAATGCGCGAAGCTGGGTACCCACTTTTACGTCATACCTCATATTCAATTTTTTTTGGTCAGCTCATAACTTTTTATGAGAAAATTATTCAAAATGCATTGATTTCGATTGAAAATCATCATATTTTTAATGTCATTCTTCTTAGAATTCTATTCTCGATCATATATCAAAATTTTGTTTACCATTGTGTAATCACTTCAATGATTTGAAAATAAAAAATCTTGAATGTTTGTTTGTTGTTTTTTTTTTCCAGGGGTACTGAAGCCAGCTTGGATAAATGCCATATGAGGGATGGAGACAGAGTGGTGATTAGTGAGGAAGGGAGCAGGAGAGTAGCAATCTGTGTAGGGGTCATTGAAGCAATCCATAAAACAACTATCAAGATCAACTCAGACAGGTAGGTTAGTAGATTGATTGATAGATAGATGAAGGGTGGATGACATGGGAGTGGAATAATGGATAGATGGAATTGTGATAGACTGAAGAAGGGAGTAGGAAGGTAGGTCAGTGGATTGATAGATAAATGAAGGTTGGATGAAAGAAGAGTGATTGATAGGTGGAGTTGTGATAGAGTGATGAAGGGAGTAGGGAAGTAGGTCAGTGGATTGATAGATAGATGAAGGGTGGATGAATGAAGAGTGGAATGATTGATAGGTGGAGTAGTGATGAAGTGAAGAAGGAACTAGGTGAGTAGTTGATTGTGTAGGGGTCATTGAAGCAATCCATAAAACAACTATCAAATCAACTCAGACAGGTCGGTTAGTGGATTGATAGATAGATGAAGGGTGGATGACATGGGAGTGGAATAATGGATAGATGGAGTTGTGATAGACTGAAGAAGGGAGTAGGAAGGTAGGTCAGTGGATTGATAGATAAATGAAGGTTGGATGAAAGAAGAGTGATTGATAGGTGGAGTTGTGATAGACTGAATAAGGGAGTAGGGAGGTAGGTCAGTTGATTGATGGATAAATGAAGGTTGGATGAAAGAAGAGTGATTGATAGGTGGAGTTGTGATAGACTGAAGAAGGGAGTAGGGAGGTAGGTCAGTGGATTGATAGATAGATGAAGGGTGGATGAATGAAGAGTGGAATGATTGATAGGTGGAGTAGTGATGAAGTGAAAAAGGAACTAGGTGAGTAATTGATTGTGTAGGGGTCATTGAAGCAATCCATAAAACAACTATCAAGATCAACTCAGACAGGTAGGTTAGCGGATTGATAGATAGATGAAGGATGGATGAAATAAGAGTGGAAGGACTGATAGATGGAGTTGTGATAGGCTGAAGAAGGGAGTAAGGAGGTAGGTCAGTGGATTGATAGATGAATGGTGAATGAAAGAAGAGTGGAATGATTGATAGATAGAGTTGTGATGGACTGAAGAAGGGAGTAGGAGAGTAGCTGGCTGTGTTCGGTTCAGTGAATAAGTCAGTAAATTGGATATCAAGATCAACTCAGACAGGTAGGTTAGTGGATTGATAGATAGATTAAGGGTAGATGAAAGAAGAGTGGAATGATTGATAGATAGAGTTGTGATAGACTGAAGAAGGGAGTGGGGGAGTAGCTGGCTGTGTTAGGTTCAGTGAATAAGTCAGTAAATTGAATATCAAGATCAACTCAGACAGGTAGGTTAGTGGATTAATAGATAGATTAAGGGTAGATGAAAGAAGAGTGGAATGATTGATAGATAGAGCTGTGATAGAATGAAGAATAGAGTAGGAGAGTGACTGGCTTTGTTGGGTTCAGGGAAATAAGAAGTGAAGCAGATATCAAGGTCAGCTCAGGTTTAGGATGATGGATGGATTGATAGATGGATGAAGAGTAGATGAGAGAAGAGTAGAATGATTTATAAATGGAGTGATAATAGCATGGAGAAGGTGGATTGATAGCAAAGTCGCTAACGGTATCTGTTTAGGAGTCAATTGAGGTAATGATTAAAAAAGATATTAAGATTAACTCTGACGAGTTGGTTGAAAAGGGAAAGGATTGATAGATAGATGAAGTATAAATGAGAGAAGAGTAGAATGATGATAGATGGGTGATAGTACAGTGAAGGGGACAGGTTAATAGGGGAACAAAATATGTTGAGGGGTCATTTAGGCAGCTATTAAAACAGATATGAAGATCAACTTTGACGCATGTGTTAAGAGGTGCTTAGATTCATAGTTAGATGAAGTATAGATAACACAACAGTGGACTGACGAAAGGGAGATGGTCTCTGAAGAATGGAGTACATGGCTAACCATCTTCTCGGACCAATGGGTTGCTTGTTGTATGGATCACTGGATACATGTAAATGAAGAGTGGGCAAGGGGAGCGAAATCATAGATAGACAGAGTGGCAGTCATTCAGAGAAGGGATTAGCTGGTTTGTTCTTTAGGAGGGGGTAGGGGATATTATTAGGGGAGGGTGGGCAGAAGAAATAAGGCCATTATTGTCACATGCGTAACATACTGTGGGTACATGGACATTGCAGTTTTATGGCAGAAAAATCTAATTACTAACTACAAATTAAAACACAATCATGTAGCTTCTATATTTTATATGAATATTTCTCTCTTTGACTTTCATACTCTAGTCAACTGAAAAAGGACGGTGGAAGAAAGCTGGTTTATCGGATCGATAAGGACGACAGCTACAACAGCATGGCAGCTAGTCTTGTCAACCTTACCAAGCTCATGAAACCAGAACATACGAAGTAGGTGTACATCACCGTTATGTTAAAAGTGTAAACAACAGCACACGAAGAAAATACTGTCAAAATATTGTACAGATATATGCTAAAGAAATACATACATCTACAAGAAGAAGCAGAAGAAGGAGGAAGAGGAGGAGGAGTTGGAGGTCCATCTAGAAATGGTGTATTCTGAGGTGCACAAGAACAAAACAGAAGAGACGAGAGTCCAGATGAATATCCTTGTATGAAGTATTGTTCAAAACAGATAGGATTTCACCTTGGATATGAGGGTTTCTAAGGATGTTGTAATTCTCAACATCGTTGGTAGCATGATCTGTCTTTTATTCTACAATTGTTGAAACAAAATACAATATTTCCTTCTGTTTTTATCTTTTCTTCAACATTTGCAGATTGCGTAACATTGTGATCGACAAGCAGCCTCCGACATCCATCCAGAAACCTAACCTCCCGTCCCGGGCAAGGGGTGAGGTGGCAGCCATCATGAGAGGCTTGAACGAAGACCAAAGGGCAGCTGTCAAGGCCGTCCTTCGTAGCCAGGATTATACACTCATCATTGGCATGCCTGGTACAGGTAAGATGAATTGAGAGGACTGATGTGGAAGTATCGCCCTGAACACTAAACCTAACCCTGAGTTTAAAATTTGTTTGCAACCATAATCTTAACCTTGTGCATACATCTTTGAGGATATACAGCCTGGAGCAAATGTTGGATCTAAAAAGATATTATCCCGTTGAATACTATGCCAGAGATAACTCGTTCTAGAGTCTATATGGAATATACTACACAGACAAAATTTGGACAGCTGATGTGCTTCTGATACTGATTTCAATATTGACATGAATATTGAAAAATTTGAAATATATTTTTAAAAAAGATAGAAAAACAAAAATATGTAAAAAGTATCATAAAGGTTGCAGATGGAATGTCATATTGAATATGATTCAGAGGAGCCATGATATACAATGTGAAGTGTATGATAAACAACCTCTCCTCCGAAAGTGCTTGTCATAATCTATCTTTAAAATTTTTGTTCAGGTAAAACCACAACCATTGTAGCCCTTGTGAGAATCCTTGTAGCATGTGGGATGTCTGTTCTTCTAACCAGTTACACTCATTCAGCAGTGGATAACATCCTACTCAAACTTACCAAGGTAAGTTTTGTAATCTGCATTCTTGCAATAAAACATGTATAAGACACATGCATCGCATGTCTTTCTGGGCATACTTGGTGCTCATGGTTGTATTTCTAAAGATAAACTGGAGTTCTAGTCATGCGATCATAATGTGAAGTAATTGTTCCAAAGCAACTGGGAGAGTTAGATTAGTTGTATATAAACACAGGTTGAGATTTGGAGATTATTGAATTGATAAGAAATTCACTTACTGTCCCCAAAAAGTACTTGCATTGCACAAAGAAATGAGTATATGGGACCACACACAAATCTGGCATGAATGTTACCCCCAAACTGTTCAACTTCTTCCTGTCTTATTTTCATATCAGGGCATTTTAAGAGTGATCCTTTTTAGGGGACATTTTGCTATGATATTCTATGGAATCTTTTAGACAAAGAAATAAGAAATTCGCCTGATGTAAAGACTTTCAAAGAAAATCTGGACCTGTTGGATATAGAGAATTTAGTTTCGAAAGCAAATTTCAAAATGTAGATATAGGCGTGTTTGGTGCTTGACAAAATCCTTGTCCTACATACGCGACAACCAGGCTGATGTTTGTACATTACGAACAGATATCAAAGAAATATACAGTGGAAACTCAGTATAGCGAGGTCCTTGGGACCATCAAAATTACCTTGTTATAGCAGGAATCTCGTTATATCAGGGTTAAAAAACAATAAAATATAAAAAGCTGGGACCAGAATATTACCTTGTTATATCAGGAATATTGTTATATCAGATCTCTTTATACCGAGTTTCCATTGTACCAGGGAAGCAACTTTCAACTTGAAGCATTCATACATAGGATTGTTTCTTTCCTGTGGGATATTTAGAAGATGGCTTCGACTGGTCAATGTCTTTGGTCGAAAAGTTTGAAAGAAAGAAGTAGTGTATATGCAACTTATTTTTCTTCCCAGTACAAGATTGATATCTTACGTCTCGGGGCACAGCACAGCATCCACCCTGAATTAAGAGAGTTCTCTGATACCAAGTTGATGAAGGAAGCATCTGGTGTGTCACAGCTAGCAATACAGATGGAAAGAAAGGTATTAAATAATCAAAATTATATAACACCTGAATAGATCCCTGTCATTTGATTGGTTGTTTGATATTGATCATTTGTCCCATTGCACTATGACGTCATCATTCGTGCAATTGTGGCTCCATTTACCGTGCAATCTTGGATCCATACGATTTGCTCCATTGCACGAACGCCGAGAGCCCGGCACACTACGTACATAAAGCACTTGCGTTTGCAGTGTGCACCACGAACAGCGCGCTAGCGTATAGCACTGTTGATTTATTGCAATTTGATCTATTTTAGGTGTCATATAAAACAAATAATGAATGTTTTTTTTCATTTGTGCAATGGACAGAATATTTCATTCGGTGATAGATGAAATTATTTTTCCATTCAACGAGGCTAATCATTTCATCTTTCACCTCATGAAATATTCTGTCCATTGCACTCATAAACATTCATTATTTGTATACTGAATTAGTTTTGCAAATGGATGTGTAGAATCATGCTCATTTGTTGTAAAGATTCGTCCATTTTTGGTTGAATATTTTTATGTGCACATTTAAAAACACTGCATTGTGTAAAGGTATCAAAATAAAAGTTCAGAGGTAAAATGGTTTGATAGAAAGGGATAAAGATTCAATGGCAGAACCGGTTTAAATCGGGTCACTACGTACTAACATTTCTAGATGATACCATGGTTTATTATCTATGAATATTGAAAGTTTGATGATAATTTCCTTTACGTTAAGGATATTATTTCTACTGAAAGAATTAATCACAGTATTAAGTTAAAGGGTTGATTAATGGTATATCATTGCAATCTTCACAGAGAATGGTTGCCACTACTAGCTTGCATATGAAGCATGCTTTCTTTCTGACTCATCATAGCTTAGATGTTTGTATTGTATTTGAGGCATGTCAGATCAGTCCACCAGTCTGTTTAGGTCCACTCTTTAATTTCAACATTTTTCCTACAGAAACTGGGTGTGCACTGTATTAAACCTATTGGAGATTCAGTAGTTAAAGTGATTACACAATGGTTAAAATTTTTTTGATGTATGATTGAGAATGGAATTCTGAGAACAATAACATTAAAAATTTGATGATTTTCAATCAAAATCAATGCATTTTGGCAAATTATTTGTGATTAGTCAAGGTTTGACCTAAACATTTGAGTATAATGAATGGCGTAGATGTGGTTACCCAGCTTCGCGCATTGCAGTTGTGGCACGCGCTAGACTGTACAATATGTATTATACCTTGCACGCATTTTGCTAGAATTGCATGACAAGGTAACCACAATGACGTCATTGTGGGTACCCAATCGAAGCTGGGACACAGCTGAGGGGCCAAAAATAGGCTGAAATCTTACCATATTTTGGGTTTTTTGTTGGCAACACGACTTTTTTTAAACTTTAGGCAGATGATTTTCGGTTGATAAAATCATGCTCTTTTAAAAGAAGGAGCATTGTTTCAGCATTGAGTACCCCCGTTAAGGGGTTAATTAATTGAATGTGTTTCATCTCATTACACTCTTCATAGAGAGTGGTTGCAACAACAAGTCTTGGATATGAATCATGCTTGATTCACCCATCATGGCTTTGATGTGTGTATCCTACATGTAGATGACAAATCCCAGATCATTCAGCCAGTCTGTTTAGAACCACTCACCAATTGTAACCTATTTCCTACAGTATGCCATGTATTAAGCCTATGAGAATAAGAAAAGGTGTAGTCAAAGGGTTATTTTTTTTTCCCCATCTCGTTTCCCTCCTCACAGAAAGTTGTTGCTACAACAAGCTTAGGTATGAAGCATGCTCTCTTCACCCGTCATAGCTTTGACGTGTGTATCGTGGACGAGGCATCCCAGATCAGCCAGCCAGTCTGTCTGGGTCCTCTCTTCTCTGCTTCTAAGTTTGTTCTGGTGGGAGATCAGTGCCAGCTACCACCTTTGGTCCAGAGTTCTAGAGCAAGGTAAATGACCTTTGTGATGTCTTCTTGATAAAGCTATTGGTGCCACCAATGTTACAAACATGTTTGTTTTTTTTAAAGCTGTTCACGAGTTCCATTTGTCATTATGGTGACATATTTGAATTATCCTATTCAAGAATTGTTCCATTACAAAGAATTTTACAATTCATGAACCTATTATCAATATCAAAGAAGAAAATCAGCTTTCCTTGTGCAAAATTGTCTAATCAGTATCAAAACTTGGGCAGATTAAACTGTTCCTGGCTGTGCAATGTTTAGCTGTACTTTGTCAAGATTTTCCCAATGAGCATTGTTTAGACAATTTATGAGACAGTTCTGTATAATTAGCCCATTTGATAAGATTTGATCATGGTATAGTACACATTTTCCAAGATTCCAGACCAAACTGTTTGGGCCTAGTACTCCCAAGTGGGGGAATCACCGGTACTACCATTGTCAAAATGCTGCTTAGTTGCTTTTTTTAGTGGTTTTTAGTTTACCTGTCGTTATTTCCTCAAAAAAGTCTTGAAATGCAAAGTCAGTTGGACATTTATTATAGTTATTTGGTAATGCTAACATTTGATTACTGTTATTTAAAATCATGGGATTTTTTTTGTTAATCTTTCCAACTCTCTTACCCCAGAGATTTGGGTATGGATGAGAGCCTGTTTCAGAGACTGGTGTCAGCTCACAACTCAAGTGCTATGAGGCTTAGTCTCCAATTCAGAATGAACAGGGAGATCATGTCTATTTCCAATCACATGGTGTATGATGGAGCTATGAGATGTGGTAATGATGCAGTTGCCAAGGCAACCATCTCGTTGCCTCACTGGGATGAATGGTGTAAGGTAAGAGATAGATAGTTTGATCTCCGTAGTGATGAGATATGAGCAGTAGCTTTTTTTCAGTGAATGCTTGGGTAGCAGAAGAAATACAGACATACAAATGTACTTATGAGGTAAATAAAAATGTAAACAAATTGGAAATATCCCCAAGCTTATGAAATAAAGCAATAAACATCCCATGAATTAGCTTTATTTCAAATGCTCGTTATGGCTCCATCACCATGGTGTTTGAGGTATTATTTTGTCCGTCTGCCTGTTTGCTCATACTCAGTTCCTTCATCCATCCGTAACCTTCTTTGTTAGTGTGAGAACCATTAAACTGACCATTAAAAAGCTTTTAACCAAACTCAAATTAGTATTAAGAAGTCTAAAGTTGTAGATCAAAAAATTGTTTTAAGAGAAAAGAACTGGTAGGTAGATTCAATTAATCTAAGCATAGTTGTCCTTCCCCAACACCAATCTTGACGTGTAAAGTTTTCTCTCTTGTGTACTCCTAGTCTTTAGATGCATTGAATCCTAGTCCTCTGTGTCTTTTCTGAACCCTGTCACTTTGTTTCTTCTCATCCTCTTGTCTTTGTCCAGGAATCCCAATCAGATGCCTGGTTGGTAGATGCAGTAAATCCAAGCACAGTGGTGTCCTTTCTCAACACAGATCAGGCCTGTGGTCCGACTGATGAAGCTTCTTCCCAAAGCAACACCAACATGCTTGAAGCACTTCTGGTCAGGAGAATCATAGAGAGCCTTATGCATGTAAGTCAACGTCATTCCTCTTATTATTTTTTTTCTTCCTAGATTACATTACGAAAACTCAGCTATTGTGAGGTAATTTTTGTTTTACAGGTGGAACATGGTTGTCTGTGTCATAGGCTTCCACCTAGCAGTCTCTTTCTGCCTAGTCCGAGGTTGATTGGGAATTTCTTTAAAATTTTTAAAACTATTTTCCTAAGATCAGTCAGTGAATAATGAATTGACACAACACAAACCCTAAAACATAAACAGACACTCACCTGTTGTTCCTGTGTGATGTCATGAGAATTCATTTAACAAGCAGATGCCTCCTGATAAGTTTGAAATCTTCGAACTTGTGAAGTAAGTCCTCTGATGAGATCACTGGAGAAGTTAGCTTGTTTGGGTAACCAGATAAGTTGGAAGTTTTGACTGCTGACTTCAAATAAATTATTCCTATTGAGTACCCACACACTTTACCTGGGTCGAGGATGGCAAAAGTAGATTGGTGTAATACCTAATCATATCAGGTGAGGCTTTTGTGTGGCTCTTGCCAAAGTGTAAATGATCTTCAATAAGATTTGAATTTGTATCTTTGCACTGCTTTCCTACAACTTCACTCAGGCTGGCTGCTCTGCTGGTCAAATTGGAGTCATCTCACCATACCGTAGACAGTGTCAACTGCTCGTCTCCAAACTTGCAGACCTTGGGTCAAAGGTCAAGTCACTGGAGGTCAATACTGTAGACAAGTACCAAGGTCGTGACAAGGATATCATTGTAGTGTCCTTCTCCCACAGTAGGACTGATTCACAGGTATGTCAGGGTTTCACTTCCATGACAGTGTTAAAGTCTCAGGAAATGTTATGTACCATCAAGGAGATATTGCATCAGTCTTCCATTATGCAATTTTCCAATGCTGACACAGCATTTGGAATCTGGGATGATACCTTTCAATTTGTTATCCTTTAAGGTATGAATGATCCGCAACTACTGTGTGGTTGGTTAGTACAGTGATCCTCACATCAGAAGACCTCATATGGTGAAAGATCTGTCTGTGTTCTACTGCCCATAACTGAGGCATTTGTCCTGCTATGGAACCTATACTAGTCAGGAACAGTTAAAAACATAGCAAGATAAGCAGATCTAGCTGGTCAGATCAGTTATATAATATCTAGTCTCAGTTGTTTGGACTTATGGTTCAAATGATTTTCAGCAAGTATTTGCTCGTTTGTTTGCATTTGTTTACAAGCCTTCTACTACATATATATGATAAGCAATTCAGTATAATCATAATTCGTTTCCTCTTAAATTCAGTTCCTAGTGACCACTCCAGATAACCTTTGCGCTATGTTGGCCGAATTGCTTATCAAATGGAACATGTTTTTTTAAAGCAGCTCTTCTGATTACTAACTTCCTGGAAGAAATGTATATGTCTGATTGGGGTTTTTTTAAGTTTTTTTTTTCTTCATGTTTTTCTTTTTCTTCTATGCCTTGTTGCCACAGGGTGGATCTATTCTGAATGATCTCCGTCGTTTGAATGTTGCTATGACGAGGGCCAAGTACAAACTGCTTCTGATTGGTAGCCTCAAGTGTCTCGCCCAGTTTGAACCAGTCCAGAAACTCATTGGTTTCTTACAACAGCATCAACTCATATCCTTGACAAAATACAGATGTTCTTGTTTAAGTGTGTTTTCCAGTTTTAGAAAATACACACACACACACACACGCACACACACACATACACACACACACACATCAAAACAAAATGAAGAGTTTCTGTCTGAACACATTTATTGATAATCATTTTGTAATCATTTACTTTGTTAATGTTTAATCAAGCATTGTAAATTTCATGCTCAATTTAACTAATTTTATAAGAACATTAAAATGATTGATAACTCTTTTGAAAGAACTGAACTTTTTGTGAAGGCTGTAATGTTTGGATCTGCTGAATCCAATTTCCAAAACCTCTACAATATTACTGTGAAAGTTAATATATTTGAAGAAAAAAAAACAGCTTCACATTATATACATCTATTTTTTATGTGAATGTTCATTTGATATGCTTTTAAGTTTTAACCCTGAGTTATGCTAAACTCAGTGGAAAATGAATATGCAGTAAACATTGTAGTTTGTCAGGTTTGTGTATTAAAATTTGAAAGACATACCCTGTACCTGCATCACACTTTGTTACAGGTGGAGAAACTTCTATTATGAAGGATTTATTTTGTTTAGTTGTTGATCTAAATTACATTGATGCTGAGAATGTATTGATGAAGACTTATAACCCTTGACTGCCTTCTGCACATCAGAAACCTCCCACTTGATGCCATCAAGCAGTCAACTTGCTGAGTCTCCTGATCTTCCAAGACATGGTGCAACTTAAACCATCAAGAATGGTGCAGGGAAGTAATGCATAGGTCAAGGTCTCTTTTAGATTTTATGTACCTTCACATGATTATCACATGATTACAAATTTGTGATCACATGATTACAACTCCTTAGAGCAAGAATTGGTCTAGCGGTATTAAATGTCCGCGGTTAGTTTTTTTTGTCTTTGCTTACAAACTGACTCTGATCGGACCCAGGTTTGAACTGGAGTCCGTCTTTTGGATGGTGATGTGAAAGGTTGGTCCCAGACATAAATAATCATATCTGTTTCACACATATGTAAACACACAATAACCAAAATTTCAGATTCACCATTTTTCCTTATTGTGCAGTCTTGCATTTAAATTTGTGATAGTCCTGCACCTGTGATATACACGTCATTGAGTGTACAACTTTCAAAGTATTTTTAGATTATATGTACCTTCAAATGATGCCCAATTTCAGGTTCACCATATTTGCAAATTTTTGGTGTGGTCTTGAAATTGAATTAGTGATAACACTTCACAGTGATATACATTTACATGTACGTGGCATCAATGTGATTTCAGTTTACAACCTTCAAAGTGCTTCCACTGAAAAGCCTAGTTACCAGTGTCAAAATTTATCTTATTATTCCCAATTCATAAGCCAAAGATTTACCTATGCAACTGTAAAGCTAACATCATTACTGATCATGGAATCAGCTCCATTTTGGTTAACATCTAGGCTGTGTTTCATAAGGTGTATTCAGTCGTGTTGAGAATGGGGGGTGTTCCATAAAGCTGTTTGTAAAGTTACGCATGACTTTAGGAACAACTTAAATATGAAGTTCCAAGATGGATGCCCAAAGTTATTTCTTTAGTTTACCAAAGTGTGACTGCAATTCCCATAATCTCAATTAAATTGTGGTAAAAAATATACTTTGTAATAAAAATGTTTGTAAACAATAGGAATGTCAATTGACGTCTGCATTTCACCTTTAGCTGATGCGATTTGTAATGATTGAGAATCCCATTTGGCTTGCCATACTCAAAAGTCGTTTTGTAAAAACATTCACAACTTTATGAACAGCTTCATGAAACACCCCCCGGGTGATCCTTGCATTAAGCCTACGGGAATAGGAGAATTTAGTAGCCAATGGGTTAACCAGTAAAACACCTTGAGTGAACTTATCATTAAGTGTTTACGATGTTAACATCATCTATCCAATCATCTTTTCTGTGCATGTGTATTCCCGAAGAGGACTCGAAACCGAGAGATATGAATTCCAGTATCAACTCTCTAGCAGCATAGTGTTTTACATCTTATGAATAAATATTTCCCTTATAAAAATTTCTTTATGATGTAATCACTTATTGTTTGTGTTTATATATCTTGCTGTTGTTTTTTTTTTCTTTTGAAAAAAAAAATCTCTTTTTTGGTATTATAATTTCTAAAATGTTTGTTTCATAATTGTATTACGATGTTGTGGCTCCAAAGTAAATTCATTGGATGAAGTTGTGACTTTAATACTGTTTTAATGTTAATACTTCCATTATATTATACAACTGTATGTTGTACGTGCAAACTCATTATCTCTCACAGTATTCCTTCGCGGACAGGGTTAAAGGTTTTAATTGTTTCGATTAACAGATTTCATTTACTTATGTGCAAAAATGCCCAATTTGGATTGTCTTGAGGCCAACCAAATGCAATACAAGTATGTTTCAATATTCAAGAGAATTCTCAAACATCACCTAATTTTCCCTTTCCTTTTAGACAGGTAGCCTTCCTATCGAAAGGGTTTCCTTAGGAGGCATGATATTCTTATTTCCTAGTATTCCAAGTCTCAAGACTAAGAAGAGATCAATTTTAAAGACTCATGTATACCATGTTATGTGTAAATTTTGAAAAGAGTTTAGCTTCATTTATCTTTTACAGTAGACAGAAGCACTCATATTTAAAGTTTCATCATGTTATCACTGATGGAGTTAATGATATCTAATTAACTAATAAAAAAAATGCATATTAAACAAAAATTATTGAATGAGTGTAAAGGTTAGCCAGAATTGGAGTTATATTTATTGAGAGATGAAAAGGGGGTGAAAGGGAATTATCTATTTACACAAAGTGAATGAGATAAAATAATCTGCTTTTGTATGTTACAGTATTCATGACAAAAAGAGTGGTAAAATACAGACAGTGTATAATGTTCATAATGAAGTAAAGGGAAAAATACATGTATGCCAGACTGCCAATGAAAATTACCATGCTTATTTCTGTTTTATCTCTTTAATCATGGAGGTATGCTGTTAAAAATTGATTTAATTACAAACAAAAGAAATATTAAAAAGTCAAAGAGAATGAAAAACTATAAAGTAGTAAATATCACAATGATATCGGAACAGAATATGATGCTTTTCATGTGGACAACTTCTACAAAGCTGTTATCTACACTCTGCTGTGCACATATTTGATAAGAGTTACTGATGTTTGCAAACAAATTCTAATTCACAATCACATACATGTAGCTATGCAACCTTGGCAATAGGGATAATTTTGTCCCCTTTTTGCATTTTTATTCCTTTCTAAGAATGTGAAGGCTTTGGTGCCCTCCATGAATATATGTATACTTTGTCATCTAACATACCAGTACCTGTAGAAAGTAATTTGACAAATGATCTGATGTGAGAGCAAATAAAAGCATGTGTGCTTTGAAATAAAAGTTCTGACATTATGTACTTTTTATCTGTGAAACTAGTTGTTCATGATATAATGAAATAACTCATGACCTGCTGTCATCAATTTGAATTGAAAAACCTATTGATAAACTCTCAAGGAGAATCCTAGACAGCATTTTGAAACAGAAAATATAATAGAGTTTTGTAGAGTTGAGATGGGGGTCGAATATACAGTTGCAGGATATTGGACAAAATATTGATTTTTCCAGATGTAAAGTTTTAAAGAATTTTTATTCTTCAACAGTGATCATTACATAATGATGTTCAGCCGTGTGTGTGATATTAACCCATTCGTGACAGGAATTATTTAAGGCCTAATTTGATCAGCTTTTATTCTTCAAATTGGCAACACCAACATTTTTATTTTATTGCTACATTTTTCTTATAAAACGTCATGTATCTGAAATGAATATAAATTGACAAATTATGATGAATAGTCAAAAAGTTGCCAATTTGCAGGGGAAAATGGTGATTTTAAACTTTCTATCACATTGCCAATTTAAGGATTTTAATGCTTATTTTCCTTTTAAAAATTTTCAGCATCAAACAACGAATATTGACGCAACCAAAATGGGCACAGTTTGTGTAGAATTTTTTGCTCTTTCTGCTCATGTATTTGGTATGATTTTTAGGGCTTTGCATCAAAAGATATTAGGCCAAACCACAAAATGTGGACCTCTGTCACGAATGGCTTAAAGGTACCAGATATTGTACATTTTTATTTAAACCATTATAATTAAACCATTATACTGTATATCTAGTAATCTGAAAGGCATTGAGAGAATATATACTTGAAATCCAGCATAACCAATTCATTATTTAAATTCGTGATCCCCATGATCTATCTCGTACCTGGCAGAGTGCACCATAAATTCAAGCGTGCTTTCAGCTCCCGTGATAACCGCTTGAGCACTGCCGATGCTGGGTACTTCGCAGTCAGAAGATATTGTTCAGGAGTTCCTTGTGGGCAGGGGTTTTCAACATCCGATGTATCATTTTGGTTGCATACAAGCGCATCGTTAAGTCCTGCAATGATTCCAAAAATAATCAGGAAAAGCTAGGGAAAAGCCTCTTTTCTAAAGTCTTATATTCCAATTGCTGAAAATACTAAAATATATAATAACGTTTTGGGGAGTAAAAATTGTGAGATACGTACTAGGCCATGGGCCGAGGCATGATTTAGGGCTTATTTTTTGAGTTCCGTGGTCCACATCTCAGTACCTAATTTTGTGCTAGTTATGTCCCAAAGAGGTATATGAAGCATGAATGCAATGTTCCCACGTCTGAATTTTGGGCGTTAAGGATTAACAGCCAAAAAACAAAGAACAAGTTAAATTTGGTTGCTAAGGACATATTTTTCCCTAGCAACGGTGGTATTTATACCTGTATATCACCCAGAACAATGCTAGATGTGGTACACATGACACCAAACATACAATCCTTCCACACATGCATACACACACCCACACCCACACACACTCAAGTTATATATACATGTATACAGTATATGTATGTATTTCGTTGCTGATAACATTTTTCCTATGTTGAAAATGTATCTGACCTTTGTGATTTATTAGATATGTGAATGACACAACGAAACACCCACAAACACACCCTCACACACACACACACACACACACACACACACACACACACACATAAACAAACAAATAAATATTTTGAACACCTCCCCCCACTCTACTGCTATCCATGTATGTATTTCTCCAACAAGTTCTTAGCAAAGCAATTACATACATGTCACCATATAAACTCTAATGATTCTCATCCCAAGAAATTAAATACCACTCATTCTTAATCAGTTATGTGGTGCTTTATTTGATTCATTGATTTACACATTTTATATAGTCAAATTTGTTATTCTGAGTTTAGGCAGGGCCATGATGTCCACAAACTCCATTACATATTAGCGAGTCGTAACATATAATTATAAAAGGCAAACTTAATCAAAGATTTTATTTTATTTTCTTCTTTACCCAGGGCAACATAATCGATGGTACGACACTACTGGGCCCTGAAAATTTAGTGAAAATTAGTGGAAAGTAGTACTTATATTATTAACAGTCCTCAGCAGCAACAATAAGAGGCAAATATTGATAATAATGATGATGAAGATGATAAAGATAGCATTAGCATTACTGCTACTACTGCATGTAATCTAAAAAAGGATCTAGTCAGAGTTGACTAGATTGCCGGATCCCAGGGCTACACTATTCTAGTCAAAATTGACCACAACTCTAGTAAAGTTAACTTAAGTCCTCACGCGAATCAAAACTTTTACTAGAATTCTGGTCATTTCCACTGTTAAATTAATGTTTGAGCCAGTGTGATCCTATGTTGTAGTCAAATATCGCGTTATATTTCTGGTTATTTTTCCTAGTATTGAGTCAATTTCTACTAACAGAACAGTACTAGTCAGTCAAATTCGACTAGATTTGTTTTCAGAATGAGAAAAAAATAATAATAACAAAAAGAGTAAAAAGGAATACTTGTCTGATGATGATGATGATGATGACGATAGGACGATAACTTATCACAATGATGATGATGATAATATCTTACGACTATTCGCTGACATAAGGAGGATACGGAGAAGAATGGCGACAGCATTATTTTTCATGTTCATATGCTGGGGTTAGTTGGATCGGTATAAATAAAAATAAACAAAAAAAATTAAAGAAAACTCAACCTATGAGAGGTATCCTGACGCGAAACTAGATGTTAGACCGATATCCTTTCTGTCCTCGGTATTATCAAGTAAAAAAAAAACAATCTTCACATCATTTCACCCATCACGATGGTATAGCCGACTTTATAGATGAAACAAAAGGTATTAAGCTGGGGTAACACTGGTGGGATATTTCTGGGTATTTGGGTGTGTTTCCTCCTGAAATCACAACGGTGATAAGAAGTATAGTGGTTCAAGACACGCACGAGAAATGACTAATTTATTAAAAACTGCGCACTTATGGTAACAATAGAATAGTCACGTAAGTTACCGTTCCTCACTGACCGTTGGCTAGGGAATTCATATTTCATTTTGATCAAATTGGTCGTGATGTCCACTCTTCATGATCAGCCCTCGACGCAGGTTTCGATCGTGAGTTGTTGAAGGTCGATGATTCTTCGGAACCGAGGCACCGTAAACAGATATGACTGAAACACATATATAAACATGGTAAAGACATACGGCACGCACGCACACCCTCATGGGGCGTGCACACACGCAACACCCACGGCTCCCCATTCAGCTACACTGTTATGTTTTTTCAAAGCCAAAGAACAAAGTAGATTTAATGTTTTGCGTATTATCGCCCAATTTGAATATTTTGAACAATCGTGGTAACTTAGTGGTTTAAGTCATGTACCAAGTCTAAACCTTCTTTGTCAAAAGACATGCCAAATAAAATTCAGAGTTACTTGTTAATGAAACATGTATATCCACAGATCTTTCAAATCTTTAAAGGAATCTTTGTACATTTCGGAAGAAAAAATATCATACTGAAATAAATAGAGATGCTTTATGAATAGCTCATGCTTCCTCTTTTTAAAAAAATGCTTCCCTCATCACACCAAGCACTGTTGGTATATAATTATATTGGTAGTAATGACATAGCTTTCATGGTCACAAACC
>CM057153.1:10296616-10324106 GCA_029962745.1 Echinometra lucunter
GCTCGTATAGGAAAAAAAATACATCCCTCAAAAAATAAGAAATATACCGTGGAATGGTCTGTGGTAATGATGATTCGCCGGCTTTCACATTTCTCATATTGGCAGTTTTTTGAGAGGGCAGAGTGTGGAAATGTAAATCAGTGATATGAGAAGTATATGGGGAGTTGATGATTTAGTAATGGGGAGCTCCTCGTCTCAGCCCTCTTCTATGGTATGAGGATGAGGTAATTAGTTCTTTTGACGCCTTTTGACGCGAACAGCTCGGCGAAGCGCAACAAACTAGCCCATTGACTTTTTTGTGAAAAAACTTAAAGGCATTATGACGCGTTTTTAAACACCATCTCATCTCGTATTCCTTTTCAATCAAACATGGTTGGTTTCCGCTCATTCGAGTAACTTGGAAGATTTTTTTTTTTCGTTTGACAAGTGAGGATATGAATTTATGAAGTATCGAATGAAATTTCGTTTTACAGTTATAATGAGAAACGTGTCTTAATATAAAAGCGAATCCATTATGTTATTGACAAAGAAAATTAGTATGCGAGTACAGACAAATTAGATGTTATAATGATATAATGGAGAATTTAATCACAGTTATGTTACAACATGGCACTTTTTTCAATTGCTCGACGAATACGACAATGTTCGCTTCTCCTTCTTCTTCTTCTTCTTCTTCTTCTTTTATCATTTTTGCCCTTCGCAATCATTTTTAGTCGAATCGATGTTCACAGTATGTAAACATTATACATCGCGTAACCCCCCTTTTTTTACTTGTAACATTTAAACCTGGACCCTTACTTAGGTGTTGAAACTAGCTCATTGGACCCCCCCCCCCTTTTTTTTTTTAATGCATCATCGAAGTTTAATTTTCAAATTTCAATTCAAATTAAAATTCAATCATTTCCAACCGAATGAAAAGAAAAAAATGGCATTACATTTGTATAATTACAGAAAAGAATATACATATTTTTTTTTTCTTGATAAGTAAATACACATAAACACATAATCAAAAGCAATTCTTAAATTCTGTGGAAATGGAGGGATCCACTAAAAAGTAGTGCTTGTAATTTGTGAATCCCCCAGAAAAGATAAAATTGCTTCAAATTGTGCCTACGAAGACTTTGGGAAAAACACGAAACAACAATAACAGAACAAGATAGTGCTGATGCACATTATGTAAAAAATAATAATAATAATAAATAAAAGCAAGAACAAAACCAGGAAAAGGGGAAAGGAAAATGGAAAAAGAAAACCAAAGAAGGAAAAAAATAAACGTACTGTACGTTGATAAAAGTCTTAAGTATTTCTATGACGAATCGAAAAAGAAAAATGGAAAAAGAATAAAAGATAAAGGAAAAAGGAAATATCAATGAACAAACTGTTCGTATAAAAGTGTAAGTATTAATAAAACCCTATAATAATGATGATTAAGGTCGCGTTCGGGATTTTGTTTTATATATATATATATATAATTTTTTCATTTTTTTTGTGGGGGCTCTGTGAGACTAAAACATAAGCAATATACATTTGTCTTTCAATCACTCATTGCAAATTTTTCAAACACTATGGACACAAGAGGTTTGATATGTTTACATAAGTGGTAACAGAGTGTGAAATAATTGATGCTGTAATATGAGTCGTGATGAATTCATATCTTATCAGATGTAAAAAACAAAATGTAAATGATTGTCTTCCGGGTTTTCCGTCTTTTCCATTTCCCCCCCCCCCCCCCCCCCTCACCTGGTATTTAAGTATTTGCAGAACACTGCGTAAGAAATAAATAAAAAAGAGAAAATCCACAACTGTCCCTGAGTGAATGAATTGCTTAAATTTACTCGAGGAACGAGTTTGAGGCCGTGATAGAATGCACCTGTTAATTAAAAGGGACATCATTTAAACAACTTCCCTATATTTCTCCACGTCGACCTCGGCCGCATCGGTTTTCACGGCACGTAATCCTACCCTTAAAATCTTACGGCTGCTGCGGAGTTTTATTCAAAATGTCATCCAGCATGATCTATCATGCGCTGGCTTGGGCTCATCATTTTGATAAATCACCGTATTATTCAACGTGATAACGAGGCACTAACATTCACAATCTATCAACCCCATTCGATGCCCCCTCACTCTCTCTCCCCCCTCTGTGTCTCTCTGTGCCTTGCCTCTGCTGCATGCATTGTGTGTCCACTGCATTTGCCCGCCCGTGTGATAGCGGTGATGCAAGCGGCTTAGCAAGATTGGACGGGGATGTGGGAGCTTGTTGGGCCAGCTGACACGGGGAGCGAGTGAAAGTGTTAACCGCACAGAGCACGGTTGTCCAATCCGATAAGCTGTGCTCATGATTCATACGCTACGTGCTGGTTGAAAGGGAAAAAAAAGTGAAGAAAGAGGAGAATATAAGTGTCAAAAGAGATACTAAAATTGATCTTTTTTCCCCCTTTCAAAACAGACAAAGCATGGATATAAAGAAAAGAGTGTGTGTGTGTGGGGGGGGGGGGCGGTATAGTTAAGAGAAAGTGGTGACACATTGAGTCAATCAGAATGTCGTTCAGTTAGTAATGTGGAATGTCGGAAGAGAAAAAAAATATATAAAAAAAAAGAAAAGGGAGAAGAAAGAAGAAAGGAAAACGGGATAAATAATGGAATGTTTAGAATGCTTTAAATATATAGATGTCTTCGTCATGAGAATAAGATTTTAGATTTTACATGTATTGTAGGGCCTACCACTTCTGCTTCTATTATTTATGTTAATTGGTATACTACAATCTTCTCTATCAATTTTTTCATTCTTTTATCTTATCCATGACTATTCAGATATTGTATTTCCCCCTTTCTGCGTCCTTTGTGGTTTTCTTACTTATCCTGTGTTCTTGTTTATTCTTTTAAAAATGTCTTCCTTTGTTTTTTCCCCCTGCCTTTGGTATCGGTATTCATTTTTGCATCCTTTAAAAGCATAAACAAATAAAATTAAAGAAAGCGTGTGTACGGAAACCTAGGTTGATCCCGTGGCTATTCTAAATCTGATTCATTTCTTGGACAATTCATCTACTTTTAAGAATCTATAATTCATTCAATCTATTCTTTAGACTGACCCTACTTATTATTATTTTTTTTAATTTGCAGGTAGCAAATACTTTTTTCGTTTTGTAGAAATTACTCCTTCAATCACTTGTTCATTATTCTCCTTCACCGATTTCATTAGTGGCCTAATTAGCCGCTGTCCTGCATGGACTATACCAATAGATATGTTATCATCTTTCTAACTGTCTACTGTTTCATCTCCTTTGTCTCCCTAGTCCTTTTTTTTTCTCGAAAACCCACTTACCATGACTTTCGTCCATGTTGGGATAATGTAATGGGCCATTACTTGTACACGCAAAGACCTTGATCCTGTGAGGGGCGAGTTTACGGGGGGCAGATGGTATGATGGGTGGATATGAAAATCAGGGGCATCGGACCGGGTAATGTATGTCTCACCTGTAAACCGTCGGTTCAGAACCATAAGGGCGTTATTGCTGTATTCACTGGTATACGAGTTAACAGTAGAAATGATGGGTAATTATGTTACGAAATCATTTCGTCATTATTCACCGCATACTTTCTTTCCGTACATCAGTGGCGTAGCTAGGATTTCGTTTCAGGGGGGGGGGGGGCGCACGCGAAGCGTGCGAATCACTTTACTGAGCGCACGAAGCGCGCTCCCTCGGGGGAGTTCCCCCCCCCCCCCCTCCTCCCGCGCGAAGCGCGGAAGCTCCGACATTTCTTTGAATTTTTCCTTGTCTGCCCCACTCTTCTTACGTTCTCTCACCTTTTTCCTTTTCTCGCTCACGCTTTTTCCTTCTTTTTTTTTTTCTTTCTTTTTTTTCTTTTCTTGTTAGCGTTTTGGGGGAGCCACCGCCCCATCGCCCCCTGGCTACGTATACGTTTTTGAATCTTCTTCCTGGACTTGCAAAAGGGATCTTAAGTTTTCATCCCTACACTAAATTTTCCTAGATTAGAAATTACTTTACATCGATTGTTATAGGGACAACTCCGAAATTAGATTAATAAGTCATAATCAATAAGATAAGTTTTCTACATCATTTAGATCAAGATATTCAATCAGATCTTTTATTTGTCCCTGATTAAAGGGATAGGGCTCTGAGACGCTCGCTGACTCCCCCGTTTTACTTCAAAAGCGTATCTCTTGGTATTGAGTTATACATCAGCGCAAAGCTCAATAAACTTTCTCAACTTTTGCGCGAGTGAAAAATATTGTCGGCAATTTTCGGTGCTGCGTGTGCTTTCCGTATTGACTGTGTATAACACTTCGCCAGCGCGGTATACGGCCGAGGATTTCCGCTTCATCCCGAATATGGACCACGCTAAATCCCGTAGACATCATATCCCTTTAAGTCTAAGAAATAGAGTGCACATCTCCACTGACTTTGTTTTCAGGGTGATATTTTACGCTAATTATACTCCATAACCTGCTCTTTCAACATACTTGTTTTGAAGTACAGGCCCTAATTGTGATATCTGGATAAATTTTGATGAGCGTAATTTCACGTGGAAAGTAAGACTGTATACACTGTAAAAAAAAAATTAGGTAAAATTTCGACCAGCACGAGGGTAATTAAAGTTATGTCCAACCAACTTTGGGCAATATTTTTACCCAATGCGAGAAACATATTGTCCAGCTATAGGGTAGAAATTTTTATTTTATCATATCTCATATTGTATGGGAAGCTGTCTTGACAAGATCTTTTGGGGGTTTTTTTTCACAGCTGTACCTAATGTAATTCCATTGTCATTTCATACTTATGTGTATGTTATTTCAATATGTTTCTTTTTTTATCTTGAATTGCATGTTTTTATTCAATGTTTTGTAAAATGTTTTTAAAGTTGGAACTAAATAAAGTGAACTGGACTGAACTGAAATGAAATAAGTTTGGATAAAAAGAAATGCCCAAAGAATGCCCAAAGAATGCCCAAAGTTGGTTGGACACGTAATGACCCTCATGGCACATTTTTAACCAATAAAGTGCAGATTTAAAGTGCAGATGATGGAAAGAAGGTCAAAATACAGCAATACCTAACGGGTGAAAGGCGAGGGAGGAATTGGAAAAGCCCACAAAGAAAATGAAGATGATAATGAAAATAATACACAAAATCATAAACAGGAAAATGGGTGATGAATATTACCAGAATCCCAAGATGCGTGTAGGCTCTAATTACAATCATCGCAAATATCATCGAATATAATGTTGCTTTTTTCAGATCTATAAAGAACAACTTCGAGGCCTATTCAGGCACGTGTCAAATTAATTTTCCAATTCTATCGTAGGGCTGCCTTTGTAGAAGGTCAATTACTTTCAATATTAATAATATAGTTAATACTACATACAATTACTTTTTAACGTATATGAAAAGAAGTAGACCTGACCGATGAGGTTGATGACAGTTCTTGCTACGATCAACAAAAAGAAAATGGTCTAAAATAGAACAGCAAATGGCTTGAAATTAACAGGCGCCGAAGAGTAAGCAAGCTTGTAATAGTCTTTGACAAGGTGTGTGATATTAAACATCAGATCGTTCAAGGAAAACGTTTAATGTGAGAAGATAACAGGACACTTGAGGAGGAGAAGGCGATGTTTATTAAAGACGAGACTAAAATTAAGATGAAGGAGGATCTAAGCAGGTCTGGATGAGAGAGGAGGCACTGGCTTGAATCGTGTTCTGAACGCCTTCATAATGAACTAATAAAGGGGCGCATCTAGACCATGATTCATTAGACGTAGATATGGGTTTGTGGGACTAATGATATCGGTGTCTTAATTAAGATGGCACGTCCTTGCTTATTAATTGTGGTCATGGATGTAAAGTTCATGAAAGAAAGCATAAGAAGCCCTAGACATGCTGGTGGAAACAAATTTCCATTCATTTTCTCACGGTCATAATGTTTAGTGCTTATTGTAGGCCTAAAATGAGGCACTATTTCATGTGCATGTGAGATGAGAGTATAAAAAGATGGAAATAATGGAAGTAGGGGATAACTCACCAAAATAAGAGTGATATAAGAATAAATTCCTAATAGTATAAAGAAATAAAGAAAACACTCTCTAAAAATATTATTAGAGAGTGTTTTCTTTATCATGTTTATACCTGTAAGAATATATTATTTTTATCAGTCTTTTGTGTGTTATCCTCACTCCTATCATTTCCATCTTCTTATATACTCTTGTCTTATACATAATATGTAAATAATCTTTGTTATGTATTATGAGACATTAAGGCCGTCGGTGAGAAATGTTTAGGGCCTTTTTTTTCATTGAAAGTCCTTTCACTAGATATAATCATTTAGATGTGATGAGCAACACTGATTTGGATAGGCTTTGAAATAATCTAACTCGTAATTGCGTTGTTGAAATCTTTCTGAAAAGCTACATTTTTCTTCAAATAAATTAGTTCTTAATGAAATCTAATCATTTTCCACCGCGATCAAACCATTCTGCTTCTCCCAAGAATAATACATTTCTTTTCGAGTCGAGAATCTATGTAGCTGGAATAAATTTGTCAGTAAGTTATCGCCCAACCAACATCACAAGGAGTAATTTTATAATTATACTTGCACATTTTCGTGAACATAGATTTATAAAGAGAGAGCAAGAGAGAGAGAGAGAGAGAAAGAGAGAGGGGAGGGGAGGGATGGAGAGAGATAAGTGAAGAGAGGGAGAAATAAAGAGGAAGAGAGAGGGGAAGGAAAGGGGGAAAGAACGAGAGGATAAGATAAAGTTAGACAAACAGAAAATTATCCACGGAGGAGGGAGAAAATCAGGGTGACGAAATGAATCTCGGAGCGAACAATTATTCAGCTTTGAAAAAAAAAAGAGAAAAAGATTCGCCAGGCAGTTGAGGGGTCGTACTCTATTTTTGATCAAGAAAGAAGAGAGGGATACGCCTTACGCGGTTAACATATAGCCCACAGGAGGAATAGTCAAGTCACTGGCATCATGAATATATTAATATTGCATTAAGCGGCGTACACCGTGCGGAACGGGAGTGAAGATACGCTGACTTTTTCACAATCCCAGAGGTGTAAGGGTGACGAGCGCTCTCCTATAACCGCTTTCTTTCTTCATTCCTCTTTCTTGTTTGAACTATCTGTTTATCTTTTCATCTATCTGTTCCTTCTTTCTTTTTTAATGTTATTCTTTTATTTTCATTATCTTCTTCCTGTCAACAATGTGTTCATCTCAAACTCCCCCTCTTAGGGTGACGAGTGTGCTCTTCAAACTTTCTTTTACCCTTGTATTCTTCCCGATTATTTCTTTTTCTTTATTTCATTTTCTGAATAATCATAATTATATGTAGCTCTCTTTTGCTTACTGAAGTTAACTCGTTTTTATTATAAAAAAATCTCAGTGTCGTGGCAAATTGCGATAAACATTAATTACTGACTACTTTTCTGTTAATTGAGATTATACATGGATTTGCATGCAGTGAGATTATTTAGGCATACCATCATGTTTGCATTCATAGTAAGCATATTCTTAGGATTAGGTATCTTAAAATCATTATGTGGAGCTTAATCGGATTCTTGCAAAACACGAGATTCGAAACCCATCAAAGAGTCATCTCTATTGAAGACACGCATCAGTATAGCATGATATCAAGATTTCAAGAGGGTGTCGAACAGAGAGCAGGTATTAATTTGTTTGATATCTCAGGATAATAATTATGTAAGCTGTAATTCATTCATCAAAGGGCATACTTAGGAAACGTATTTGTTTTTCGCCATATGATTTGAATCTTGTTTCAAAGTGTATTTTTCTTCTTTTTATGTTATAATTCTTTTGTGCAAAATGGTCAAGCTGCTTTAGGCATTTTGTGTTGGCATTTTGTCATCGGACCCTTGAAAGGGAAAAAAACTCATGCTACATTTTCTTCAGTTCGTAAAAGTGGAAATATCACCGGGATTATGATCAGCTGGTAGATATTTTGTAAAGTTTCCCTAAAGCCCAATATAGCTGATTGGCCAAGGAAGACACTTCTGAAAACCGCGCAATTAATATGAAATCTACTTTCATTCGGAGCCGGTATCACATTACATGCACAATGAATTGTTTCTAAATCGAATAATCGTTAATTTAACCCAATATTTGTCTCTGGGCCATCAATTTGGGGTAGATGGTGATGGTCAAGAAACTGGCCTTGGTGGTCAAGAACTATGGGACGGTAGGTCAGTGGTCATGTTGCGGTTTTAATCCAAATCTAATTAAATCCTATTCAGCATGTAACAGAGCCCAGTTTGGAAGATAAACGATAGTGCGCGCTCACGCCTCGCGCGCCGCAATGGCTGTCCGCAATTTTGTTAATAGTTGGCCAAAGGGGATCTGGCTCCTGTTTCATAAAACTTGTTATCAGTAACAACTGCCACATTTCTATGACAACTTTGCTCTCAGCCAATCAGAGGCAAAGATTTCAGTAGCTTATAACAGTTATTGCAACTTGTTATTGATAACAAGTTTTTTGAAACGGGGCCCTGAATAATGAAACTGTGTCTATCTATATTAGGCGCTAATTATGATCTGATTCCATAAAAGGGAAAGATAGATGTATGCACATGATATGAATTAAAGAAACGAGCTAGTAATTGTAATACAAAAAATGAAAAGAGTGGGGGGATAAGATTGAAGACCAGAAAACTGTGATGTCGATGACCGTAATGTTAATTTATTTGTTTTGTGTGTTTGCTCGTTTGTTTCGGTGACCATTCGACTGACTGAATTTTTTTATTGATTGATTGATTTCTTGGGTTTCATCAATATATTCTTCCCTCCTCATCGAGGATTTTATTTAAAAAATATAAACAATCAATCACTGCATAATCACAACAGTAGTCTTCAATAATGGTATTCAAATATCAAACGAAATATAAGTCTCAGAGTCTCATTAATAGATGTTTTATTTCAGAAAAACCTGAATTTAATCTAAGACAATCGCATCTTTACGATTAATTGGAAATACAGTTAATTCATGGTGCATTTCAGTTTAATACCAGCAGTCAATGGCTGAATTGCTCACAAGTTACATTTAAAAACATGAGGACACGGTCCACGCAACTACAAAACTAGATTAAACCAAAACTGTCCACTGAGTAATCCCAAAGTGAAAAGAAACTTTAAAAAATTGATATAGCAAAAATGCAATTTGTAAAATATTAGAAAAGAGAAATTTTGATCTAAAATGGATTTAAAGAGGAAAAGATCAAAATGGTGATTTTATCTTTAAGAGACAGCTGAGCACCAGGCCTCATGAACTGATGTGACCCGAAGCCTCCTTCAGTCTCGCCCAATCCTAACTCAGGGGCACAATGATGGTGTATCGGACCCGCCGGCTAGCGCAACCCCCATGGAACCGCCTCGCTAGCTATCGGTTTGCCATCGTACCAAACCCCGCTCGACTCCCGCTCCGCACACAGTATACGATTGGACACGCATTGGTAACTCCGCGCTGTCCCGCGAGGGGCGGGGTGTGAAAACCAAGGGCCGCGCTGGGTCCCTCGCCGAGTTAACATGTCTCCACAAAATAGTCCCACGGGAAAAGGCTGTGATTTTGGTTTATTCAGGACAATTATTCTCCATTTCCTCGCATCTCGTTATTTATGAATAAACTCGTCGGATTCTCACACCTCGGAGCTTACGTCAGGCACTAGCACGTCTGTTCTTGGTTAAAACTCAATAAATAAAAGCTTTTCCGACAAACATCAAAAGACGGGCTCGATGACTAGATCTTACCACCCTTTTATTTCACACAGATGCATAAAAATTAAACGTTACTCATTACGTTTGCAAGCATATTGTGTAGTTAACTCTACGAATCATTAATGATAAAAGAAAGACAAGCCTATTAACTTCCCTTTTTACTGACTGCTAAAATCATGAAAATGGCCTTTATTCCCGATGCATCGGAGAGAGCATATGCTGCATGAATGGATAGAGTTGTCATCCCCAAGCCGTTGAAGTTGATTAAATTTTCCTTTGTCTACGTATTCAAAAGTATGATTTATAACCTGTTTATATCTTTGACGTATGAATTCCGTTTCAGTAGCTTATTAAACTTAGATGTTCACAATATGCCCCTCGAATTATTGTGTTCCTGTTGAAAATTCGAAATTGCTCTTATACGTCTGATCGAATGACAGTCAAAATAAATAATCTGAATTGTCATGTCAGTAGGCCTATACTACAACAAGACTGGAACAATAATGGGTCCAATGCGGTAGCCGGAAGTTGACGAAAGGAGGGTGTAGAAATGGAGGGGGGGGGGGGGAGATATGCACCATTTTCTTCCGTGGGAGAATATAGATTATTGAAACGATTGTGATTGGGAATAATGCAAATTTTTATTTATATCTCAATCTATTTAGATTAAGATTTGAATCTAATTTTGGATTCGTCCCTGTTACCATAACCCTTTTAAGATTAAATTTTAATCTAAGGAATTAAGAGTCCCACAAATCCATTCACAGTGATCTAGCAATGAGTGAACCTTTTTATTGCAATATAGCCAGGGGAGCGCTACAGGGGGGGGGGGCGAATGCCCCTCCTCTATGATTTTTCAAGTGATAAAAAAGGGGAAAAAGTAAAAAGAGAAGAAAAAGAGGAGGAAGAAGAAAGAAGAGGGTGGGAAAAGAGTAGCCTGTGGCTTGCAACTATATAATACCCCTATTTGCTCATTTAAAACGTCAATAAATTCACCTGTGTCACTCTTCCCCCCCCCCCCTATCAAAATACCCTGGCGCCGCCCCTGAATATAGCTAGCTTTAAGGCCCGGTCCCACTGGCGTTTAGGAAGAGTTGCGTATGAATTGCGCACAAAATTGGTTTATATTCGTTAAACATCCGCAGT
Organism: Echinometra lucunter; assembly: GCA_029962745.1. Taxonomy (NCBI): domain Eukaryota; kingdom Metazoa; phylum Echinodermata; class Echinoidea; order Camarodonta; family Echinometridae; genus Echinometra; species Echinometra lucunter. Next base: position 10,307,509 of record CM057153.1, read on the forward strand.
ATACGTGAAACATGCTTGTATGAGTCGGTCGACATCCGCATACGTCCGTAATTATCCGCAAAGGCACGTTTTTCCGTTCCCCGGATTTTTGAGCAGCCCAAAATTTTGGCTGCGGATGAGCATCCGCCATACATACGCAATACATACGCAATACTTACGCAATACATACTAATCTATGCGCTGAATATCCGCTGTTATCCGCAACTGACGGGGGTATTGCGGCTGGGCGGCGGAGTGGGACAGTGTGTAAAACGGATATACAGCGTGCCTATCACGTCTACATCCCGAACTAAAATAACTTGTAGCGAATGCAAACAGACTTGCCACAAATAGTGCGTTTGCATTACGTCTGCTTTGTATCTGATTTGCGAACAATCCGATCCGTTTCCTCAATACATACGTTATACATCCGTGATTGTTCGTTATATGTTCGCAATGTTTGCAATATATTCGTCAACATTTACCAGTTATACTTCTCATCGGAGAGCATCCGCACTCGTATTCGCTCTTTTTCGTGAAATATCCGTTTTTATTCGTCATATCTTCGCTGTACATTATTAATATATCCGTAATTCATACTTAGAAATTTGTCATTTTGGGTCAATTTTGTTGCGGACGACAACGAACGCCCGAAATTTGTATACGCTATTTATGCGCAATTAATCCTCACACCAGTGGGACCGGGCCTTTAGATACAGGGATAGTGTTAGGCCTACAGGTCTTGGCAAGTCAGCTTAGAAATATGCTTTGCATGAAATATCAGCCAATTTTTTTCATTTTTGTATGCATACAAACAAAATGAATAAAAACTCTCCCACGGAGGATGGTTCAAACCAAGATTGACTATTTTTGCCAAGTAGAAGTTATCCATTTATGATTCTCGTTTTTTAAAAAATAATTGGGCGAAATAATTTTGTTGAGTTGGCAGAACCCCTCAGTTCTGGTTCTCGTAATACTGGGGCAGTGTACAGGCTTTATCAAATATCTCACTGATTTCTTCTTTTAAAAAATGAAAGTCTTTATTGCATTTCCTTATTCATCCTCGGGGGCTTCGATATATTTTCTAAGCTCCATATCATTCGAACTCCTCAAACCTTTGAACAAAAACATATTATTCAGCACTTCAACAGAAGGAAAGGAACTGCATCTATTAAGTAATTTTCTTCTTTGAAATAAAGTAACAATACTTTTTTGGTATTAACCACATGCATCACGTCTTAAAGCCCATTACTTTAGCGGGGGCTTCAAACGAAAGCACAAAAAATTAAATTGGGGGAGTTAAGATGTAATTACATCCTCTCTCACCAATCCCAGCTTTCTTTGAATAACAACACTTTTAAACAAGAACCTGAAAACACCCCCTCTTAAAGCTTGGGGTAAACACTATCATTAAAAGAAGATTTAAAATGGGAAAACCTCTATTTATCCCCCTAAAGTCACTCATTACCTGAAATCCCTTGACACCTTTGGCGGGAAAGGAAATTTCTATCGAAATTGTAAAAAGGCTTGTTAATGAGTTTGATGAAATCATAATAGACCATTAATCAGGATAAGGGTGGATATTTGGATATCATTTGGGAATACGATACTTAAAATATCCCAATTTAAGTCGGATTTCGTCGATTTTTGAAGTTGTAACAGCAAATTGAGCTCCTTTTCGTACCAGTTAAGCACCGGCAATTAGCATTTGAAAGGCACAAGGTCGAACGGTTCAGTCGTACTCCTTAGTAGTCCCACACGTGTAATCTCCAGCTGGACAATAGACTGAATGGGGCTATACATTTCACGTAGACATTATTGAATGCGTGAAAACTGTTTAACAAGTAAACAACCTCTCCCATTTTTTTGTGTATCGTCGTGGGTGTCTCGCCTAGGAAGAGAGAGAAGAAGATGAAATATTAGGTATGAGCCCACCTTCTTTCTGAAGCTTATAACAAGCTTGAAAGAGGGACGGAAAGGCTTCTCTTTATCAATCAAAAAATAAGAGAAATTACTATTCTCTTATTTTTTATCTCGATTGACTTGATTAGCCTAAATATTCGAGCCAATTATAATCGAATCGCTAACAATTTAAAAAGTTGTTTTTACACAAATTGATGATTTTGAATTGAAAATCGATAGAATCTGGTCTTTGACCTAAGTGGTTTTCATTTCGAAAGTCGTAGTAATAAAACGATATGAATTGCCACCATTATAGAGAATGAGAAAAAAGAAAGGGACATAGGCGGGGGCATTAAATACGTTTTAGGAAGAGGGCTTTCGGTGAGGATAATAGACATTTTGATATACACGTATTTATGTGCATAAACTGAATAAACAAAGGGACGAGTTTGTGTGTTCGGACGGTCTTCCCTTTTTAGTTTCGTTTTCTTTTCGTGTATCCCCTTTTATGAATTATATAAAAAATTGATAGGTGATAGGTGATAGAACAGTTTGGGGGGAAAATGAATGTTTTTCCCTATGTAAATGAAAAGATGGGGAATACTAAGGAAAACCGACAACCAAAAATTAACTCTTGATTTCTCTACAGTGTTTTTATTGTTATTATTATTATTATTATCATTATTATTATTATCATTATTATTGTTATTATTATTATCATTATTATTATTATTATCATTATTATTATTATTAGTATTATTATTAGTAGTATTATTATTATTATTATTATCATTATTATTATTATTAGTAGTAGTAGTAGTAGTAGTAGTAGTAGTAGTAGTAGTAGTAGTAGTATTATTATCATTATTATTATTATTATTATTATTATTATTTCTTTTATCCACAACTTGATGTTATGTCGGTATATTAAACAGCAACCGGACCTCTTCCAGAAATCTAGGGTTATCTGTTTTCTATTCTATCAAACAAGTCCTCTTTTCATTGTTCATTTCTCTTTCTAGTTCAAGACCTTTCGTAGGATGTGAGCTGTCCCAAGCAAGCTTGCCTTCTGTATCGTTTCAAAGGACACCTTGACTCCTAGATCAGCCAGGAAGCTTCTGTGTCTGGTTATTATTCTTATTCTTATTATTATTATTATCATTATTATTATTATTATTATTATTATTATTATTATTATTATTATTATTATTATTATTATTATTATTATTATTATTATTATCATTATTATTATTATTATTATTATTATTTCTTTTATCCACAACTTGATGTTATGTTGGTATATTAAACAGCAACCGGACCTCTTCCAGAAATCTAGGGTTATCTGTTTTCTATTCTTTCAAACAAGTCCTCTTTTCATTGTTCATTTCTCTTTCTAGTTCAAGACCTTTCGTAGGATGTGAGCTGTCCCAAGCAAGCTTGCCTTCTGTATCGTTTCAAAGGACACCTTGACTCCTAGATCAGCCAGGAAGCTTATGTGTCTGGTTATTATTATTATTATTATTATTATTATTATTATTATTGTTATTATTATTATCATTATTATTATTATTATTATTATTATTATTATAATTTATTCGGCAAAGAAAATACAAAGTTATTACATAACATAGGATACATCAACCCTCGGAATGCCGGGGACAGAAAAAAATTCACTAAATAACTATGGCAAAATGCCTTCCGTCCCACTTCCAAGGTATTGCAAACTTAAAATATCATAGCATAATTGAAACAATCATGGTTGAAATAGCATAGGACGGCGAAACATGAACAAACTACCTAAAGAATTAAAAACTACATAACATAGTAGTATTAAATATTCTGTTACTGTACCGGGGGGTGGAGATATACATTCCGTCGATATCCCTTGCTGACTACGATATAGAGAATTGTATGAGAAGAAAAACAACCAAGTAAGAAATCAGCAACCAAATATTAAAAAAAAAAAAAAAAACTTGTCAAAGTTTTCATTGATCAGTATCTAATGACGACGCATTTTCGGGAATACGTGATAAAGATCAGCTTGCGTGAGAACTGAGTTTAATAGTTACCTTAAATTTTCGTCCCTGTTAACAAAATAATGTCCAGGTGCATGGAAATTTCGTTTTGCATAGAAATATATACTTTGGAAAGAAGGCAATAAACAAAGATGTTCAATTTTGCTGGCTTTTTTTCGCAACTTCACACCGTAGACAGATAACTGGTGTTTGATTTTATTTTTTAAGTCCTATTTATTTGTTGTTTCGCTCCCTTCAAGATGCACACAGTGTTGACCTGTTTTCCATGGAAAGTAGAATTCTTTCCTTCAATACTATGTTCTATTGTGCTGAAAAAAAAAAGCATTTGTAGGTATATAATGGCATAACTGCACCATTGATTACTGATTAATAATTCCTCAATGTCGGGCAGAGAAATCTCTGATCGGGCGAAAGCAAAATCTGTGACAAGAATTCCCTTCTACAAAAAAAAAAGCAAGAAAGAAAAACAGAAGGGGGGGGGGGGGACTCATTAGGGGAAAACTTTATTTTATTTGTCTGCATTTTCTTACAGATGATTGTTATAATTGTCTATGATTATGCTAAGATAGCACACAAAAAAAGTCGTATAATGCTACACTCTACCGTATTCCCCATGCACGTTTGATGAGCATGAAGAAGGTGAATACATTTTCTCTCATTTTGTAAAATGTTTCAAATAAATCTAGTGATTAATTTCAATTTATTTTATTTCATTTTTTCCAATTTCAACAAATAAAATAAAGTTTTGATGGATATAGGGAAAGAATTGAAACTTAACAATAATATTAAATATTGTGGGTTGAAATAACTAAGCTAATCCAGTTATTTCTAGTTCAACCCCCACTCATGTCTCTTTTACTGTATGTCTATTGCTGTTCATGTTCTTATGCACGTATATGTCTCATTTTTTATTCTCTTTTTATCACGTATTAAATCTACCGTGATCTATATTCAATGAATGTATTTTACTTATCTTGGGTGGAAATAAACTTTGAAACTTGGAACTTGAATTAAGGTTGTACAACATGATAAAATTACACAATGTGAATTCTACTCCTTTCAGGAAAATACTATAAACAGGTCTGCTTCAGCTGCCCAAAAGAAAAAAAAAAAGGGGGGGGGGGGGAAACATCTTAGGTACAAGAGTGGACACTGGACCAGTCCAGACTAGGTCTTTCAAAACATTCGTCTAGCAATGAAAGAGGCCTGGTAAGATGACAAACGAGAAAGAAGGCAAATTCTGACGTGCAAGTGACGCCACAGTGACCCTTTAAAATACGCACAAAAGTTGCAGCCCGACAGCTCTCCTTTTTATGAATCGTGTTGAGACGTTGGGGGGGGGGGGGGTAACACTCGTATACAAAGACTACCTCCCAGAGGCTGTAAGCATCATCCTATGAAAGGAAAGCGGCTGGAAGGGCTGCTATTTAAGTGCGCTTGAATAAAAGTTGGGAAAAATTACGCCTATGGGTGGGACCTCTGCACAATGGCCATTTCCCGGGTCAGTAGAAAAGAAAATAAACAAATAAAATACAACATCTCGTGCCCGATTAAGCGCAACAAGCCGATTTGGTGAAAAGTTTTGAAAGGGGACCCCACCACTGACGTCTGCAAACACAAGAAACCATAGTGCGCCTAGCACCCAGCCACAGTCTCAAATATCAAGGTAAACTTGAGGAGGAAAATGGTGTTGGTTTATCTGGGAAAGTGTTCAAAGAATCAGGAGCGTTTTTTCCTTTTTGATCGACTTAGCTCCAGTTAAATCACCTGCTACGCTATATAGGGCACTCAAAATATTTTCGAATCAGTAGTAGATAATTATCATAAATTTTCTGTTTTGTTAAGCAATTTTGTATGAAGAAACAACTATGTGAATATCTAATTTATTCTTATCATGCTTGTAGACTCTTGCGTTTTCTTTTAATTTTAAAGGCATTCCAATAGCTAAAATGTGCAGTTTTAGGTATGAAATTATTCTCATCATTATTTTGGTAAATGATTATTTTTCCTAGAAAATTCCAATAAAACTTTAGATTATACTCCCAAAATTTGTACATAACCTCTAATTAATAGGAAATGGCGCTTTCTCATTTAAAAATAATTCGTTCTTCAAAAAAAAAATCAGTGAAAATGAAGAGGCAAGGGGTTTGTGTTGTAGTTCAGGGTGGTCGTTTTCATGGTTTTGAGGGCTCTAATTAGGGATAATGATGATAATTTTCCCTCTTTTTATTTGGAACTGTGGATGAAAAAAAAAAATCAGTGTAGACTTATTGTAAAGGACAAGCAATGCGGAGACTTCTTTCTTTTTGCTCTTTTTTTTTTTTTTTTGGAATACTTAAATAGAATGACGATGACTAATCGCTGGTTTTCGAAAGCATTAAAGAAAAGGAGAGCACAAACCGGTGATCAAATACATCAAAAGTTGACTGAAAAACATGTTTGTTGATCCCTGCAAACATATTCATCATGTTTTGTTCCCTCCGCCTGCATTTTTGTGTTCGCTTTCTTTTCTTTCGTGAAAGAAAAATTTAGAGTTCAAGATCGCTATTTTGCGAGGTGCACTAACCGCCCGGGTACAGCACTTCGACCTCTGCAGTGTCTTTTGCCACACCGCTCTCTCTCTCTCTCTCTCTCTCTCTCTCTCTCTCTCTCTCTCTCTCTCTCTCTCTCTCTGTTTCTTTCTAATTTTCCTTTCCATTTTATATTTTCGTTATTTCTATTCTAGTTTTCATCTTTGTCGCCATTTATTTTACCTTTCAATCTAACACATCTTCAAATTACATTATACCTTTTGCCAATCTAACCATTGAGTTATTTTTTCTTATCATAAGCCTTTCTACTCGTACATATTTTTTTTTCAATTCGTCATCACTTGATATAAAAATCGAGGTCTAATATATTCCTTTTAAATAGTATTTCGCAAATCTTGTTCTTCTTGTTGGTGGTGGTGTTTTTCTCATTGCCACAACAAACTAGATCGTTATAAATATGTCTCATATCCTAGCTTTTCGAAGTGAATGACGGAGATGGTGTTTGATTTTTTTTTTATATAGTGTAATTGTAAACTTCCAAATCTCTGTCACATCACACCTACTGTATAGTGATTCGATAAGAATTAAAGACACTTCAATGAAATGTACTTTAGAATTCTGGATGGCGATCATCCAGATACTACCGATATATAACCTTTATAGGGTCAGTAAACTTAAAATCATTCACACAACAAAAACTTTTAAAGTCTACGATTCCCATGATATGGCAAAAGGTAAAGAGGGAGTAGAGGCTATCCTCATTTTTCTTTTAGAATGAATGGAACATCACGACTAACAAGATGGAATAGTCATAAAATAATTGTCTAATATTAGTCTCACCACAAAATCAAAGAAAGAATACCACATTAAAGACAGAAAGAGGAGAGACAACGCTCATGAAGAGCGGGGACAAAATAGGGAAAATGACAAAAATTAATGATAGACATCATATGGATTAAGAGAGAAAGAGAGGGGGAGAGAGACGAGGGATTTTTCAAGATTGGGAGGTTGGAGAGGAGAAGAAGAAGAAGGAAAAAAAATACAGAAACCTGAACCGTTGGTGGTATGAAAGTAACCCTTTTGGTCCCTCCCCCTGGGCGAGGAACTTAGCTTTTCACCCCACATCATCGCCCTCCCATTCCATTCATTCGCAGGTTTGACTCCACGCGGAATAATGCGCCTTCATAGAGTGAAAAAGGGGGAAAAGAGAAAAAGAAACACGCAAACCACGCATTTTTGTTCTTGGTTTCCTCGTTGTGTGGATCTCTCGTGAAAGGTTCGCGGGGTTGGACATACAAAACGTGGGGCAGGCTTTTGTAGGTATTCAACGGAGAGGTCAGGGGAGGTGAAGCCCATCCCAGACAGAAAATATCACAGAAGAATTGGAGAAAAGGAAAAAAAAGAAGGGAGGGAAAAAAAGAACCGAGCAAATGTCAATGACCGTGCGTACAACGCACTCTTCCAGTCCCACACGAAGAATTCAGCGTGCTGTTGGCGCACGGTCATGACGGTACAGTGAGAGCCAAAGTCTTCGCGTGTGATTGTAGAAGAGGGAAGGCATTGACCTTGCTAATAACAATAAAGAAGTGATACAATTAAGCTATGACTATAGGGTCCTAGAGGAATCTTATCAAAGTGGAGGTTACTTTAATGGTGGGAGGTAGGCGAGGTCTCCTAGGCTCAAGTGGTCTGATTGATTCGAGAAATGGCGATCAATAATGTCATCTCATGAAGATATTAAAATGGCGCTTGTCCATTGTCTCAACGACCCGCAATCTAAATGACACTAAATCATGCGTTTCATTGTTTAATTGCGTCATGGGCACGGATGACCAAATTAACAGTAATTTATCGACACATTAGTGTTTCGTATTTTAGGGTAGATTAACGATGGAATAGAAGAAATTCGACGCTTAATGCTTGATTTGCTCATTTTAGATCGAGAAGCAATACGTACCGGAAAATCAAATGGCTTATCAAAACACACTTTCCGTAATTTCTAGCTAGTTAAAGAATAAGAGTTAAAAACTATTGGAAATTATTTTCGGAAAAGAGCTCCGTTATAGTAACATGAAAAACAAATAGGGGCTTAATTCCTCTTCTGTACGTTTAGAATGATTATCTTTTATTTCTTTCTCTCTCCTTGGGCAGTTGGGAGATGTTGGTTGGATGTTGGAGGTTAAGCTTTTTGCAATTTTTTAAATCTTTGTCTCCAAATAAAAAATATCACGATGGCACCGCTGATAAGAACAAGAAGCAAACTTACAATGCAGCCTAAGTTAGCACGAAGGTCACTGATCGAGAGGTTATCGATCTCCGATACCTGCCTGACTTTGGAAGTTAATCAGAGAGAAATTTAAGGTCATTAATCCCGGGTTGAAAAGTACTTTACCTTTTCTCTCCGAGAAAATCTTGATACACATGCGACAGAACATCATTTCATGCAGTGGCATTAAGAGCTTTGTATGCTCGGTATAAACTCTTCTATGATCTATATGGGAGAGGCTCCTAGCTCGATAGATGTTTTGATGCTTGGAAAGTAAATTAATGGGTATTTTAATTTCTTGATACATTTTAATGATCAAATGGCTATTCCACGATGTCCACTCTTTATGAAATGAAATGAAAAAAAAAATTTGGAAAGACAGACATGTTGTAAAGCGTATAACAAAGCCCTGAAGAGATAACATCTTTGAAAGATTTTGGTACCCATGCATCAAATCGTGGTGAAAGGATGAACAAAACACTGGAAGACAATCATGACAATTACGATGCCCTAATAAAACCAGTCTCCAAAACACACAATACACTGGTGTTTTATTTTGATATTTGTATTTAATAGATTTATTTTGCCCATGAGTAAAATAATATGGGCTATTTTAAGGGAGGGAAAATACTCACTGTTTGGACAGAGGTGAATGACCTGCCAAACCATTTTGCTGGAGCTTACAATATCAAACGTTTAAGCATTATTTCATTATCAAAGAGAACCTTGAATGGAAGTTGTTAGATATGGGGGTGACGTCATAATGGGCGCCTGCTATGAATGAGGGAAGCTACACGCCTTGAATGAATATTAGGGGTTATATGACGCTGGGTGAGATCGTTTGCTGGTGTTTATTTGGGACGCTAAGCAGCATTGATTTTCTATTCATTAGGCGCACGCCCGGTGATGTAAGTGTTACGTACGAGATGACCGTTCCACCACGTGTCCTACCGGTCGCCATCACCCAGGACCACTTCGAGGGAAAGTGGGTGGGAAAATAAACGGACGTTTACGGTGCTACGTAATCTTGGAGTACTCCTATTGTGCGGATATGGTAATCACCCATTTTGCAATTTATGAACAATAACACCCTCCTTTTCCATTTAAGAATGATGACTATTTTCATTTCGGAGAAGGAGGGGGGCATAATTTGAGTCGACTGGTAGTGAGTGTCACAGGTGCATCACCCCAACGTTACATAGACTGATACGGCCTCCGCTCCTGATACTTCGGGGCGTCTTGGGTGACCGAAGACCGATGTCTTGGGCTTGGGGACGTCGATTTGTTGGGGTTCCCTTGCCTCTCATGGCTTTGTTCCCTATCCAGTCCATTACACATCCAAACACGCGACATGGCTGCCGTGTTATTGTTTCCCGCGAGCAGGTTTTAACCCCAAGAAAGTACTGGGGTTCAAGACCCTCCAAATGAGTTAAGGGGAGGGGGAAACCGGACTGTTCACCCACTCCCTTTCTAACGACCTGGTGGCATAGACCTCAACATGCTCAACTTGCAATATATTTCCAATGGTCGGGTGAGGTCCCACATATTAAAGTTCGTGGCAAGTGATACAAGAAATGCCCTAAATTTACTGACACATTCAAATGTACCAACTAAAAATTCGCTTAAATAATATTAGAAAATGAGAGGGCCAGTAAGTTGCCAGACAAGAAGTGAACACGGTGAATACATGCCTCTTTCTTCTGTCCATTAAAGGGGGTAATTCCACGGTAACGGTAATATAATTTGTGATTCAATTACATTTTTAGAGTTAGAGTGCGTATTTTGTACCCTGTCTTCCTTCTTACCATTTAACACTCTGAAAATATGCCCATGTTTTCATCTGAACTCTTCCATTCCAACAATTTTCTACTTACATTCATGATGGTATAATATGTGCCTTGGTAACGGAATTACCAGAAAATGGTGCTACTTTCAAATAACAAAAAATGTTTTGTGAAATCAAACATGCAGCATACCAATACTCACTAAGATGGTGGAATTCCTTTTTATTTCAACTTCTTTGAATTCAAGGATTAGGCAATTCAAGACTATCACAGTGATTATGAACATGGCGGACAAAGAAAGCGGACAAAATAAACAACCTCTCATTCTACCTTTCACAATGCTTCTAGTAGTCAAAAGAACATCCCTTCACAGCTATTATATTTAATCGTGTAGTTCCAGGTGAATATGCATGTGACACCTGTTCCACATATTTTAGACAATAGCAGTGAAGGGATGTTCTTTTGACTACCAGAACCATTGTGAAGGGTAGAATGAGAGGTTGTTTATTTTGTCAGCTTTCTTTGTCCGTCATGTTCATAGTGAGTGATTATTTTTACTGTGAATCTGAAGTTAGCTGATTGTGCTTGCCATGTGGAATTGCCCAGGGTTTTCCACAAACGTCTCGGAAAGAAACTATATAGATGCCTTTATATACCATCAACGCAAATTGAATCCCCCACTTCAGCTGTTTACGTATTTACTCTTTGTCATGCTATTACACCAGTAGATGCATGTATTAATGTATTCCGACAAATTCATAGTCCCGACTTATATGTTACTTGTGTTCTATAACCAAGGCGACCACCCCTCGGAAAATATGAAGAGAGGGTAAGGTGAGAGGGAGGGAGGGGGAGAGAGAGAGGGGGGTGGTGTGGTTGAAATGAGTGAAAACCAATCAATCATGATCTTGATCGGAAATAGATTTTTAAAAGATTGTGTGCACTCTAATACTAAAATGTTATATCACTGGTGGAGGAGTGACTACATTTTCAAAATATTATTAGATTACACTTTGAATGTACTAGATTCAACAATATACATGTTGGATTTTAACCTTTATAGTGTTGAACCCAGCATGTTCAAAGTGTTAATCTAACATTTTGGAAAAAAGTAGTCACTCCTCCCTTTTCAATAGTGATTCAACATTTTCAGTTTTTAGAGCGTGCGTGTGCATGTGTGTGTGCGGGCGCGTTGGAAAAACAAAGCAGTATGCGTGTGTGTCTGCCTGTGTGGGTGTGATAGGTAGAGAAGAGAAGGAATAAGAAGAAAGTGAGAAAACAATATTGGAACAAAGTGGATTCACGGAGAAAAAAAGAGTGAGAGAAAGAAAAAAAAAAAGAAAGAAAGGGAGAGGGGGGAGAGGGGAAAATGAGAGAAAGAGTAGCAATTTACATGGGAGCGTCTTATTATCAAGAAGTGACAAATACCTACTTTGTTTCCAAAGACTTTCAATACCCCCTCCTCCGGATTGTTTCAGACAATATTGGTGACTGATTACACCCTGCAAGTCATCATGAAGGCTGATATCCCTTTCAAGTCGTCATCAAGATATAATTTAGAAGCCATGGGAGAAAATGATTGCACTTCTCTTCCACCTACTTCCAAACTCATATTTCCCGCATTACGAAGGGTTTTCAACCTCTTCTCCTTCGCTTTTACAATAGCTGACAATCAGCAATCGTAGATAAAAAAACAACCTTTTATTTCTCCGAGAAAAATATGACCTCCTTCGTTTATTTGCTATAATGGCCACTTAAGCATTTGAAGATGGAAACACATGTAGAGAGTTACAATCATCATTTGGGGGGTAATTAGCTCGTTCAGGAATCAAAAACTAATCGCTTTCCCACCTGATGTAGAGGAGGTCGGACGAAGGTTAGCGCTTATATCATCTTTGCTCGCCGCTTTCAAAGTAGTGTTCGCGCCATGTAAAGCATGACAACAACAAACTCATTTTAGCACACCTTTAGAGAAAGTTCTGCACACTTAAAGACTCTTGCCATTTCCCTTTTGCATCGAAAGAACTATCAAAATCATTCATCATATCTTTTATTTAGACTTAGAATTTTTGTAATTTTAAACGACAACAGTCGTTTTTATATTATGAATAGTGGTTACAATAATGATAGTTATAGAAGATACACATAGCGGTTGCATTGTTGTCAGCCCCCCCCCCCCAAATAAATTTCAACCATGGTTTATTTTCAATTTTATATTAGTGATATCACGCGAATTTCATTATTTCTCCCTAGACTCCCTTTCTACTGTTAAGTAACGCATTCACAATTTCCCAAATAGCATGCATAGCAAGGCAGAAAACACGCATAATATCAATACTAATGTGTTTTATGATATAACACTTGGTTTTATCTGTTTATCTGACAATGGATTCAAACTTTGATAATGAATATTCTTAGATTTACCAAAACTAGACACGGGCTTTACGTTTGTAGTCCCAAATAGCTTTCTTTTACAGAGTTGCAAACCATCAATACTGCAAAAAGCTCCTATACCATGGGAGTGCACCCACGTAGCCAAGGGGGGCGATGGTGGCGGGCGCCCCCTCCAAAACGCCAACAAAAAAGAAAGAAAAAAAAAAGAAAAAATACAAGGAAAAAAAGCGGGAGCGAAAAAAGAAAAAGGTAAGAGAACGTAAGAAGAGCGGGAGCAGACAGGAACAATTCAAAGAAACGTCGGAGCTTCCGCGCTTCGCGCGGGAGGGGGAAATCTCCCCCCCCCCCCCCCCAGGAGCGCACTTCGCGCGCTCAGTAACTGATTCACACGCTTCGCGTGCTTACTACCTCCCCCTAAAATGAAATCCTAGCTACGCCACTGTGGGAGTGAAACCCTGGTACCCCACTGCATCACACCCTCTCCATGCTCGTCCCTTTTATTTCATAGTGTCTTGTCTGTATTATCATCATAAGTAATAAGGTATTTTGTGTAACGCTGGCATTGAAACGCAATGACTTTCCGAAAAAATTCACATCCGCCATTGGGTTGTCTACTCAGATAGTCATTTCTTGATAAAGCTTTCTTTTTATCAAGTTTTATTCAGCGTTTCCCCTTGTATTTCGATTACAATATGACTACTTTAATTAAAGCAAAACAGAATATAATAATCAAATAATATAAAATAAGATGTCGAATGGAGAGAGACGTATTGACCCCCTTTTCACAAGTACTAATGCCAGAAAAGGAGGTTAATTCGTATTACAGATTCTGAACCGGGAGGTGTCAGGCTTCGACTTTTTTACTAGCATACTTAAAGGAAAGGTAAATGTGACATTCTTAAGTAGGTCAAATTGCATTTTCTCTGCCGTTTGTTAAGTGATGCAGCAGAGAATAAGGTCATATTCTCTGATAGAAAAATCAAAACAGTTATGAAGTTGTAGGAGATATTGAATTGCAGACGAAATTCACACTTGTAGAGAAAATTAGTTCCTTTAAAATGCTTTAGGCATTTCCCAATTTCATCCACATGTTCAAAGCTACATTGCTGTCATTTTGAATATGTATTCGTAACAAAAGTATTTAAAAGAAGAAAATACTTAAATTGATTACAATTTTGCTGAAACGTGTTATTATTGTGCCCTCAGAATACATTTTGAACATAAAAAATATGTTCAGCTGTTTCCCCTGAAAGGGAGCACTCTGATTTCGCTGGCCCAATTATGCCACTGAATGCATGTCAGTCGACATCAAATATGGGTCCAGCGTGGGAACCATCTCAAGTAAATTATAGAAGTAATAAAACGATAGCAAAGTAAAATAACCTTCGTCATATGACCTAAAGAATAATAGAACTGAATAAGGCAATCATCATGAATAAAAACTCCATCAAGCGAGCTATACTGATGCAAGACTTCAGTTAATTGCCTGTAAGGAGAGGTGCATTTACGCAGAGGCTGACCCCCAGCCATCCCTACCCTCCCCGCTCTAATGGTCACTACCGGTCAAGCTCGCAAAGAAAGAGCTGTATATACGGACCTCTAACTAACTGATGGCTATCGCAGATATTTAACAATTACAGAGGGAGATTAGAAGGAATAACAACGGTTAATTGCTCTGTTTGTGTGGATTTTACTCTCGATATTGACCTTCCACGACCTACATCCCAATATCCTACAGTTAAAATTGATCTCTCCATCTTAGTTAAAGTCGGATATTTGTCGTATTTCGGCAACCACTGGGAATTTACTTCTTTTACTTTTGGACATCCTTCTTTTTTATTGTGTGTAATTTACTCTGAAGGTTTATCAAAAGTCGCCTTATTCAAATTCTGATTAACATCAATCACTCCTATCTTGATGTCCTGGTTACCATATCCATTTAATTTCTCTTTGAAACGTGAATGAATTGCCCACGAAAGCATTCACTCTCACATTCTTAATTAGTAAAATTACGATATCGATCATAATTTCGTATCACAAACCTCAAACTAATATCGAGTTCCGCTCATATCGATAAGTATTGACTCTTTGCAAGTAATTTCGCAGGTTAAAGACCAAGAGTATCGATATAAAAACGAATATTTCACACAATCATATCAATTCAATCTCCTTTCCCAGGTGCGCGGAGCTCAAAAAAGAGCCTCAACGTGTGAAGGTCGATCCTATTATTTTCAAATCGATCGATTGCAAACATCCATCCACTTTTCCGCGAAGCTATTCTCTTAACATACATTCAGGCTAATCGTATCCTGAGTAGAACATTAGCGCATACGTCAGTGAAAGTAAAAGTAAAAGGACTGCCTACTTTATTCCGGGGGTTCACGTCCGATGGCTGTTCCTCTTGCCCACGAGACAATAGAGGGTTCCGCCACCTGGCGTCAAGGTGGAGTTTGGAAACAACATTTCATCACATTTAGTAAGAGGAGAGGAGTTTGGAAACAATATTTCTCGATATGTCATTGAGAGTGAGAGTAAGGTTTGAGGTTAATAACACCTGAATTGTCAGATTTTGAACCCTTCATTTTTTTGTAAACACAGCAACATTCGTCAGAGAGATGTAGTTGCTTATTTGATAATATTGAATATAATGATAAAAACGGGATTGCGCATTACATAATACATTTCTTTCCAATTCTTCGAGATGGAGTTTGGAAGCATCATTTGTTACTATTTTATTGAGAAAAAGAGTGACGTGTGAGGCTTTCAACGCCTCTGATTATTTCAAAGGTGAAAAATGTCCTCTTCTTGGCCTTACAGTAACATTTTGTGAAAGAAGAGTTATCGGTTATCGTACATGAAACCCTGATTTCTAATTATTCAAGATTGGGAATTACGAAACAATATATCTTAATATGTTATTGAGAGAGGAGGTTCGGAAATAATATTTCTTACTATTATCTGAGATTGGAGTTGAGGTATAAGGTTATAGATATCAACACCACAAGTACCGTAAAAGCAAGAACTCTTCACTTTTTGGGGAGTAACAGCGACATTCTTTAAAAAAGGGGAGCCGTTCATTTAAGGTGTATTTTTCAACCAAAGACAGTTTAGAAAACGTAAGGAGCAACAGAAAATATTATAAAAACTAGTCAAATTTAGGAAAGAAAATCCCTTGCTGAACATTAATCTGGACAGGTGACAAAATATGGGAATCTTATTCATTCTTTATCCAACCTGCAGATCAGTGGATTATCATGTAAAAGATTAAACGGTCGTAGATGAAAATAATAGTGATATCCGCAAGAATCACGTCCAAAATGACTGAAAATTTAAATCCTGTACCATACATCATAATGTTCTTTCGTAATTCTCCAAGACGATTTTCTTGATCTGTTATAGCGGATTTGGTGGTGAGATATTACTCGGGGCAGTGTGAAGATCCATGAGGGCTTTAATCCCTCCTGATACCTTTGTCTCTCTAAAGACTTGGATTCCCACTATTAGGAGGTACTTAGTGCCATATCAAGTCGAGGTGATCAAACTTACGAAATCAAGGCATTAGGCAAAGACGTAATAATCTAGATATTGACTGATGGTGAAAGGTACTAATAGCCCCCTGGAACAAGGGCCCCTCTGATTCTCTAGCACCAAACAAGAAGATACTTTACCCGGAATAGATAAAGATTCTTTGCATCAATAAGCCACC